>CM060846.1:359003011-359603011 GCA_030762175.1 Metallyticus violacea | reverse complement strand
TTGCTTTGCGAGAAGCACGTTTGACTTCATTATCCTTGTGACCCTGCCTTGCACGAACTGAGTTATTTATGACATGTTATTCGTTTTCCAGATTATCCCAGACACGTGAGTTCTCTTCAGGGCACAGGGTCAGCGCTGTATAAACCTTACAGCAAATCTGCATTACAAAATCAACAAAGGAGTAAAGGAGTTCAATATTCACATTTCCATTGATGTCCCGCGACATTTCAACGTAAATGAATCCCTTCAGCTGCAAATAAGCTGAATTATAAACATGCTGCAATTATGTATACACTCAAGAAAGATAAAGACACGCATACCCTTCTGAGATAAAAATGTAATGAAAAATGATAAGATACAGAAGCTGGACCAACATGCATTCTAATAGATCTGATAAAGGATGTCAATAAAGTGGTTAGTTTGTCCTCATATTCTAGGGTCACGGGATAAAACCGGTCGAAGTCGATGGCTAATTTCAGGGCAGAAAATTCATAAGTTTGATCATTTCGTAAGGGTATATGCCGATTAAAGTTATGTTTTGCATTAGATACCTTTAGCTTGGTCTCGAAAAGTCGTTGACAACACGTAAAAAATCGTTATGATAAATTAATGTATTTAGCTTGGAAAAGATTTTTGCCATTATCTTTGAATTTTTTATTTTTTTATTTAGGATTAAAGGTTTTTTTAAATTAAAGGTATTATTAAGTATTGAGTAGTCTATATGTATAAGCAATAGACATGGTCATATATATTCAACTTTTGAACTATCTTTAACAAATTAACCTATTTTATATTGTCATGAGTCTTCCGAATGATGAATAATGTGATTAATGACATAATTGATTCTGGAATTACTCTGTCCTGTTTTTCTATAAAATGAGGAAATAGAAAAGCTACTAATATAGCTTGTCTAATACAGGAACAGAATCCAGGACTACGATAGCCAAGCAATAACTAAAATGTCAGCGTTACAGTAGTGAACAGTGCCTTTAATATAATATTTTGCCAATTTATTAATATAAAATATTATATAAGAAATGTTTAAACAACGTATTTAATAAAAACACCGTTTATTATATTTTTTTCTCTATTTATTTAATTATATTCTGTTATTATTTTATTAAGAAGTATTATTAGTGTCTCTCAATGTTCAGTTTTGGATCACTGCAATATATAAATACGGTTTCCTAGAATCGCCGAATATTTTTTCAAGTTAAACTCTGTGTACTTTCTCATATTATATTGGTTGCCAGTTTCAGTGCTGAACTAAATTAGACGCTATGTACGTTTCTTTTCTTTAATTTTCTCTCTTATATTTTCCTTACGGAATAAGCTGCAAATCTAATATTCAATCGACACGTAGTTATTGATAAATATTTGTTTCTTCCTCTACTTCTGTAAAGTTTTTGACAAAAAAAAATTTCAAATTCTGAACGCAAAATTCTTCTAAGTCCTGCTCGTTACAACCCGCGGTTCACAAGTAACCAGGAAGACTGTGTAGTCACTGCAGTAGTCGTGCTATATGACATGCACTAAAGACTGTCTAGTATGTGTGTTCCGTTAGCTCTGTGGCAGAGTGTGCAGTGATGTCCTGGTTAAGAGTGCAGGCTCACCTCCCATACATAGCAAGCTTTAACGTCAACATATTAAATTATACTATAATATATCCTTCAATATTTGTTCTATTTTAATGCAATATGCTGCACACGCATTCCCTGCACATGCAAGAAGGATAAAAGATGGCTTACGGACACAAATTCAAGAAGCCTGGGTAGTTGTAGCCTCTCGTCCACACTACTGTAGAAATCTGACATCATCTATGCTCCGAATATTGAGGGCAAATATACATGCTGAGAGTTCATACACGATATTGATTTGTGTTTATTTCTATATGTTTTTCAATTTAGAAAATAAACTTTTCTGTTCATGTATTTATTTAGTTATTTGTAAAGAATGCGTTAGTTTTGATTACGTTTTTGTGTGTGCATAGGTAATAGTGTCATAAAACTTAAATGATACGTTAAAATATATTATATTAAGGCAAAATGATGTTCTACTACACTTATAAAACCAATAAAAAATATATGGGGTTTGAATTCAGGAGCTTACGCAGAACAGCAATGTATTCTAAACCGCTCGCCTACCGCTACTCTACCCTAACGTTCTCTTTTCAGATGCTGCGACTATTATGTTTGCAGACAAAGCGCCCACTGTAGTGTACATGAAATCCTCCGATCGTCACGTAGAATTTGCCGATGACTTTTTTTTTTTTAAGGTCAAAGGTTGTACCTACATGGAATATAATCTCTTTTAGCTGTTAGTTATTCTGACCTGCTAAATTTAAACGACCTAAGCAACAATAGGAAAATTTCGGATGATAAGTATGTATTATAAACCTAGCTATTACGAAAGCTACTTTAAACATTACATTAGACATAATGCCATATAAATTTAAAGCCATTCTTAATTTAAATAAAAATAATTAAACACATCACTTATAGGTCACCAAATTCGTTGCTGTGTGTGTGATATAAAGGCAAGTGTTAGCTTATATCTGATGAACCATATTTCTTGGTCTGCAAATTGATAATCGCTGAAGGGCACATACACGAGTAAAATTTTGAAAACTCAAACTAAAAATTACTTTCTAAAATGTATGGCAAAGTTTTATTGATGTTAACATAGATGATATACCAGATATCACTATTATAGTCATCTTTAGTCGTGTCACTAAAACGCGTCTCTTGATATTAAAGAAAAACATACTTATTGATCCCATATTTTGTTAAAGTGGTTTCTTTAAACCTATATTTTAATATAACTATGACAGTTTGATTTCTAGAATTTATTAAATTCAACATTTTTCATCCAAATCTTCTGCAAATCTTGGAATTAATAGATTTTTAAAATATACTTAAACATAATCACAGTAAAATTCAGGTAAGGTATTTAGTTACTATTAGCAAAATTATTACTTTATAGGGCTGAACATTCTAACGTGTAAAACAGCGAAATCTTTGCATGCAAAACTCACATTAAAAAGGTATAAGGAACATTTACCATGCTTTGTGCTTTAATATGTATATTTTACAGTAAATGAAAGTTAAACTGTTTAAAAGCAAAACCTTAATTACTATAGTTTGCCAAATCGTAGTTATGATATAGAGTAAAAGTATATGATGATATATGAGTAGAGTATGATATATATATATATATATATATATATATATATATATGATATAGAGTAGAGTATAATAGAGTAATATAGAGTAATGAATGCTCTATAATGTTTGCT
Organism: Metallyticus violacea; assembly: GCA_030762175.1. Taxonomy (NCBI): domain Eukaryota; kingdom Metazoa; phylum Arthropoda; class Insecta; order Mantodea; family Metallyticidae; genus Metallyticus; species Metallyticus violacea. The sequence goes on along the minus strand of CM060846.1, from coordinate 359,599,716 downwards.
GCATTGAGTGATTTAATAAAAACAGTTTTTTTTTTTCCTCATTTTCGCTCTTTTTTGTGTTGTAGAAATTCCATTAAAGGTAAAATATTTTCATTTTAACAACAACAATAATAATAATAATAATAATAATAATAATAATAATACTGCTAGTGATGTTTGTGTGTAGTCGGTCCTGGTGGTGTAGTGATTACCATACTTGCCTCCTAAACCCAAGATCGCGGGTTCGAACCCGGCCAGGACCGATAGATTTTTTCGGGGCGTAAAAATCCTAAGTATGGCTTCCTTCGGAAGGGAAGTAAAGCCATTGGTCCCGTGTCTTACATTTACGGCACGATAAAGAACCTCAAGCCTGAAAAAGAGGCCTCTGAGCAAAATTAGTCTGCCGTTTCACGCCCCGAGTTGAATGGGACGCTGATGACCTGAGATGTTAAAGAGCGTCCATAAATAAATCAATCAAAAAACAAGTGATGTTTGTGGTGGTACTATCAGTGTTGCGTAACAGAGTTTCGTGGGGAAAAAAAACTTTCAAAATCCAGACAGGTAAACTCTATTGGTGAATTTTTATATAATTTTATCAACTATATTTTATACAAGAAATGTTTAGATAGTTGTATAACCATTTTAGAAACATACAATTTTTGACGCTGCACAAAACAAAAATATGTATAAATTGTGTGCAAAAATACCACGTTATCAGAAAGAGTTCCTGTAATTGTGTGAAAATGTTTAATGCTTTTCAAAACTATATCATTCAGATATGTTTTTAAGAAATGTTTTGTTTTTTTCAAGAGATTTTAAGTAAGCAATAATATTTTAATATCGTAGTTTAGTTTATGTTATATATGCTATATATTATAATAAAATGAGCATTGCTAATATTACTTCTGTCGCAGCTTGGCAATTTCTACATTCATTGGCTTTGTCACAGTTGTGCGAATTTATTGAACGTAAATGAGCCAAACTCAGAACTGTTTTCATCAAAGCCCCTTAAACGTTTTGAAATACAGTTTTTCCTTTGAACAAATAGTTACCATGGCGTATTGGAAAGCAATATTGAAATATTCACATTGTAAATGTGTTCAAGCACCCAGGTTTTAAACACATGATATCCCTCCAGCCGCGCACGTGCGGGTTATGAGAGCTCACTAATAAAGCAATATTTTATAGCGTTTATTGGATTTAAGAGGGGAGGTGGGTCACGTGTACCTCCATAACCTGATGCAGGTGAGTTGTATGCCGTGCAAGGGCACACTGCATTACGCAATACACAAACCAGTCTTACCTCATACGAAGACAAAGGGATCTCGCCAGTCCTAGCGCTATCACTTACCGCGAAGGATTTAGAACAGGCAAATTGCTACTTACGATATATGTGAGTAGTTCTCACGCTCATGAGAGATTCGACCTTATAGGTAGGCACTAAGGAATTTATTAGATTAGATTCGAGAAATGTTATTCCACAAGTCTGTACAACAGCTTTAAATCATTTTAGAATATAAAACTGGCATTATCAAACTATTGTTTGCTTTCGTATACTTTTTCATATAAAACTATATCGTCAAAGTATTTATAATAATTTTATTATAAATGTTATATAAATAGCTAAACTTGGAGAGAATAGGTATTTTTACTTAAACATACTTTAAGAAAATTATTGAGAACTTTATTAATAGTTGTAATTTTTAGCCTTTTGGGAAGAACATTTATATTAAAATAGATTAATTGAGTATATTACGGCTTTGTAAGCAAGGTTAAACTTGCACAAGTTTTTGTACACTTTTTTTGTCTAATATGAATATTAAATATCATGATTTTGAGCAAATGGTAACTGCCAAATGAGAAAGTGCATATTTACAAAACCAATGAAAATATCAAATTGTTAAATAAGCTTTTGAACAAATGTCTGCCACCTATACGGAGCATTATATATATATATATATATATATATATATATATATATATATATACACATGCTTCATTACTGAGTTAAAACGGGGAACTAATGTGCCTTAAACACCTTCAATGACCTTAGGGTCACTTACAAACAAATTACGTAACCGCGAAGCTAAGTATAGGGATGAGCTAAACGTGAACTTTCACATTCAGTGGTCATGATTTTGAATACATAGAAAGTAATGTCCCTTGGTTCTTTTAGTATTCCATTTATAATTATGGGTTCCGTGATCTATGGGTGATGATTTTAATACATTTTATTCAAATGGAATGAAATAACCTGCACAAGTTGCGTAAAAATACGGCGAATTAAGAGTTAAAGTAAAGTAAAACACACAAATATTAACATAGTATCTCCAGCCAATTTGCTCTTTGTCAGTAAATGCACAAAATATTTAGAAGTACCTATATCATTAGCGTCCAAATGACTGCTTCGGAACTTTTAATTGCTCCTGCGGTTTTAGTGTTAATACAATATTTCGAACCCATTCGCGAGTCTATTGATAAACGAAGTTTAAGTACTTTACATATATGTAGTGTTTTAAAGGAAAGTACTGAAGTCTTAGTTCATGTATACTAGTGTAAACATTTATTACAAAACAATTATTTGCTGTGTTATATTACAAAATATTTATACTTTTTACATACATTAAAATTATTTATAATCAAAAATTTTTTGTAATGTATTATATATGGCTTTGTTCCTCTACCTAAAGAAGATCAAGGTGGTTCAAATATTGTGTTGATGTGTTTTACTTTATTTTAACATTTTAGCGTCTTGGTTAACTATATTTTTATTTAATTCGTTTATTTTACAACCATAAATTGTTCTTGTATTTCAACACGAGGTGTCGTTAGCAATCTGAATAGTATAGCTATATATCTTTTATATACAGAGAAAACATTTATACAATTTAGAAAAACAGAGGATTTTGTTCTTTATCCATTTTATTTATAATTTTAATGTGAAAATGTGGATCTGCCTTCTGTTTCCTGCATTACAAGTATACAAGAATAAAAATTAAAAACAAAACGTATGGGCAAAATATAATAACTACAAGTCTATGTAAGATGGATTGATTAATTGGTACCAAATGGCGTATGTTTATCTATTTCGAAGGCTACGCACCATAGGCAAGGAATTTAAAATATTTCAAAGTTTCAGAGTATTCGAATTTCTAGCATCCTAATTTTAACTCACTAAACAAAGGGCTGCAATTTAAACACTATAAGACGCAGAACATTAAAATATTTAACATACACACAAAGAAACATATAATACGATGATTTAAAATCAGGAGGTTTGTTAGATCCATTTAAAATATCCCAATAGTTGCAACACGATGGAACTGCGATTTGAGAATTTCTTTGAACAATGTTCCTAACAAATATAGTTTTTATTTGGTTTATGCACACAGACGAACGCGTCAAGTTCAGCATTGTTAACTACTTTTTGGCATGCTGTCTCATTTGTAAATAACTGGTAATGAAAAATTTTATGGCATGTCTCGTAGAACTTAATAATGTTTCAATCATTATCTGAAAATCCTCCACATTTTAATAATCTTCTGTATACATGAAATATTCTACAATGTAATTAGCTATGTCTTTCAAAAGGACAAAAATGTTCCCAAATAATCTCTTACCTAAGCTTTTAACACCGTAGGAAACTTTGAATAATGTTGTATAGAATGTTTTGCTGTTATAAACCATTTTGACACAATGAATTCTGCACCAAAGTCTCTGGGTTCAGTCTTAAAAGTATATAATTTTCATCATTAAAAGATACAGCCCATCTGTGCAATTTGTAGACAATGCACAAATCTAAACCATAGATAATATCCCTGAAAATGTTAAACACTTTTGCATATGCACCTGAAATTTTAGGCACGGTTTTTAAATTATAACCACTTTTAGAAACACGATGAATTGTTTAATTCGCCTGTTAATGCTGTATCGAATTAAAAATTCAGATATTTAAAGAAGTAAGTTCCCAAGTTAAGCACACAAAAAAAAAAAAAATGTGATCAGATTTATTCAAGCAGATTTGAACATCACAGCTTGAGTGCTAATTTTTAATCCCCCAGTGATTAAGTTGAGTGCATATGGATTGTAGACGCGTGTGATCGGAGAGAGGGATTGGGAGATGACGTAGGCAAGGACGGCACGCTCGCCTTTTCTAGTAAACAGGACTTCCAACTGTTTTAATATGAAACACACTGACAGGGTGATCATTTCAGGAATATATTACGCTACTGAGTATGTAAGAACTTGAGTTGTAGCTACTTTATATTGTATTATTTTCAATAAAATGGTTACTGAAAATTACATGTTCTTTAATGCAAATATTTTAGATTCTCTCATACAATTTACATCCCCAAAAGCTTAAATTCCCAAAAGCAATTGTTGCACATTTTAATGAGCCAAAAATATATTTTTAACGTCTCAAAGGTAAAAATATTTATGCTGTGGTGTCTGAAATCAAGTTTGTAGTGTGAGAAACTCCTTTCAACGGAGAATACTACAAATATTCAACGTTACAGAGGTTTACAACCTTTAATTGTGTATAAACGACACAGATGGCCGAGGTCGTTTAATCGCGGACTTGTGAACGGGAGGTCTGGGGTTCGAATCCTGCCAGGACCGTCCTCCCTTACCGAGGTTTTTTTTTTCCAGGTTCTTCTCAGTCCTCATAAATGGCACACTAAACTTAGTGTGGTACACTAAACTTAGGCCTGGAACGTTTCCTTCCTTAAAAATAAATCCTTTCCCAATATATCATTTCATTTCATGTGTCATCAGTGTCCACCGCCTGTGGTGCCTCTGTAGCAAAAACTGGCATTAAACACTACTCATTTTAACTGTGTATTACTGCTACATAATATACCTCTTGATTGCACGCATTGCTGATTATGCAGGGTATTTGTTGAGAATACTCTGCAGCTTTGCCCTAACATTTGGGGTAACATGCCATCTTGCTAGGTATTTACTGATTTTTTAAACTTTCCACAAGATTTAGAGCATCAGAAAGTTTTACATTCTAATTATTCCACAATAACTTTAGAGATTGTTTTGGATGAAGATAAATGGCCATGAAACTATTAAAAATCACGGATTTTGTAGTTCGAACCGTTCCACAATCTTGACTTCAGTCACCTGCACAATTTGCTGGTTGTATTTTGCATAATAAAATGCAGTCTCCAGCAAAGTACCCCAGGTAAAAGTATGCCTGGTGTCATTTTCTTGATCTTGGATACAGCTTTAGCATTTCTTTTTGATGTTCGATACAAATCTGCCTGCATTATTGTATCAAGATCTTATTTATTGAATGATTCTTATGTAGTCAGTGAGTCAGGCATTTCAAGTGAATAGTGTTCGGATACAATATCTTCAATTCTCTTCCTGTTTCGCCGCGTTCATAATCAATAACAGTACATTTTCTCGCTGAATGCATCAGGCCATAAAAGAGCCATGGTATTTTGTAACACGGAGGGGACTGTTGAATGATTAACTTTTCTCTAATGTCTCGGTTATTAGCAAATAGTTTGGCCTTCAGTGCTGGACGACAGTGTCCCAAAAAGCACCAAGCAGCATCTGTAGTTTATGGAAACGGATGATTTCCTCAGCGATTGAATTTCTTATGCTAGTCAGAACACTCCAGTAAATTATTGTATAGTGTATTTTTAAAATATTTATTTTGAAACTTCTGAAATGGAATATTGACATGTAACAATATCTCACATACACCTCTGAAAAGTTTATATCTGGTACTATTGCAATAGGAGTGGAAGGTTGTTTGTTATCTGTTAATTTTCGGTTATTTCGAATTGTGTTGCACACACCTCTTACACCGGCTCTCTGTTTCCAAATTCCTTCACAAGCTTATGTAGTTTCAGAACTTTAAAGCTTTTAATATTAGGCATAGGAAAATCTTAATACCTGCACTGCATTGTCCACTTCTATCAAAGCGACAGAGCAGCCAGTCAGATTTAAACACCACTATCGCACCCCGATGGAATGTATTGTGTGCAGCCGCCTGTATTCAAGGACAGACATTGGTTCGATATTTACGCGCTACATCCACCTTTTAGAACTAAAGATCCGGTTTCTCTATGCGCACTTCCACTTAATTATGTCTTTTGAATTAATATATTGCAAAAATGCTACAACTATTTTAATGTGCTATAGACTATTTAATATTATTAAAAATAGATATATAGTTTTTTTTTCCCGTTAGCCTTCCCGTGGGCTTTTAAAAGTCCAAATAGAGACAAGAATATTTTGGAGAGTAATTTAAAGAGGCACTTTATCTCTCACATCTGTTATTTTATAGATGAACTTTTGACATTTCAATGTTGTGCATTGAAACTTTTACACCCAAATCAATACACACCACCATAGGTGGCCGAGGTCGTTAAGGCGTGGACTCGTGAGTGAGAGGTCTGGGGTTCCATTCCCAGTAGGACCGTCCACCCTGACTAAGTTTTTCCTCAGTCCTCATAAATGGCAAATGCCGGGGAGGTACCCTAAAGTTAGGTCTGGAACGCTTCCTTGCTTAAAATGAAAGATCCTGTCTCAGTTCATCATTTCATCTCATGTATCATCAGTGTCCACCGCCTGTGGTGCCTCAGTAGTAAAAACGGGCGTTAAACACCATTTAAAAAAAAGCAATACATATATGAACTGAGCATAGCAAGCGTTGAACTTATGATCACTCCTATCGTCCGTCAAAATAACAAACAGTTCCCCTGCTCGTGTTTACACGTGAACAGTCAGTTAAGTTTGCGGTCAAGAGTTCATTATGTCACATCTTAGGTAGGGTTATCGCAAACTATTTGTGCGTCAGTGTTATTAATTGCAGCGTGTTAGTGAAGTAAATTTTACTAAAAAAAATAAAGTGGACAATGATGACCCACGTGCTATATAGGAACGTAAACATATCAAGATAGAAATATGAAGACTTGCGGAAACTTGGCTGTTGCGAGTGAATGCAAATTTCATTCAAAAATGTCTGATATGCGTGACTGTTATGGTACGGCAACTGCCTTGCTTAACGTTATTCACATCCAGTGAATAACTGGAGTGAGTGAACTGATGTCCTAACTAATTTGCTTCTCTAGAGCGTCTGACTCAGTTAACATAAATAAAGTACTTTAAAAACTTAGGTCACAGCTTTTATCTGTGAACTCTATCCAGTGCTTTCACTTCTGCCGACTACAGTGTGTTGCAGTAGGAGATTACCTTTTGCCTTGGAGGTCAATCATGTGTTGAATGCCACAAGGGTCAGTAATGGGACTAATAATGTTTTCTATTTATATAAATGACGTCAATAACTACATTTAGCATTGCAGATACAATATATGTGCAGACGCCCTACAACTGTTTACATACTCACCACCAGACTTACCCAACTCCAATGCTGCACTTAACGAAGACCTAGACTCAGTATCAATATGAGCTAAACAAACCGAACTTATCATAAACCCGGGAAAATTGCAGGAAATCATAATGGGGCATAATCGATTATTAAACAAAATTAAACATCACTCACCCCCTTGAAACTTAGTGAAACAAACGTGCCAATAAAATCATTTGTAAAAAAACCTCGGTGTCTATTTTGGCAGTAATCTTAATTGGCAAATTAAAACAAAAGAACGTAGATCCAAGATTGCGGGTTTAATCCCGGCCAGGACCACTGAATTTTTTGGGCATAAAAATCCAATGTATGGCTTCCTTCGGAAGGGAAATAAAGATTTACGACACGTAAAAGAAACTCAAATGATCATCTTCTTCATTATCATCATCATCATCATCATCATTGTAGACACAGGTTAGCATTCATAATTAAATAAAACTAACATTGTGCGCATAATATTATTTATCAAAGTTGTGCAAGTAGATATTCAAGGCGATCTTGTCCGCTGACGAAGTCGGCGACTGGCGCGACCTTGGCCCAGCATGACATGTGTTCAGCTGCGGACGCAAGCCAAAAACAACTGTGTGTATATTTATCACGCAATTGAACAAATATTTAACAATCATCTGATTAACTCGATGGAAGAACTTTGGATATCACACTTGGAAATTGCAGGAAATGTAAAAACATTTGTGACTGAAAACATTGCATTAAGCTACTGTAAATGTATTAAGTATTCTTATCAACAATAAAAGCAATACATATTCTCTTAATATTTATATAGCATCCAGTTTCTGAAAATATGTTTGTAAGTTTCATAGTGTAATAAGGTTGGTTGTTAAACCATAATACCTGTATAAACTGTAAAGCTGGATGTTAAATCTGAGTTTTATATTGCTTGACAAAATACATATTATACTTTTATCAATTAAAACAAAAGACATTTGTAACATTGCACAACTAATATAATAAAAATGAGCCTTGTGGAACACTATGTTTGGAAATTCCACCAATCGATTCATAACTATTGTTGGTAGTTTTTCACTATGTAAATTGCACTCTGTACTTCTCTGGTGTTATCCGCCTGATAGAGTGAGGGAGAAGGCCCCATGGCCTCTTATGAGGATAAATAAACGAATCAATAAATAAAATAGTTATTTGGACTCCATAAATTATATAGAAATAAGAAAGAAAGGAAAGAAAATAATAGATTTTATTTAATATGATAAACTATTTCCAATATTGTAACAATCATTTTTAAATAGCCCTAGTAAAATAAATATTGTGTGGTCGTTAAGGAAAACGTGGGTTATGGAATATAGGAAACGCCATGTTTACCATCTTGGAAATGGAGAAAATAACAGATGGCCCAAGCATTTAACTGTTCATAACTTAATCATATTTGTAATAATACTAAAACATTAGCAAAATTCAGCCATTAGTAACATAGTGATATAATTCTTCACAAGTGGATATTTCCTGGAAAAGATAATACCTGTGTATAAGAGAATGATACTAACCATAAGCCTATTGTTCTCCTTTGTATTATCTAAAGAGATTAAAAAGGATTTATAAATAGACTGGTAATATTTCTTTAAAACTATAACATTTTATCAGAAAAGGTAATTTGTCTTGCAAAAATAAAATGTATTAGGAGCGCAATCAGCACAACTCTTAAGAACATTCAATTATTTAAAATGAAAAGTTTATTGCAGGCTATTTAGATCCACCGAATGTGTTAATTATGAAGTATTTTGTGTAAATTAAATAAACAAGGAATTAGAGGTATATTTGGTGTTTTCTAATTAATTATTTTACTACTAGAGAATGGTGTAGTTAAGTATGGTGGGAAATAGTGTCACTATTCTTCAGGATTAAGCCTAGGGTCCAAAGGTTTTTTGTTGAATAAAAATGATTAAACAGAGCTTACATTGAACAGTAGTATGAATGTTATATACTATATTGAGGATGCTACAGATGTGTCCATATTACCATATTCATGTCTAATTTAGAACTACTAGAGAACAATCAAATGATTATCAGATTATTATTCAATTCTTAATTCTGCATTTCAAATGATATCACTGTTAAATAGCTGAATAGAGTTTTGGAGGTAATTTAGGTAAATGCTACTGTACTGATAAAACAAATATTGTTGGGACAGCAATTGGAATTGTGAGCTTGTTTGGGTATTTTTTTTTTTTAGGAAAACTTACATTCTAAGCATTAAAATCAAGAATGTGTACTTTATAAGTAATTTCTGTAATCATCTCGACGTTATGAGTAAGGGGAAATATACTTCTTTCAAAATAGTTACGGTTGACAAAACTGTTTTGTCTTAAAGACAAATTGGCAAGAAACGCAGTATAAGCCAAACAGCTGTTATTGTACAATTGGTGTTACAATGAGATGAAAGCAAAACAGAGTTGGAAAAGTGAGTTAAAACCCAAGAGATATTAGAAAACTCAAAAACTTCGCTCTAAAACACAGAAAAGGCACTTCTAAAGCACAAAGATGCCTGATTGTGTAGTATAAATTCCTTCTGGAAGTTCCTTTATGCAGAATCAAAGCAGGGTGACTCAGGCGGCAAAGTTTGGAAGATCCTGGATTCAAGTCCCTTGAAGTCGGACATCCTGAACTTATGTTTCTTGCGGTTTTCCCCCTGGTCGCTTAAGCGAATGCTAAATTGGATTTTTCCTTTCCATGAGCTCTCTGCTCCGCCATTTCATTCCGTTGGTTCTGTTACGGAGTCCAAAGTGATGCCAGGCAAGGTGGGCTGGTGCAGTGTGCGGCGTGACGGTGGAAATGTTTCTGTTCCGGCATTTGATATGGAAGCAAACCTTTTAAGGGGCTCGAACTCCTTGGATGGGGCTCCACGGGCGTCCGGGAGTTCTATCTAAAATGTCAGGAATCCCATCTGCGTCTCACCGCGCGTCCCTACTCTTTCTTTCTGTAGGTGCCCCCATTGGGAGCGAGGCACAAACGGTAATCGGTAACAACGAGGCAAAATCGATACATAGGAGCTCTTCAACTACTTCTTTCAATTTCATGCACGATGGAGCACCCTGTCATAAAGCCAAAATTGTACAAACACGCCTAAAGATCAAAAACCATGGACGGGGAACAGCCTCAACATAAACCTCATCTAAAATCTCTGAAGTTGTGAGAAAAACGTATAAAAAGAAAACAATTACAACAAAACACACGTCGATCTAGGAAATAATAGCTTGTGGTTCACCAATGCTGAACTAAAGTAAAAATGAGCTAAACTTGTAGAAAGTATGTTTGATAGGTTGAAGATTTTGAGAAGGAGCAAAGAGTTTCATACAAAGCACTAACGTTTAGCACAGTTGTAATTTTTCTGCAATTTTCTCTTTAATATCTGCAAAAATGGGTAAGGTGGTTACAAAATCATGTATAACAAAAGCCTTCTTCGTGGTTTACCATTTTCTATTTCATTCACCTCCCAATTTGCTGCTATGGGTTCAGACCAGCCTCAAAGTAAAATACATACAATGCATTTGTCTTACAAGATAGAGCTGTACGAATAATTTCTAATCTGAAATATAATGAAACATGTAGAAAGTAATTTGTATGTCTTTACTATAACTATTGCTATTAGCGTCTATCTTTACAGGGTACAATATAATATGTCAAACTCTATATTCATATATAATGCTGTTGTACATGAAAATTAAAGTTATTACTTTTTACAAACATTGATAGATTAATTTTCCTTCAGAAATATAGTTTAAGTTGGTTCAAAATTTTATATTACATACTGAATTATAACTAGTACAAAAGTTATTTTGAAACGCAAACCTAAGTCATTTGCTTTTGCAACGGAGATTCTCAAACAACGGGAGATTTTCCCTGGGGTAAATTTGAGGGGTTAGGGGCAGAACGTGAACTATGAAAAAGTCCTAAAATTTATACTGTTTTAATTATTTATGTACTGTGCTTTATTATGTGTACTAATAGTCTCTTTTTTACTTTTAATTTAGTAAATATTCATTATGGTTTTTATAGTTCACTTTGAGTTGTTCTTTTTACACTAAAATGTTTTTCCAAGCGATCATTTCATGACACGCACTGCACGGGCTAGAGCAAAATATGCCCCTCCCCAAGAGTCGCCGGTCAGTTTCTGGAAGGACAACGATTAGGCTGAAATTAGCACAAAGCTACCAATATATTTTTGTAATCTATTTGAGCAGATTATGAGGAACGGATCATGCGCTTTGCCTATTTGGTTGACATTTTTGAGCAACTGAATAAATTAAATCTTCAGATGCAAGGAAGGAATACAACCATTATAAGCTTTTTTGATCCCTCCAAGGCCTGCATATGCAAATTGGGAAACCAGAAAATAAAAATTAAATGAAATAACATTGCAATGTTTGAATAAAGTCTAATGATGCAATTGAGGTTGTAAAAATGTTTGATTATTTTGCAAAAATGAAAATTTGGAGTATTTAGCAGCATTGGAAAATAGATTTAGCCAATACTTTTCTAAAACCGCTGATGAAGATTTGCAATTAGCGCGAAAGACATTTAAACCCGGAGTTTAACAAGGTCCTAATGATGGATAATATTCTTGAAAGAAAGACTGATTTTGGACCAAGAAACATATTCAAAGAAAAAAAGTCACAGAAATGTGCTCTTTGATCTGTGATTTTTGCGTAAATGTGACGGGAAGAGCTGTACGTTTCGCTTTCATTTGCCAAAGAATATGGCAGGCTTTTCACCTCTATTGGAAATACCGCCAGGGGAGCCGAGGTCGTTAAGTCTTGAGAGGGGGATCTGGGGTTCGAATCCCGCCAGGACCATCCTCCCTGACTGAGTTTTTTATAAATGGCAAATGCCGGGGAGGTACCCAAAATTTAGGCCTGGAACGTTTCCTTCCTTATAAATAAAAATCCTTTTCCAATATATCATTTCATCTCATGTATCATCAGTGTCCATCGCCTGTGGTGCCTCTGTAGCAAAAACGGGCGTTAAACACCATTCATTTTCATTCTATTGGAAATTACCGAATTACACTACAATCAGGAAGTGATCTATACTTTGCCGTTTCAAATACCCTCTTCTGATGAAGAAAGACCGATTATAGCTTTCTCATGAACAGCAAAATTCAGATATACAGGATATAACAAAAAGACGTAACAAATGTTTGGGAAAACATTCCACACATATATAGCATAAAGATATAATATGAACATCGGTCCGGAAATGCTATATTTCCTTTTTACAGCCCTTTCTCTGCACCTTTATCACATAGCAGAATATTCATAAACAGAACTGTGGGAAACAGAAAATTATATGAAATGTTCAAAATGTCCCATTTTACCACGGATACAAACATCAACACGCCGTCGCATGGACTTCCAGATGCGCTGATGTATCCCTGAAGTATCTCGTATTGTGTGGCAGCCTTGCAGAATATGAGCACGAAGATTTTTTACCCTTCAGATAATCCATAGATTATACGAGCATCTGCCAAATCCGCATTTGAATACCGCATTTTACTGTACCTGGAACGAGGTCCATAAACGCACAAAACTGCCACTATGTGCTCGGTGCTACGTGAAGCAATGAAGCGAGTAACATAACAAGCGGATTATGTGGTACAGAACTAAACAACGATAAACCTATGAACTAATTCCTACTCCATTTATCCAGCGGTAAAAGAGAATATTTACCTACTGTGGTTATTAAGCAACTGTTCTGTTGTGGGGATATTGCTGGCATTCCTAGCTTGCATATCATACCGTGTAAGCAGAGTTGTATGCAAAGGCTGTAACAAGGAAATAAATATTTTCGTTCATATAACATATTTGCACCCTCTATATGCAAGGAACGTTTCCTAAAAGTTTTTACATAACTTTTTGTTACATTCTGTATATGTATAAAATGTTTTTCAACATTCTAGCATTCATTCAGATTCTTGAATGATTAAAATGTACTTCCGTTTATAATTGCATCCAGTATAAGGAATGACTTCTATTCAAGTTTTAAAAAATTCATGTACGTTCTTTACTCATAATAATAATAATAATAATAATAATAATAATAATAATAATAATAATAATAATAATAATAATAATAATATCATAAAACAGTAATAATATAAAAATAATCAGAGTAAATTTTAGACCCATATAATTATAAAAATAGCATTTTATGTGCATAACGCTTTTGGGTCATATTTTTATGGGGAATGGCATTCTGGTGAATGGTGAAAAGAGTTCTTGATTAAAATATTGGCATCCGTTTCTTTTCGTCGCGGTCACAAGCGGTTAACCGTCGCACACGACGATAACCTGTGATGCCCGATTCTGCTGTTTTGCGTTCACCGAATCGCAGGATCAGAGGAGAAGAACAGGAATTGTTATAATAGCAATTCTTTGCTGACTGGATAGATCGTCGAGTTTATTCTCACCATTGTTATCTGGATGCCTGTTGGTGCGCTGCTTTGGTCGCCAACATTATGCGAAGTATGCTTAGTTAGTGTTAGATTCTTAAAGTTTAAGATTTACGAACATTACGTTGATGTGCACCTGACTTTATGAACAAAGTACTATCAGAATGACTCTCGAATGTATAATTTATTGCTTCCTTGCGAAGACTGTGTGAACTGCATGCCACTGCTTGATACCAGGTGAACTACATTTGCGTAAACTACGCAACTGAAGTCTGGAACTGTGTCACTGTGCCCGAACTGAATCTTAAAAAGCGTGCCTTCACGAGGAAGTTTCCCATACTGATTACAAAAATATCACCACATGGTGGTCAGAGTTTACGGGGTTCACAGAAGGGAGCTCAGGGCTCTCTGAGCCTTCAAAACGTCCAAATATTATTGGTGAGCTCTCATCCTCCCGTACGCGCTCACTTTAAACTTTTCAACTCTTTGGATTCTGATTGGCGAGTTCGCGCTCATCCGATATAGGTGAAAGGAAACCTTCGCGCCACACCCACGTTACTGTCTCCTTAGGCATTTTCAACCGTCCCTACAGGATTAGTACCTTCTCTAAAATACAAAAAAGGGTTATTGTTGTAGCCTGTCCTTGCAAGGTGCACATTTCTTTTGTTATCTCGCGCCTCTCACCGGAGGCTCAACCAGTAACCGCACCAAGTTACATAATATTCTGCAGAGGAAGATAATGTGAAATTCAAGTGTGTAATATGTAATACTAGAATTTTTATATTCTTTTCTTTACCATATTTCTGTACCGCAATACATTTTTGTGAATTATTTACAGTTCCCTTAGCGAATGGGTAAATTATAGAAAAATAATAAAATAAGACAATAGAACTCTTTTTTGATAAAATATTTGGTTTACACAATGCTAATAGAAAGAAAATGCTTAAAACATTTTGAATGGAAGGGAATTGGAATGCTTTCATTGCTGCATTTTTTTGATGAGGGTTGTTTACGTTTTTATTCCGGGGAAATCGGGTAAAACTGACTGCCAAAAGGAAATGAAGCTTACCTTAAAGGAAAGCTCCCGTAGTAAAATTGAAAACTTGCCTAACAAGTTATCGCATCTTGAACCGTCAATTGGCAAGTGGACACAAAGGACTGAGCCAGGGCGGAAGCCTAGCACTGTGTAGGAGAGGTCCACATACAAAGACAAAGAAACTGATTAACGTAATCTTATCTTCTCGGGGTTCAATGCTACAGATTGTGTTATGCAACGAGCTATTGTTTATCCTGTCGTTTTGTCATTTGTGATTGGAGTGACTTTGCATTTTGCCCAATTATTTCATCTTAGAACATTAATCAAATCCATGAGAAATGTTTTCTGTAGGAAAAACATTCAAAATCGAAGCTTCCACCAAATATATAACCCTTTCATTTTAAAGAAATAATATTTAATTAAATGACTCGTCGTACAGTTACAAACTACACATAAGTACGGGAACAACTCGTCCTTAAGATGTAGAATTATTATACTGGGTGAACAGATTACGAATTTACCGTGCGTGGCGGCGGAGATTAGTGGCCCATATAGCAGTATGGCAACATGATTTCGAGCTGTACTAAACTGCAACTTCAATACTGCAGGCACTGGCTAATAATATTACCAAAAAATCACTTAAACGACATGTGCTCATCCGTGATATCCAAGGGGATATTGCAAGCGCTTTCCTTCATTTTCCATACATTTTGCCATCGACTAAAGAAATTATCCATCACTCCTTTCATTCCCATTGGACCATCTATTTCTTGACGAATGCACGTATTGAGTCTTTCTAAGGTGTGTGAATTTTCCTATACACTTTTTCTTTTATTGAACACTAGAGGATAATAGGTACAAGGGGTTAGATAAAGGGAGCAGATGGGCCAAATGCTCTCACTGATTATTCTATTGTCAAACACATCCTCAATTGCTCGCATTGAAACGTTGGCTGTATGAACCGTCGCAGTACAACTTGGTACTCTATCATCAAGGAATTTATCTTCTGATAATTTCGTAAAGCACACCCCTTACTTGCATACAAATAGTAACAACACTCGTTCTGGAACAGAATACTTGGCCTCTAATTAACCATATCTTCCTATACAAGTGCGGTTTCAAAAGCTATTTAGCTGAAATTAATGACGCGTTCCTACGAAGCTTGAGATTCCCGCCCATGCTTGCCGATATAGCAGCTGCACTGACTTGACTACTTGCGCGGGAAAGTCATAACCTGTTCATCTGGTGTCATTTTCGCTTGGGACTACCTGAACGATGATGAGTTAAATAAAATGACCTAGTGGTCGACTTTTCGAGTCAGAAGAGACTGAGGAAGGAATCTTTTCAAATCAATTGTCCTAGTTGTGATCGAATTGTATCGTTGTGGGTCAAGCAATAATTGTACTATGTGATCCGCGAAGTTTTGTAACACATCCCTAATAAATGCAGAAAAGTAAGGTTTTTCCTCAGAATATATATTTAAATGCCATAGAAAAGGTTTTAAATGTCTCTATATTTCTTCATTTGTTAGATTCCATTTTATTACAAAGAACACAAGAGTTATTTTTCACCTGAGCCTGCAGTTGAACGTAAGCCGAGCAGTATCAAGGTCGCCAAACAAGTTCCCCTTTCGTTTCTACTCGCAAAAGCAACAATTGTAGCTGTGTGCCAATTCTTCGACCTCGATGATTATTGAATGCTAGGTATGCTCAACACATGTGCTTACAAAATTTCACTGTAGAAAATGTTCAAGTGACGAGGATCAGGATTAAAGCTAGCCACATTGCATAGTTACAAATGAAGGCACTGCTGTTGCCATTGATGGAGGAGAGGCAGACGCTTACGAAGTGATGTCCCTAAAGGTACATTTTCTAAGTATGAACAACGGCATGGATTAAAATTGAAGTGTTGGGTGGAAGTAATGCTAAAGAATGCTATGCGGATCTACAGGAAGCATGGAATTTATATCTTGCATATCGAACGTGGCACGTTGGACGCCCCGTTTCGGGAAGTATGCACTACGTACAATACAGATCTCGTTGACAGTGCAGCACACTACGTAGAGCTTGTTTAATGTCGGCTGGAAGTGAATAGACTTTGTTCAAGTTTGTTATAATATGACGGAGAAGGAGAAAACCTTCTTGTATGTATTTACTAACACTTAGTTATCGAGTTTCGTTCGAAGTTTGGCGAAAAGGTAAAAACTTGGTGCTAAGTGCACGATAATTATCTTTTATTACAGTCCCCTCAGCACTGCATGGCATATATCCTTTGTCGGTCGGTTTTTGGGCAGTTTTAGCGGTGGTGGTGGTGATTAAATAGCCACACGTTGATGAGCGAAATATGGAACGGTATTGGGTGAGAGACGTAGTTCAATTACTGAATCCTGTTAGTGAGCCAGACATAAGACTAGTGTGAGGTCGGTAATTGATTGCCCCAAGCAGGTGACGATTCAGGAGCGGGACCGACGTTGGTTGGGCCAGCAGCAAGTGGCCTCCTGATGCGTAGATTCTTGTCGTGATGTGATGTCTCGGCTGCTGTATTTCATCTATACTCCTGTCCTGTTTTACTGACACTGAAACAATGGAACAGGAATAGGCGTAAATGATATAAATGAATACGCATCAAGAAGTAGATTGAGTTTACGATTTATTGAATAAATCATTTCAAAATTACCACGAGCCTCGTTTGCCGTATGACTGTAGAATATTCGTGCAGCAAAATTATGAATTTAAAAAACGTAACTACACTGAGCAAAGTAAATAAGCCGAGTGTTGCAGCGTATTAACTTCCAAACGAATGAACACTTCCTGCCGACTTCGTAATTTATACTAGAATATGCACTGCCTGTCAGCTTCAGAATCAGAGCTAAGATAATACAGCCTACCGGCTTCCAAATCGGAACTTGGAATGAAGCTCGGGGCTCAAAATTGCCCATTTATACAGAGTTTGAATCTCTACAGTTAAGACGCTTAAGTCCGGTAGAACTTTACAAAACGTCGCTTCTAAACTTTTAAGTTTGAATCCAGTTACCTGACTGGCTACTCTTAAAATTGACACGGCTTTTCTGATTCGCTCTTTATTTATTCTTAAAGAACGTTTGGGTTTTAAAGATACTGGCAGTTTGGGTGATTCACCCCAAGCGTGGTTTTTAACTCCCACACATACACACCTTTCATAAAACGGTAGCTTCTAGCTTAAAAAACAAGTATCTTGAAAAATATCGAAAAATAACACAGTAACCTCGCTTCTACAAAGGACACCGTGCTTTCTCCAGCCTATTATTAGTAAAAGTTTTACTATGGGCAAACGGCGTCAGGCACTTCCAAAGTTACAAGAATTTTATTACATAACATGTAAATTTGGTTTATTTACGGACGCTATTTAACATCTCAGGTCATCAGCATCCCATTCTATTCAGGGCGTGAAACGGCCGATAAATTTGTTCAGAGGCCTCTTTTTTCAGGCTTGAGGTTCTTTATCGTGCCGCAAATGTACGGCACGGGTCCCACGGTTTTATTTCCCTCCTGAAGGAAGCCATACTTAGGATTTTTACGCCGGAATAAATCCATCGGCCCTGGCCGGGATCTTTGTTTTAAGAGACAATACATAACATGTGTACAGTAATACAAATTAATACACTAATCATGATTGCTACATATCATACAAAGAAATACATCACCAATGGAAAATAATAATAATAATAATAATAATAATAATAATAAAAGCAATGTCAATAATTGTTATATGAATGGTGACGTTAATTGGAAGGTTCATAATAACAATAATAATACTGAGTGGGTGAAGCCGTTAATGCTGCTTTTGTGAATATATTTACCATACTATCTGAGTTCTGGAAAATTAACAAAAAAAAAAAAAAAACCAAGAAGAGCTAATACCATTTGGCAAAGTATTAAGTATTTGCTTTTAATTATTTCATTTTAGTTTAATTTATATAATCGAAAAAACAAGGGTAAGCCCTAAGACCGCCTGTTCCGGGTCATAACGGACCACATGAACAACTCGAATAGCACCTACATACCATCTACTGTGATACTAAGGTATTTCTTGGACGTTGCTTGGTCGTTATTTTGTTTAAGAGCCTCTTATTTTCAGATACGGTGTTCTTTAAAGTACTATAAATCTACAATATGGGACCCGTGGCATTAAATCCCTCCCAGAACTCGCTCTAAGCACTAATTTCAGCTGAATTGCTTAAAAATATTGTATTACATTTTTGGAGCACTCTTTAAGATTCTTGAAAACATGGTCAAAAACAGCGACAGACATTTGTGTCTCGGTTTATGTACGGAACCAGTTCATCGAAAAAACAAAAATAATAAATAAAATCAGAACAGGATTCCACCATTGGAAAAATGATACACGAAGGCGAATAGCGTTTATTTAAATAATTACAATATAACTGTGAGTACACTTTATTATAACAGAATTCCAAAATCTTGTGTTTTGCTTGTTCATATGTATAAAAAAAAGACAGTATTTCAATTTTCAGACTATAATTTTATTTACTATATAAGAAATTATTTAAGCCCATGTGCCTTCTCATTACATTTAACAGAATGTATGAGTAACAGTAGCTGAAATGACGATAGAGATTGAAATTCTAATTATTATTATTATTATTATTATTATTATTATTATTATTATTATTATTATTATTATTATCTGACCATTCATCATTTGTCGGTTGTACAGTGTATTTGGTTAGTTATAACATGTCGATGTCCTCAGTTACTTAAAAACGGAAAGATAAAACTGAGAGGAACGGAGGATGAGGGTAGAATGATGTCATTGAAATTTTAAAATCGTTAGGTAACAAGTGCATGTGTTTGACTCTACTGACATGAAAACCTCCGGGCGCCTCTGGCAGAGATAGCAAATAGTTTTACCGGGATATCTCAATATTTCATTTGGTTAGGCGACATTTCACACCTTACACCAGTGAAAGACACGCATTGATAGACAGTGTCATCCCACTGGAGTTAGAACTAAAGCGTAAGTCCAGTGAATGCCAGCACTCTAATCCCCCTACCCAAAATAATTACAGTAATGTAACGATGATTTGAAGTCAATTTCTCTGTGCCAGTATGTCACAAGTTGTCCTACTAGAACATCCTTGACAATCATAACTTGCTACCGATACGGCCATTCCATCGAGCCCGGTCATGAAAAACCTAGAATGAAACGGGCAGGTGAACCATACCAGCAAAATCCGCCACGTGTGGCCGAGGTCGTTAAGGCGCGGACACGTGAGCGGGAGGTCTGGTGTTCGAATCCCACCAGGACCGTCTCCTTGACTGGGGTTTTTCCCAGGTTTTTCTCAGTCCTTATAAATGGCAAATGCCGGGGAGGTACGCTTAACTTAGGCCTGGAACGTTTCCTTCCTTAAAATAAGTCCTTTCCCAATATAGCATTTCATCTCATGTATCACCAGTGTTCATCGCCTACGGTGTCTAGTAGTAAAAACGGGCGTTAACCACTACTCAAAAAGAAGAATATTAGTAAAAATGTTATTTTAATTTTTTACTCACTGAAGTGATTGAAGCATTTTCTTTCAGATAAATTAAAATCAATCCTACGTATAGTGCAAACACTGGTAATGCTAATCTTGGACAAATATGATGTAATGTTAACAGACTTTAAATGTAAAACTGAGCAACAGACTGGCGTGTATTTTTTATATTTGTAATATTTGCAAATAATTTCCTGTTACCCCTTCTCACAAAACTGTGTACTGGTTAAGACTACAAGATAGCCGAGTTTTACATTCACTTAATCTTCTTCTTTTCTAAATTCTGCATACCGATACTGCAAAATACGTAGCTTGGTGTTTCAAAACTTATCTGTAAATCATCACTTAGGCCCCAGGTTCCACACGATCTACTGCTTATATCTAACCATAAGACATGGTCATATTCTTTATCGTGTATCATCTCCGTTGCTAAGAACTGGAACATCCGCAAGAGAAATTGGGAGTTGCCATTGTTAAAACTAAACTTCAATAATTCTCGGAAATGTATTTTAAGAGTTGGGAGGGGTACAGCAAATTGCGGAATCCTTATACAGCGAGATTATAGAATGCAGGCTACGAGCAGTGAAGTACTGGCTACGAATTGTTTACGGAGATCAGGCACTAATTAGGGCGATCAGCTGCCAGGATTAGCTGAGAATGCCTAAATTAGAATGATCACGTTTTATTGATTTATATTAAGAGAATAAAAGTATCGGATAAAATAGGGTTAAGGTTATTGACCATTTAGCAGCACATTGTACAATTACTACCCAGTCGGTTGATTCCCATAGCTAAATTGTAATGTAGTTCACGTCTTCTTTGTACTTTCAATGAGATTTGTGTCAGTGTGTTTGTTTAATGGATACCCGTTTGGAGATAAATTACCTCCTTTAAGTGACAAAATGTAAAATCTTGCTTTTTTCCTCGTTTTGGAATTCCTCTCATATTTTGTTATAAATATATACATTTCATTTCCATGCGATATTTAACATAAACAATTACTCAGCAGTAATACAAATGCTGCGTAGTGCTTGTTTTTGCTTCATTCTGGCTATTATCAATTACTTATTGTCTAACCGAAGTGTTTACAAATATTTCGTTTCATATCTTATTATCTATTTCCCACTTGTTACAATGTTGTTGATACATAACGGAACAATAGAGCAGATAAGGTAATCCCGCAATAAACGAATATGCAATTTACATTTACATACAAAGCGATTCATTTAAGTGAGAACCAATGGACATTATTTCTAGTATGTTTATGCTCATATTTTTCGTATTACCTTGTATGTTCTGGTGAGAGATTTTGTATTATAAGATGCAGTTTTGTACGCTAGTAAATGCTGGGTTTATTAATTCTGTATGGGCTGTTGTTCAGTTGTTGTGAATACAATTCTGAAGATGAATTATACACTGAGGATTGTGCATAAGATATAAACAGAAATTATTTTTCTGTTGGTAGTTATAAACTACATCCATAATCCATTTCCATTATTAACTTTTTCACTCATGTTAATGCTCTTTAATTTGAGGTTATTGAAAACATGAAACGTAGATTGTCTATGACGAAGTTCACGACATGCAAAAGGTACTCCGTGAGCGGTTGTTCTATCATCAACAATGGAAACAATCAAATGCTTTAAAAACTGTGTTATTGTTCCATTGTCTAAACAGTCCTTGCATAAACCATTCTGATGGATTCAGAATTAATGCAAATTAAATTAAATATAAGTAAATGCATGACTGCAATAAATAACTGAATTGACGATAGGTAGATTTTATGTACACCTGTCTAATTAAATCAATACAGGGAGCACATTGTTTCCTTATTGCTGAATGAAGTTGCTAGGGATTCTTTAGAAACAAAATTTATTTAAAAACTTATAACTTAAAAATATTTACCAAATTTCTTCGTTTCTTTAAGAATCAAATTTGAAGGCAGGCATACCGCGTTTCCCATAATTAGCGCACACGGACGACATTCTGTGTTTACTTAAAAAAGAGGAAAATAAAGTGTTAGTGAGTTTTAATTGCACAAGTTGACAAATGACAGCTCAACTGGTAACACGTGATACTTGGTAAGTATCACGGCGCTTCCTTTCAGTTTTATTTATTTTAATTGCTTTCCATAAAATATGAATAATTATAATATTTCCCCATAATAACATTTGAGTATATATTATTTCATGCACACGTTGGTTAATTACAAGACAAGAAGCGTTATTTCATGTGACATGAAAAATTAAAAATGCAATATTTCTTATTAGTAAAGTTTAAGTAGATATTATTTCATATATTTAATCATTGGTTAATGGACGACAAGAAGTATTAGTCAATAATTATAGCGGGTGTTCAAATCTGCATCCATTTTCAGCTACTCAAGCTTCCACTCAGGGAATTGCACATTACTTTACTTGGTCTCAACCGGTAACGTGCAAGAACTGACTTAGAGTATGCATGCAGATTTATTTATTTAAATTTCTTTCCAGTCTCAGTAATTTTGTGTTAGTGTGTTTTTCAATGTGGTGCTATTCCCATATTGTTCTGTAGATTGCGTTTTTTCCGATGATATATAAAATGTTAAAAGTGAAAAATATAGTGTTTCATAATAATAACATTTGTGATTATTTCATACAAAAATTTGCTAAAGACATGGCAAACAGTAATTACATCATAAATAACTTTTAAAAAGGAAGCGGTGCAAACCTGCATTGCATACGCACTAACCCTTACCAGTTAAGCTAATGTTTACTATTTAGACTTTCAGAGTTATGCGGTGTTGCCAAATTGTGTTATTAAATATTTGTCGGACGATATTTTGTCAGTAATATTTTCCTCTCTCCCTTTGTCAAAGAATATTGCGTGTACGTGGGTAAAGGAACATGCTATGTATAACTTGATGTTTTAAGTTACTGTGTAACATCGCTATCCGTGATAGTGAAACAGAACTATGCTAAATTTAATTTAATGGGGATCATATTGTCCATTTCTGAAAACCTGGAACATCAGATGTTTGTCGAGTACATCGCTGGAAATGCTCAATAAACTAATAAAATAAGATATATTCTTGATGTAAATGTATTAATTTGTACAGTTGCATTTTCAATCTTTGCCATGTATATCTTTTGTCTTAAACTTGAAAAATTAGAAATTTGTTACTTTCTATCAAAGCATTTTCTCTTCTTTCATACAACTGCGTTAAATAATAAACTAAAAGTGAATATATAGAACATCGTTGTACCATGCAGGTAATGTTACCGTTATTCAAGGCTCGGATTAAGTTCGTTTCTAGCAGACAAGAAATATTTTGAACTATCTGTATGTAGTTGCTTTTATAAATAGTTTGCTCTCGGTAGTGTCTTCTATTAAAACATAATTGAAAAACGAGCAAAGCATTTTATTACGGATAAGATATGGGTCAGGAATATATTTTCATATATTCCTCTAAGAATGTTATCATTAAAGGACGGATTTTTCCACTTTTGCCTGTTTTGCTCTTTTACTATTTAGACTTTTGCAGTATTAAGGAATACAATAAATGAGTCTTTGTATGGCCAACAATGACCTATTTTGATTATGAGTGTATGATCTTGAAATACAAGCCTATAGGTAAATGCATAATTATGCTTTTTATTTTAAACGCTTTATTTTTGTAATTTTAAATATACACGGAGTCCCAGAATCGCCGTATAACTTATTCGAATAGGCAACCCGCTTTACGCTGTAAGGGTTGGGAAAAGCAGCAGCTGGCTTAACAACCGTCAATACCTGAGTACTTAGAAAATGTTACAGAGAATTCGTAAATGTTTTTCTTTGAAAATGGTTATCTTTGTTTCACTGACTGCTATTGCATAAATACCCGTACTTGACCCATATAAACTAACAGTAAGTTGAGCAGGCCAGAATTGCTAACAGCTAAAAGAAATATGTTTAATGTAGGTACATAAACTGAGGAGGAAAACAAGATGTAGTAATAACTGTGCATTGGTTAATTATTAGTCATGTATATTATTGGGTAATGAAAATATTACAGAAAAAATTAAGTAAAGAAATGTACTTACAAACATCGTATTTTTCCCCCATCCCTAAAACCCCTGCAGGACGCAACCTACATGACATGAGTACCATGAATGTACACTAGGACATTACTTGAAAATATCTATGGCGATTATGGAACATCGTGTATATTTCAGCTTCTACAAGAGGAGCCCAATATCAATCTGATTTCACAATGCAATAGTGTGATTTAAAAATTGATTTTATCAACTGTAGCATTCTCATTGTTGCATTATTACTACTCCAACAATTACTTAAAATAAACTACAGTTTGTCATCTATGAGAGTGAATATTGATTTCGTGTTGAATATTCCAGAAAAGGCAAAACCAGCAAATCTTCGTTATACAAACAGCGGATAAATGAAATAAAATTTCCAAGTATGTACTAATATTTTCTATTTTATTTCTTTATGTTCACTTTATTTATTTATTTATTTTATTATTAGCAGAAGTACCTTTGTAGAACAAATGTTTAAGAGTATTAGCATGTAAAATTTTAATTTGAAAATTGTGAATTCTATTTCTGGATACAATGCCAGGAAAATGTCACTTAGAATAACTTAAGAATGCATTACTGCATACAAGGAACATCACATATTGTAGTTAACTTCAATGAAATTCCTGCTATTTTAACCAAATTTGAACAAACAGCCTTGACTCTTGTTGATGTATTAAAAATATCTAAAAAAAAAAACTTAAAACGATTTGGGTGGCAGAAAATTTTGAAAAAAATAATACAAAGCACTAGCTTGGGCCACTTTGGTGAAAGTAAATTCAATAGTATATGGAACATGCGAACTGACTTCCGTAGCTGATGGAACCTCCATTAGGAATTTCCTTATTTATCCTTGTGATGTGGATTGTCATTTTCTGTATATTAAATGTTTTAGGCAACTATTGTGAAGAACCTGTAACTGTGTTTGGTCATTTCAGTACGTGCCATTTCTTATTTTTTATGGAGAAGGTATGTACTGTGTCAAGACATTGTTAGTTAGTTGTATACTTGTTCATTGTCTAGGCAAATACTTTTTTAAGTTTAAATGCTTATAAAACAGCAATTTTCTGTAATGTTTTAAGTACCATTTTTCATTTTGCGCCTATCAGTTCGATATTTTATATTTTTGCTTCAAATAAAAAACGCAAACAAATGATATATATGCAGACATGGCGCACTACAAAGTATCTGTCACACATGTGTGTGAATTAATTCACTTTATGGCGCTGCAATTTACTAAACAGTGCTGTGGATGGAAAGAAAGGTGCACTTCTTTTTAAACCGTTCTTTATAGGAAATTATATAATGAAATTAAAAAGAGTTTGTAGTTATTATTTAAAGTACCCTAAATGAAGACAAAATATGAGAGATTCGAGTTCTTCGGCATTATTGGAAAGAGGTTATGAAACTGCTGCTACAATGTATAAAATTTGCAATGAAGTTCACGGTGAACGTATTGCTGAATAATAGAGAAGCACACATCAGAGAAAGCAGAGCATAAGATGTGGTTTTTCAGAACATACACAAAGTATTGCAAAACTTTTATCATTCTTTAGTTGTCACAAGATCTTCTTAGTACTCATCTTTTTTTTAAATAGTGTTTAATGCCCGTTTTAACTATTGAGGTATCACAAGAGGTGTTTACTGACGATACATAAAATGAAAGTATAAACTGGGAAAGTGTTTCCCCCCCCCCCGATATTTGCCATTTATGAGGACCGAGAACAACCAGGAAATAACCTCGGTCAGGGAGGACGGTCCTGGTGGAACTCAAACCCCAAACCTCACTCATCTTGTGGATTTATCAAGAAAGTCGCCACACGTAATGAAAATTGTGTATATTTTCGCAGTGGATTTGCTCCTGCTAGTCTCCTAGGAGATATGCGCTTCAGCATGAAGCATTGTTGTCTTTTGGAATTACGAAAGTATAATCATTTTGGGCTCATTCCAATGAACAAGTCGTTAATTCTGAGCTTTATTCCCAAAATCTAGAAAGAGTTTATGCAGTTTTCATTCAGAAATATCCGAAAGTGAATACTCTGGCAACCAAATAACGCCACACTGCGCCACACCCCTGAGAATAAAGTTCATAAAGTAGATACTATCGAGGTTCTATTTCACTCAGCTTACAGCCCTGACTTTCTGTCTTTGGTTTACTATCGTTTCCGAACCTTGACCTATTTTCTTTGTGAAAGAAATTTCCAAAAGTTTGGACCATTTTAAGTCGGTATTCGTAAATGTTTCACGTTGAAAAGAAACAACTTGATAACGTCATGGAATCAGTACACTGGATGAAAAGTGTATAAAGACCACAGAATTCACTGGATTTTACTTCGAATGCTAGTTACCTCTGAATCGAAGAAATTCTGAATAAAAATATGTTTAAAAGCGACATGCATCTGATTTTCATTAATGCACATGTTATCTGTATTAACTTAAAAAAGTCCGTCCTGGTGGTGTAGTGGTAACCATACTTGCCTTCCAAACCCAAGATCGCGGGTTCGAACCCGGCCAGGATCAATGGATTTCGGGGCATCAAAATCCTAAGTATGGCTTCCTTCGGAAGGGAAGTAAAGCCGTGGGTCCCGTGTCGTACATTTACGGCACGATAAAGAACCTCAAGCCTGAAAGAAGAGGCCTCTGAGCAAAATTTGTCTTGTCTTTTCACGCCCTGAATTGAATGGGACGCTGATGACCTGAGATGTTAAAGAGCGTCCGTAAATAAAACAAATCAACTTAAAAAAACATATTTTTTTTAATGTTCTAACACAATTTGTTCCTCTGCCACTACTTTTGAAAATGGTTCACTTTATGATAAAGAAAAAAAATAAACTAATAGGATAACTTTAAAAATGTTGTGCAGTCGGCACAGTAAGCGCTTTAATAGAAAAAGGGCCAAAACGCGTTGGGAGAATTGGCTCGTAGAAATACACCGACCTCTGAAATGCATTTATTCTGATAACCTTTTTCGTAATCTCCAGTTTAGAGGCAACGTAGAAAATCGGGTCAAGGGTTCAATTTGTTTGTCATATTTATCCTTACATACCAGTGGACGCATGTTTAATCTAAATGTTTGAACTCAGATAAAAGTTCACCAATGGAAAATAGTAACGTAAAGGACAAAGGAATAGATGAAAACGTTGTAATTAAAAACGACAGTGACGTAGGAGGGTAAGATAAGAGTCTATATTCTTCCTAGCTCAATCTATCAAGCTTTCGTATCTCGTAATGGGATAAGGGTAAAATATATAAACAATAAAATTAATGTATACCGGGTGTAACAATAAGGCATGGTCAAACTTTCAGCATATGTAGAAGAAGAAAATGTGTAATATGGACATGCTCCGGAAACGCTTTATTCCTATGTTAGAACTTATTTTCTATAACTCTTCATAGTACATTAATCATGAAACACACAGGAACAGAACGCACCAGCATACTACACGAAGCTCTTTCTTACATGAAATGTTCAAATATCCTCTTAATTACATCTGTTAAGCTGTAATTCTTAGGTTCACGCCAGTGTTTTGTTTCGTTTGAATGAAGGTAATGTTGACACTCGACCGGATCTAAACCCACTAGACTTTTATTTTGGGGGGCATTTGTAAGTTCTTGGGTATCGAGTTTTTGTGCAAGTTGTAGTCTTTGTGCCCGTATTGTGGAAGACTGCGAAACAATACGCAATTCTCCACGGAAACATCAGCGCAGGTGTCCCTGCAGATTCAATGCGACGGTGAGTTGATCATATATCAATGCTAGCGGAGGGCATTTTGAACATTTCATGTAAGAAAGAGTTTCAGGTGATATGCTGCTACGTTCTGTTCCTATGTGTTCCCATGATTAATGTATTTTGAAGAGTTGTAGAAAATGAACTCTAACATGAAAATAAAGCGTTTCCGGACCCATGTCCATATAACATTTTCTTCTTCTACGTGTGAGGAATGTGTCCTGAAAATTTGACTGTACCTTATTGTTACACCCGGTATAGTGAACAAAAATTTTTGTACTTAAGTTTTGCAAATTGCTGTATTTGCATAGAATTGGCTATAAAGTTAAAAATAACAACTTTATCACAAAATAAAGAAATAAAATGCTAACACGAAAATATATTCGCACAATATTCACTCTTCCAATTTAAAACATGCAAGTTTCAATTCTATTAAAATTATTTTATAAAGAGATAGAAACTTGTACAATGTTGGGTAAAAAAAAGAAACTAAAAACGTAAATTGATATCAAAATGTCAAATTATCCTAAATTAGAGCGACATATTCAACCACTCGCCAGAACTCCCTCAAAGTAACTGCCAGTTGCTACCTGCACATGCACTATAGACCTTGACTGGATTTTCCGAGTATGCACCCGCACCCTGCCGACCCCTGAATCAACTAACCTCACTGTAATTGTCACTACTGCCATGTAATAATTTTAATTTCTTTTTCACTGGCGTACTCGTGGACGGAATATTCCTCATTTTCAGAAATGGAAATATTAAGCGCTGATTCACAGATTCACTACTGCAAAGCACAGCTGTAATGAAACTAATATGACAGGACGCAGGGGTGACACTCTTCAAAAGACAAGGGCAGCATATATGTTTATTTTATTTAATTATTGGGAGTATGTTTACAATACAAAGATCTGGATCTCTTGCCATCTTGTCGACAGTATCATAAATATATCTTCATAAAAGTATTAAATGCACCGACACAGGATAAAGCAATAAACTGCGAGTAACTAATGTATGTTTAGTTCTTTTTAAGGATTATAAACTAGACATTATTTACTAGCAATTTACTTCTTATTTATTTGTACTTCTCAACCCGCCACTATGAGGCTATGAACCATGTAGTTCGTTTGTTACATCTGCCGCCTGCTGTGTGTACAATTTGCTTTAGCAATGCTTCTTAAACTTCATGCTTTGTTACTGTACCGATGCAAACCCCTCTTAGAAAATATATTTAAGATACTTTTGACAAAACTGGCATTTATTTATTGGGGTCGTATTTGTATATTAAATGCGCTTCCAATAAATGTAATATAAATAAATCGGAGTGTATGTCCCTTATTCCATTTGAAGAGTATCAACTCCGCATCTTGTAATTTCAGTTCCATTACAGCTGTACTTTGTGGTAGTTGGAAAATTTCCACTGCGTATCAGTGTGTTACGTATCTAAGAGTTGAATTTCGTGGACATAAAAATATCTTGTTTACTGAGTGCGTTTGTAGAAATAGGAAGGAATATAATACCAAGAAGGAAATAAATTAATTAAGCATTTATATTAGATTTGCTACACAGGTTGAAGAGCACTGTTTTACACCAGCATTAATAAAAGTATTGCGCCATTCAGAAGACCTATAACTGACGTCTTAGCGTTAAAAA
Organism: Metallyticus violacea; assembly: GCA_030762175.1. NCBI lineage: Eukaryota > Metazoa > Arthropoda > Insecta > Mantodea > Metallyticidae > Metallyticus > Metallyticus violacea. The sequence goes on along the minus strand of CM060846.1, from coordinate 359,569,919 downwards.
TTACAAGTGAGCAAATGAAATGATGTACGACTGTCACGAAAACATTTTAGAGGTTTAAGGGCCACAATTAGAAATTGTTGGCCTTTGCGACTGCTATATTGTAAAAATGAAAGATATAATATTTTAAGGTGTGAAAATTTGCTTCTACTTGCTAAAAACGTAGCTTTATTGCAGCTTAATTATGTTGCCACTTTAGTATATGGAGTTCATCTAACTTTGATAGCATATGAAGGATTGCCAATGTCTGTATGGGGTGACGTTGCCAAAATAAGTAGATTTAATTTACACTGCAATGTTATATGTATGTGTATATTCTATTGTAAAATGTACCCACGTTTATAAATATAAGCAGTATAGATTTTTCAGAAAAACAAGAACTTATTATTTAGGCAGGGCAGAATTATGATTAAAAAGCGCCACTGCTGAGAACATATTACAAATACTTCGTACATATTTTTCTTTGAAAATGGTTCTCTCTCTTTCATTGACTGCATTTGCTTAAATACTTTATTTATGTCAACGGACGGTACATTCACTAGGTCAGAATCACTAAAAGCTGAAGGAAATTATATTTAACATAGGAACATAAACAGTGAGGAAATGAACATGTATTAATAATACTACTTATATAGCTAATTCGGAAATGAAAATATTACAGACAAAATTAACGGAAGGAAACTTACTTACATAGCGTCTAATTTTATCCTCTGAAACCCCTGAAAGATGCAACTAATAAAATTATATGAAGGTGTAACTTAAAACTTTTGGGACATTCTGTATATTTACAACAGTTTTCAAATAGAAATTTGAAAGTGAATTACTAGCTGTTGATGTCGAAAAACTGAGTATGTGTACATCTGCGTTTTAAAATAATCCCATGTTAGCTAGATTACAAATTGCTTTTTAAAATAATTCCATCTTAGCTGGATTACAAATTGCGTTTTAAAATAATCCCATGTTAGCTGGATTACAAACTGCGTTTTAAAATAATCCCATGTTAGCTGGATTACAAATTGCGTTTTAAAATAACCCCACGTTAGCTGGATTACTAACTCCCACGTTAGCTGGATTACAATCTATGTCAAGCAACACATTTTAAACTGTTTTGAATAATGAAAAAATGGGAGGTACGTCATTACCATAACATGAAATTCTTTTTATTTATAATATTCTTAGCTTTTTAACTTAAGGAGACACCGAAGTGAAATTAGAATATTTTAATGACTAAACTGAAATATTTTAGGCTTTACATGCATATTGCCCAGACTTTTAGTATTAGCTGTCCTAGCTTTGACTTAATTGGTCAATTTGTTACTACTGTTTTAAACATTTATTCATTCAAAGCTATTGCTAAATACCTATTTCTCCCTTTAAAATATATTTTTCTGGAAAACTTTGCAAATATGTTGTTAATATTTTCTTACAAAAAAGTTAGCATCGATTTTTAATTATGATCACTGGTAATGTTTTAAAAATAATAAAACATGTAAATACGTAACACAAAAGCATGGAAAAATTAGTAGCTGTATTTAAAAAGAATTTAAAAAATTCGTACATGTACATAGAAAACTGTGGTTGACGATAGGTTTTGAGTGCAAGCAGACATACTAAATGTTAAAACCGGAAGAAGTTATTTGAAGTTTTGGATGCCAGAAGTTAAAGGCCAAGAGATTGGGGTTTAAAGAGAGCAAGAATTAAAACTGACGTACCAAAGGGCACAGGGTTATAAACTCCCCAGGGAGGTTCTTCGAGTTTCAAAGTAAATTTTAAGGGCAAAACTAAAAATCATTTTAACCAAAATGTCCTTTTTCACTTCGGTGTCCTCTTAAGTTTGATTTTTCGATGGAAAAATAACTGATTCCATGCTCTCATTTATTGCAAGTATCAAGCCAGGGGATGACTGTGTTTTGAGCATACTCCTATTTTAATATGTTGCTGCGTTTAGTGTTTACGGTAGCTTCACGCCGACCCGCCTTTCCCAACTGAAAATTTTCCCCGATATTAAATACCTGAACATGGATGAAGCCACTTAGAGGCTGCATCTATTTCAATGGGCATGTTTTTGATATAATCAAATGCGCAATCAGCACACGCGTGATGTACAGTGTCAAACAAACGAGTCGCGACAAGCGGCTTGCGAGTCGTTCAAAGTCATATGCAAACCAAGTTATAAACAAGCTACATGTTTATCAACAAGTCTGCCCTGACCACCAGGAATGCATCGCGCTCATTGCTTGTCAGGCGCGTTTCGCACAATGTTGACTAGGTATGTATTGCTAAACGAATGAACAGGTGTTGGCATAAACTTTTAGCAAAGCTCTGAGAGCCAGCACATCGCCAACCGCGGCGACCATAATGCTAATCGAAAAACGCATGCGCCCTGCTCCTAATTTGTAGCAACTGAGCACAGCTTCCGCTATACGCGATGTGCGAAGCAGTGTTTCGATATTATCTAGCCATGATGAGTGAGCTTTCGTATCCCGACTTCATTCTTAAGAACCCGCCAAGTACCGTTAGTCAAACACAAATATATTGTGTTTGCAATTGCAGTTTTTAGCTCATGTTGTTGAACAGAACTATATTTAATTCTTTTATACATATTTTATTGATACTTTTCTGTTAACGTGCCGAACGGAATTCGTACTAAACGAATTTCCCAACTTCGAAATTACTCTGACGCCACTATCTTGGCCGACAGTACTAAAATATAGAAAATGTTGAATCAGTTCCCTTTAATAAGCAAAGTAACCACGATCTTGAAAAAGAAAAATGATGCAGAATTTCAGTTAAGGGTACACAAAGGTGAAATGGCTAAATTTTTCAATTTTGAAGAAAATATTTTCAAAATTTTTCACAGATGCTGCACTAGCACATAACACATGAGCAAATTTCCATGTTGAACAGTTACATTTGTAACTGTTTTTGAAAAAAATATGTTTCTTATTTAATTATATTTGCTAGTGTGCTAATTGTTCCACACGATGTAGAATTTATAATTTTGACCCAAAAATGTTAGTTTATTAGGGAGAAAACAAATTGACACCCAATTTTCTGTATTGCATTGTGTACTGTCTGGCTGTCTCAGGGGGAAAAAAAAACAACTTAAAATTTGAACTGTTTGAATTTGAAAATTTGAAATGTTTTTTTCACATTTTTCATAATTTATCAAATCAATAATTATATATATATATATATATATATATATTGAGCAATATAAAGATATTCTGGCAACGTTTTTGTAAATCTTCTCTGTTTATTTTGAAAATCTGAAGAAAATTAACTAAAAACTGCATTGTATGGAATTTCTGGGAGATTTTCACCAAAATTTTAAAGGCCTTCCTGCTGTATGCCTTTGCACTTTGTCCCTCCACTTTGCACAACCCCTCAATTATATGCGCACATATCCGAATTTAGATCGACAATATTATAACAAGAATTATATAAAAATACGAATATATGTGTTAGCCAAATGCAAAAGAAGTAGTTAATCCTGGAGTACGTTAAGAATGCTCTTTATTTCCCACTTTATTTAATAAACAAATAAATATGTAGAAGTATATTTTGACACAGCTATTAACAAATGGTAAAATGTAATAAAACATTTTAAGATGTGAAGTGTGTTTTTAAATATTATTTGCAGACTATCAAGAGTAACACAAAAATTACAAGAAATTGCTGGACAATATAACATTGTAAAACAATTAAGTCATTTTCATAACGAATGTAATGACTAGTTTCATAAATATGTAATAGAAGTTGTTCTAAGTGCTGACCTCTGCAGCCACACATTTCTGACATCTCTGAATGAAGTTTGCATTCACTCGTAACAGCTTTACTTCCGTATTTCTTTCATTTTCTGTCCTGATATTTTCTTTAAGTACCTCTACAGTTGAGTAGGGGTCTTCAGCCCATCAGGCAGTGCGAGACCCGTTAACAGTTTAATGACGCTCGCGGACCATTAAGTTATACTGCGTTGTCTAGAACTACCCACCTACCAAGTAGTGGTGCACTTAAATTCAAAGTTAGCGACGTTTGAAGGTAGTTCGTTCCAGGACCTTACATTTCCAAGGTTACTGAAATAATTATTTTTATATAAATACAAACGAATCTCATGTTAGTCGCAAATTATCGGCCTAGTATCCAGAAGCATTTTCGTCGTGTTCGCGGCTATTATTGTTTTACATTGAAAGATTTTTTTATTAGTTTGAGATATTCAGTTGGTAATACTTGTGAGTGATTAAAGCATCAGCAGCCAATACTATGGCCTCTATTATTAAAAAGCGTAAGTGATATGATTCGTGCCTACTTTTAATAAAAAGCGCATCACTTTATAAACGCTAAGCCAGTGTGCCTAATTTACCATAGCCAGTGCCATTATCCAAAGAGTGCAATATAAAATGACATTATGTGGCAAAACATGCATGTAATTAATCATTTTCAAAAGCAGCTTCGAATGGACAAAGTAAACAATCAGCGAAGTGATTTAAAATGCCAGCAGATTTTTTTACAATGGCTGAGGGCAGAGACCGAAGCGTGCGTCAAAGTAAGTAAGTTACGTAATAGCTGAGAAATTGCTAAAAACAAAACGCATTCGTGAAAAACTGTCTGAACCCTGCAGGGGAAATTATATGCCCAAATAATTAAAAGTGTTTAAAAAACTTGTGTGTCGAAAAACTAGCCATTGACTTAAAAATGGTTGTTCCAATTTACTTGCATCAGATAAGAGCACACATGTTTAAGATGCAACACAACGGCTATCTTTATCCGTTGCATTGGCAAACAGTTCTGACAGGAGAACTGCTAGCGCTCCCTATGAAGGGAAAGACGAAAGAACTGATATTCTTGAGGTCGTCCAGAAAACACTCCGGCCTTTGGATTTCAAATTAACCGACCTTCAAGACTGGTAACTGACGAAGCCCGTGCTAAGGTGGAAAAAATGGAAGGTTTTGTGGCGCTGTTACGGAAAGAGCCGGAAATATCCAACAAGAGAATTTGGGCGCAAAATCTATTGAATTTAAGAATGACATGCAGGTCGTTGTGGCTGTTATGAACTTTATTAGGACTTCCTTTGGTGGCCGAGGTCGTTAAGGCGCAGACTCGTGAGCGGGAGGTCTGGGGTTCGATTCTCACCATGACCACCCTCCCTGACTGGGGTTTTTCCAGGTTTTCCTCAGTCCTCATAAATGCAAAAGCCCCGGAGGTTCTATCCTTTCCCAAATTACCATTTCATCTCATGTATCATCAGTGTCCGCTGCTTGTAGTGTCTCAGTATATAACGGGCGTTAAACAATATTAAAAATACTTTATTAGGACAAGGGGATTGCATCGTTGTCAATCCATGAGTTTTTGACCCAAGAGTGCGAAGCAGATCACGGCTGTAGGGTCTGTTATAGTGAAGTTTATTCATTGAGCAGAGGGAAGGGTCTTAAGGGAAGGCTAATCAGGTAAAAACCTTGCGAAAGTTTTCATTAATTGTTTGTAACTATTGATTACGTTTACTTATGAAAGTGTAAACGTCAATGAAATGATTTGTTATTTAATTGTGTTTTCACATTAAGTATTTAATTCTGAAAAAGGACGCACGCCACCTCTAGCTTGCAGAACGTAGTACCATGCAATCTCAGCCGTACAGTATGGGGAGATACATTATCTCTGTTCTGCAGATATTGCAATATTTACTTCACTACATAGTGCGATTAATAACAATGGCACACTAATAGCGTATAATAACACAAAATCTTAGTTAAACTCATTTTTAGGCTCATACTGAGTTATAGTAACACAAAGAGGAAATAATGCTTACTATCGTAACAGCAAATTGTGACTGTCTGTTGAAGTGCAGCTATCAGAGAGGGAACTGTCTGCTATTTTGTAGGCAACTGACCTTGGATTAGCTCGCGCTGCGCTCAGTTGCGGAGGTAGGCCAAAAATAACTCTGCTCTATTAGATTTTTCTCATAAACATTTTATAATATTTTATAATAATGCAGAAAAAGGAATACTTTTCAGAAACTATAGTCGGTTTATCAGTGAATATTTTATTTGTTCAATTTAAATAACCATAAAGAAATAAGAATATAATTATGAAGGCAGGTTTTTAGCAGAGAAAAATGTAACGTCAACTTTCTATACAACTTCTCTGGGCTACATAACGCTGCTCAAAAGTTGCATTCCCTCCAACCTCGCTGAATGTTACATCTCCCCTAGGAGTTTTTATTTATTTGAACTGATGGCTTTGGGGGGGCATCTTTTATTAGTACATACAATATTTTATATTTATTTATTTATTCAACAGGGAATCAAGAAGATAGCGGACTAATGACTTCAATACTTTGCAAAGGAGTGGACGTACGGTAAAAGATGAGGTGAGCTAATAACTTCCAATTATATTTGGTAAAATTATCAAATTAGCTTTTAAATTTTAAAGCCATTGTAGTAACTGTTGATGTAGCAAAGTATCAGAGGAAGTAGTTAGACTATAAACAACTAGGTTCTATATACCAGCACACTAAATGCTTTATGCCCTTGTTCCTACATAAGAACTTAATTTTACTTGTCATTATGTATTATACTAGTCGAGAAACTATTCTGCCTAAATATAGGGTAGTACATAGTTAACTATATTTATAAGTACAACATTGAAAATAATACGGTGAAGTGCTTGCATTTTTTTTTATTCTGCTATATACGTTATGCGATGAAAACTGCTTCTAAGAGTGTAACCATCAAGATTCAAGAATTTAGTAAATTCTCTGTCATATTCACAAGATGTTTCATCTGCATCTTAAAGAATAAATTACAGTGTCAAAGAAAATTGAATGCAATTATTGATTAAAGCTAAATCTTTATATTCCTAAAGCAATTAGGAATATAAAAAGCAAGACTATAAAGCAAATTGATTAAATATGGCATGGCAATTTATCAGGCTTAATGAATATGCTCCAGCAATAAAAATATACAAGTATCGAACCTACTCTTCGCAGATGATATGGCAAAAGCTTCCCTAACGAGTTTAGAATTAAACACCCATAGAAACAACAGTTTCCACAGTGATTAGAGTTTAATTAATAAAAATAAACCTAGGATAATAATTTTTAAACAGGATATAAATTGAGAACAGAAGAAGTATGGTGCTGGGAAGGAACAGAAACTGAAGTGGTAAGGAACACCGATTATCTGGGGTGAGACTTTCTAGCAATGGTAGCTGGAGTGATCAGAAAAGAAATGATTAGCAGATGAGAAAGATAGTTATTTAGATACTTTTAAAACAAAATAGATATATTGATAAAATTGATAGAAAGAGTACATAGTTCAGTGGTAGGGAATAAAATAGATGTTTGCGAACTATGTGAATTACGGTAGCAGTAGACGTGATGCATAGATTATTTTGAAAATTCATACTCGTGTTACCAGATCATCAGCTGGTGAATTTGCCTTATTGGCATTATGATTGTAAAATATTAGAAGTGTGTTGCAACATTAGTACAGAATATGAGATTAGACGTTGATAATGTTTTTTTAACTCAAGATAATGATAAAGGGAAAGAAGCTGTGATATTATTATAGAATCCAGGTTTTTTTTTCAAGAAACTCGAATGGGATCAATGTGGATTGAAGGGGATAGATTGAGAGAATATGAAAAGAGATAGAAATTAGTAATGAGAACACGAAAAAACAGGTGCTATTGGACTACCCTTAAAAATAAAGGATCTTTAAAAGTATATAAAACCCTTACAAATATTTGGAAAATAGGAAATTGTTTCAAGGAACAACTTTTCAATCTGTAATGAATTATATAATAGTTATCATTGTATTTTAGAGTATGAGCAAACAACAGTTCGTAGGAAACATTTAATAGTACCAAAATGTGATAAGTTACCTATATTATTAAAGGTTAGAATAATCGTAAATTTAATAGGAGATATAAACATTTGTAGCAATATATCTTTCAAAAGCGAGAAAAATGTCTTAGAAATGTGGTTAGACTTAATGAGAATGATAATTATTACCTATTAATTTACATTTTTGAAAAAGAATTTCAAGCCATTCATCTGAAACTCATATAGAAACAAAATGCAATGTATTACATATACAAATGTGATCATAGGGCTATGGGGAGTTTAAGAACTATTTATTTATATGACGATTAGCATGTAAATAAGATATAAGACACATTCATGTTTAATTTCAACCGTTTTTATAGCATTGATAATAATTGCTTGAGAACACTATTTGCTGTAGTCCCCATTTAAAAATGCATATTGTTACAAAATATTTTGCTGTGCAAATATTGCATCTTTAGTTTCTACGCAAATACACATCAGCTCTAAAAGTTGATTGTTTATTGGTAAATAAAGTTGAATCTTTTTTTCCTTTCCAATGATTATTTTTCACTTGCTACCACAAAAACATGCTATTTTCTTAGTTGACTGACTTTAGGGGAATTTAGATGCCCTAACGAATCAAGCTGAGAGAAAAACCAACATTAGAATAATTTTATCTTGACCAGCATTCATTCATTTCAATCGTCTTGAGTTTTGTGGGAAGATGAGCGCGCAAGGCTAGTAGGTTCTTGACTCTGTAGGAATAATTGAATAAATGTTGTGAATTGCTGCATTTTTAGAATTAAGGACATGCAATTTTAATTTTTGGAGCAGTTAAGACAGTCTGCAAGTCAATTTCGCTAATATTAGATTACATGCAAAAGAGTACGAGTGCAAAGAGACAACAACGTACCAAACAAATGTTGCTTGCTACAGCGTTTGTCTTGTAATAAAAGGTAAATATTTTCAGTATCCTTGAAAAGATAGACATCTTAAAGCATGTTTATAATTTTTAAATTGCAACATTATTCCATTAATTTTGCCTTGATCCTTGATACTTTAGTACTAAGATTTATCTTTTGGCTTCTGATTTATAAGAATGGTATCTACATTATACCCATTAATGTTTTATATGTATAATTATTTTAAGATACTCATGTACTGCAGCGTCGCCTGGCTTTTTGGAAGCTGGCTTTCAGTTGCGTCGTGGTTGTGTAATAAATAGTGATGGAACCTTTGCTACCGCGAACGGTAGGTTGCCTTAACATTAACCATACAGTGTAGATGACCCTGAACAATGCCTAGCATTTTGTCTTTTTAAAGCAGGTTTCTGCTTTGCAGCCATAAACTCTAAACCTCTCCTTCTGGCGTAAATGTACCTTAATTTATGCTGATATCTTGGTAGCAAAGGAGCTATTTCATCTCTAATAAGTATTCCGTTTTTTAAAATTTTATTCCTCTTAGTTTTTCTTGCTCTCAAATGGAAGTTCCCCATTATTTAGGGTTTTAATGGTGAGATGTTGAATTTGCATTTAAGAATGTTTCAAAATCTAATTTTGAAATGTTGAATACGTGTATATGAAGTATTTGCTTGATGTAAATTTATTATGTTGGGAAGATTTTAGATGTTCTGTATGATGACTGATGAAATATGTAACAAGCTTTTTACAACAAAACATTTGCTCTGAATATTAGTAAAATATATAAAAAAAATCCAACAATTTCTTTTACCTGTGTTATATATTATACTTATTTTGCAACGTTATAATTGAATTTTGTTGTAATAACTACGTTTTAGTGCTAAAATATTTTACCTAAAAGAAAAACAGAATTTAGAACTATTAATGCAGATATTTTATTGCATATTTAATGAACATAGGTTTTGTCACTTTTTCCAAAATAACTGACTTTCAAAAAATTATTTTTTGCTATAATTTGCGAAAATAGTATAAAAATACTTGCTTGAAGTTATTACTAAATTGCTTTTATGTCATTTATGTCATGTTTGTCTCTATGCAAAAAATGTATCTCCCTTTGCCCTGTGCTCGTGTGTGGCGTAGGCTGTAGAAGATTGGTGAAGAGAATTTCTCAACTTCCAGTTGTAAACTGTTTTTGCAGCTTGCACCCGAGTGCAACCTCTTGATTTTATCTCCTCCTCTCTCCAGTCTGGCTGTCTGTACATGGCCAAACCACTTCAGCAAGCAGCGCTTTACGAATTCAAGTAGGGGGTTCGACATTCAGGATGTCCTGAGTGCAAATTTCTCTGCTCTCTCTCTCTGCCACTTTTATTCCATTTCCTTTTCACTGCAATATATGGTTCTGCAGATATATTTGCATTTATTTACCGAAACTGGACATCTACTCCATGGCAGAAAAATATAATTACTAATTATAATATATAAATACGTATAATATATTAACTAAATTGCCTTGGACCTAGCAGTTAATCCTGAAATACTTTTCAGTGAGCAGATATTGCATCTAAAATCTGCTGCAGAAAATGAATCCAGTCATAAATATTTTTATTTAGATAAAAACATGTCTCAATACGCTCTTTCTGCAGATATTTGCTGCATTTGGAACAATTGCAGTCATATGTGGCATAGGATATTGATTTTTTTTCATTGTTTTTAATATTTCCCACTTTAGAGTTGGGAGAGATTTACGAAAATTTGGCCAGGGAACAGCTAGCTTATTGTCTTTTTCAACATCCACGTAAAGCCTGGAGTAATATTTAGCTCACATGTAGTATTTGCATTGGTACCATCTGCTTTCATAGATGACATAGTTGTTTAGCTGTCTTTATGTGCCATCTATATAAGTATTATTTTTAAGTGTCTTTGTCAATTTATACTATGAAAGAACACAACTTGGCACTTACTTTCACGAAAATTACAAATTAACATTGCACATATTGGAAGAAATGCCCTAAGCCACATGACACATTTAGCATATGTCACATTTGACGCTATATATTTTTCAGTGACACTGTGTTTGCCGTGAGAAATTTAGAGTATGATTAATTAATTATTTTAATTTGACATTTCGCCTCATGATATCTTGATAATTGTATATTGCAACAACTAGCAATAAAAATTGGTTGTTTTATTTTATATTTTGATATGAAATAAGTATGTGTGCAATGTGTTCTGTGTACAGTTCTCTCTAAATTTCAAAAAAGGATCCACGGTGTAAACAGAAAAGAGAAGAAACATAAAACAAGCTTGACCATTTTTGAAAAAACATTTTTAACCTCACTTGCGGTTTTAAAAGCTACCGAATTTACTCTCAATAACGCTAATTTAACCAAATAGCAAGTGCAGTTCATATTTTGACTACTTACTGGCGATTCTGTCATCGGTTAGTAACAATTGACATCAGTACTAGCAGCGGAGATGTCCTTTTTTAATATGTAAAGGCTTGCACACTTTCACGTGCAGTATTGATCAAAATAAAGAAAAAATATTCACTAAAGAGATGCGATTAGATATCTATCAGTCTTTATTGTTACTGTAGGAGCTCATATCCTTCCACCCTGTGTCTCAGAGAATCACTTGTGCACACACAGTATGTTTATTGAATACACTAAGGTCTTTTAATGTCTCCATATCCAAAAAACCAAGGGGTTCTAGACTAATGAATCACCTCATTCATTCTACTGTTCTTCACGCTTGTAGACAATACATAAAAAAATGATTCTGTATGCCATCTTACGAGAACCACGTCCGCTGCATTTCATATATTATGAAAAAGTATAAATCGATAAGAAATAGTGATAAACGGCACCTCATAAACACAAGGTGAAATGAATCTGTTACCTATAATGATTCCTGCACACGTGATAAAAACGAATACGATTGCACATGAATTTTCAATATACCCTTTTCCTCCTTTTGTTCATTTGCATTTGCTGTATATTAACATTTTATATATTAACTACAGTTAAACATCCATGTAGAACACAGTTTTGTAGAAGTTGGATGTATTTAAGCATCGATATAAGATATTGCCGTGACGGTTTTTAAGTATTAGATCCTTTAGGGTTGAAGGATTAGTTCAATTCGTCCTATTTTTCACATAGTTCCCCAAAAATATAAATAACATATACTTAGGTGTGATGATCGGCAAATAGTCCTGGAACAATTCATGAATCAGTTCAGAAGGGAAACTTTATTTTGGCTTGTGGCTGAATTCTGTTGAAAAAATGAAATATTGCATCGTTGCTCAATTAGTTCTGCAGGAAGAGAGGTGGAAATTATTGTACATTGCTTATAAAAAAAAAGTATATTTTTTCTCTCGCCACAGATGGTTTTACCACAGCGAAACTCTCATTCTAAAGAAGAACTTTAAGTAAAGGTTTTTAGTATCATTATTCATATTTTCGCGGAATATATTTGTTTACCTGATTGGCATCTGAGAATTAAAGTACTTGATTATCTCTGTGACTCCTTGTCTGAACGGTAATAAACTCTAGAAAGAAGCCTGAGATCTTTTTCTTGAGCTCTCCAATCAAACTTTTTTATCATAGGCAGTTTCCTTTTTGCTTCAGTTTAATATTTTGTTTCATAATTCTCATTTAATGTTCTCTTATATATTATGGAACAGTTTGGGCTCCTTACTTCAAACCAGCTTTCATCTTCAAACGAGGAGTCCGTTAGTACTCGAACTTAATGCAATTGTGTTATTTCGTTCAATAACTCCAAAGAACAAAAACTACTTTAGGCAGCAGAAATTTTCAAATCTACCGCCTTTATGATGAAATTATCGACGTCAGGGGTGGACATACCGCGTGAAATCAGAGGTCTATTATGCCCGCAAAGCACAGTAGTGGAGGATCTCAGTTCTAATATGCCCGCAAAGCACATCAGTGGAAGATCTCAGTTCTACTATGCCCGCAAAGCACAGTAGTGGAAGATCTCAGTTCTACTAGGCCCTCCAAGCACAGCAGTGGAAGATCTCAGTTCTACTATGCCCGCAAAGCACAGTAGTGGAAGATCTCAGCTCTACTATACCCGCAAAGCACAGTAGTGGAAGATCTCAGTTCTACTATGCCCGCCAAGCACAGTAGTGGAGGATCTCGGCTCTACTATGCCCGCAAAGCGCAGCAGTGGAACATCTCAGTTCTACTATGCCCGCAAAGCACAGCAGTGGAGGATCTCAGTTCTACTATGCCCGCGAAGCACATCAGTGGAAGATCTCAGTTCTACTATGCCCGCCAAGCACAGTAGTGGAGGATCTCAGTTCTACTATGCCCGCAAAGTACAGCAGTGGAACATCTCAGTTCTACTATGCCCGCCAAGCACAGCAGTGGAGGATCTCAGTTCTATTATGCCCGCAAAGCACAGCAGTGGAACATCTCAGTTCTACTATGCCCGCCAAGCACAGCAGTGGAGGATCTCAGTTCTACTATGCCCGCAAAGTACAGCAGTGGAGCATCCCGTCTATTATCGATTGACAGCATATGATGACTGACCGCCAATTAGAAATGAAGCGACGCGGGTTGCAAAGCTCTATTATAAATTTCTTAGTATCTAGACTTTTGCTTTGAGTGAGATTGCATGATTCGTTCCACCTTTGACGATATTTTTTATAGAAATCAAAACACAGATAATGTCTATAATACTCGAGAATGCAAAACTTCTTTCAAATCGGAAATTTCTCAAGCTGTTTCGAAAGTAAACACAAACTAATAAAAAATTGGAAATCATTATCCAGGTTAATTTTTTAATAGCGTTTAACTCCTGTTTTTAATACTCAGGCAGCACAGGCTGTTTGGAAAGGATATTTTTAAAGAAAAACGTTTAGGCCTAAGTTTAGGGTATCTCTCCGGCATTTACCATTTATGAGCCCTGAGGAAAACCTGAAAAAAAAAAAAAAACAGTCAGGGAGGACGGTCTTGGTGGGAATTGAACTCCAGACCTCCCGCTCGAGAGTCCGTACATTAACGACCTCCACAACCCGTGGCGGTTTTATGCAGGGGTCTTAGAAATATCTTTTTAAATAAAAAGACTTTGACTTCAAAACAAATAAAAAACAGGACTGTCCGCAACACATGCATATATGCCTACAATCTTAGAAGAATGGCAAAAGGTCAATTGCTTACGGAACAAATGCAGACAAACCTGAGTCTGAAAGTAACTTTAAGATTGTGGCTCTCTAGCTTAACAATTAGTGCAATTATGTAAACTAAAAATGTACGATACTAAAACAAGATCAATACGACACAAAACGGAAAGAAGTTATTGATAATAAATATAACATTCTCGTCTTTTATACCTTCTCTCACATTTGACGAGTCCTCGCTACGAACAGAAATTTGTTGCCCATAGCTGGCTTCATCTTCAGTCATTTCCACACCACCTGAATATCTGCACAAGAAATAAACAAATATCCCCATAAACCTCTCATAATTTTCACAGTCTTATTTGCAATTTTCTCGAGTTTAAAACAGAATTAAATGTTAGTTCTCTGCTGCGTGCACCTACCGTGATCACATTCTGTTACTAACTACGAAACATACGGCCATATTTTCCGTCATGTTTAGCGTGGGACGTTTCAATGTTGTCAGGATATTTTAAAACGCCAATCATACACTGCTTCATAATGGCGTTTCTATTTTGGTCAAAATAAAATTAGTCTCATCATACAATTGTCGAGCTGTGTGCATAGTTACTTTTTCGTGCTGAATTTATCTATAAGATTGTTTAGTAAGTAATTACATTGCTACATATTTCTTTTGCGGCGTGGTTCCGCACAGCTGTAGAGCAGCACATCTCCAGTGATTTATCTGATGTAGAACAATATTACATTATGATTAAATATCTCGAAGTAAATTTCGTATAAAGCGGGTGTGAACAGAGCTGATTTAAAATCAATTTTAAAGCAAGATAACCCAAGTCTAAGTTTCTTAATTACTTCCGGCGTTGAAGTCAAGCCAAATTCCCTCATGTGTCATACACAAGTAGCTCTGAACGGCCTTATTATGTAGACAGGAGCACAAACTTCCTTTTTTGTGGGCTCTCTTAGAGAAAATGAAAAGATACAAAGTTTCAATGACGTAAACATTTGACTTATGTGCCTTTGTATAACAATGAATACTTATGAATGCATAACTCTTTTACTGAAAATAGCCTCTCTTTAATTTGTTTTCTAATGGAGAAATATAAATTCATATCACATGTTTCCAAGCCAGTGATTCTCGACCTCTAAACTCCGTGCTAGAATTTTGGAATACATTTAATATTTTGGTCTTTCTTTTCCTAGGTATATCCATTTCAGTACTTCTTTCAGCGTCATCATTCTTTCATATAAAGACGCGCAGTTTTCAATTTTTAATTTTAGATGACCTAAAACAGAATTTGAAACATGCATTTTGTGTTTCATAGCTTCACATACCGAGTGAATCACCAATTCCTGTGATTTACAGTTTAATTAACCTATATTTACAACGTGATGCTTAAATGGTAAGTCTGTTGTATGAACTTATATACCTTTTGTTGCATTTGTCAACTTGTAATGAATGTAGGCAACCTTAGAATAGAAATTTAGTATAAAATGTAAATTCAGATGCGCACGCACACAAAATACGTGTCATTACATGTGAGTACAGAAATTTACAAACCAAGATCTATATTATTCAAAAAAATAAATAAATAAAGAATGCATTACGTGACATTCACAACATTTGTTTAAATAAATCTCTTTATGAGATGGATGAAAGTGCTTCAGAAAAATAATATTTTAATTTAACAAATTGGCATTGAAGAACGCGATTGCCAAATATTGTCCACTATGTATAGATATGAAAGGAATGTTCGTTGGCAGGATTTGAGGCGGTCATCGCAATATGTAAAACACATAAAGGGGCACGAGCGTTTACCTCCACCGGTGGTCGAGTTCGTTAAGGTGAGGAATCGTGAGCGCGAGGTCTGGGATTCGAATCCCATCAGGACCGCCCTCCTGACTGGAATATTTTCAAGACTTTCCTCAGTCCTCATAAATGGCAAATGCCGGGGAGTTACCCTAAACTTAGGCCTGGAACGCTTACTTCCTTAAAAAAAACTTTACCAATTTATCATTTCATCTCATGTATCATCAGTGTCCACCGTTAGTGCTGCCTCAGTAGTAAAAACGGGCGTTAAACACTACTAAAAAAAAGCGAGCAGTCTAACTAGTGGAAAGTTTTTATAAACGGCGAATGAGTTAATCTCCTGAGCCTGAAGAGAATATTTCGGCACTTCAGCCTTGCTCAACGGTTGGCCATTGGTGCCTAGACCCTCCAAGAGGCACCTCCGGGAGGAAAGGATGAAGTTAGGGAAACATCCGGCGGTTAGGATTCAAGGACGGTGGGGCACAGAAGTAGAAGTCCCTCACATTGTCTTTAGATAGAGCACCTCATTCAAGGAGTTCAAACCCCTCAGAAGAGCTGCTTCCATACCAGATGCCTGGGGGAAATTTCAAAGCGCAAGCCACCATTATACCGCACACAACACCGCACATCGCCATATACTTTTGACTTTGTAAGAGAACGAACGGAATGAAATTATAAGAAGTGAGACAGCGGAAAGTTCGCGGAAAAGAACGATTCATGAGCATTCGTATAAGTAACCAAGGGATACCCCGAAAAAAACCCACAGATCAGGATGTGAATGCGTTACTCCATGAACCAGCTCGTCTGGTAATGACCCAATTTGAATATTCCCATAGTCCTTGCCAAAAATCCATTTCAATGGTTAGGGATTCAGTATTTATTTTAAATGCCACAATCCAGGCAATAATTACACTTATTTATAAATATGTTTTACGTCATTAAAGATAGAAAAGCATGCCGATGATTGCAACGGAAGCGCGTTAGGAAAATTTGCTGGTAGTGCTTCGTCAAGGATGATTCAATCCTGTTACCTTTCACTTTAATATGGACACTAACGCACTGTAAATTGATAATATTGGGAGCACACTTGTCCTGACTCTACCCGTAACATTCCGTTTAACCATCTATTCGTGTATCTTCCTTTAAAATTATTTTCTCTTTTCTTTTTCGTCGTTTATATAACACCAAAATATTTATATTCATCAAGGTGTATTTTTTGTTCTTCTAGAATGGCTTTTTTCCCATCAGAATACCTTTAATGATGTAGAGATTAATGATATCAGTCGGAAAACATTCCTTTCTGAATTGTTGTTACATTTTAAATCGAAAGTATTTACATCACTTTATTCATGTAAATTGGTTCTGTCTTTTTGTGTTTCTCCTCCTCTTACAAGAACAGACATGAAACACAACTTTACATCGCAGATACAGGAAAATTTATATCAGTGCAATGAAAATATTTTATTTCAAGTTCTATTATTATAAAGTAAAAACTGTTTATAATAAAGGCATTCGTTGCCTGAATGTGACAACCATAAACGGATTGCAACTTGTTGGTAGAATTAAATTGAGTTTCGAACAACTTTAGGGGTTGTCAACAGCAGACTTTGAAAACTGACCTTTGTCTATATTCTATTCTCTGTCCTGCATGTTTCTTCTTACATATTTCTTTATTAGTAAAAATGGCATATGTCCTTTATTCAATAGTAGCATTAAAATACCAGAAATAACCATGTGGAAAAATACATTTTATCCATATGGAGAGTAACCGCCGCGGGTGGCCGAGGTCGTTAAGGCACGGACTCGTGAGCGGGAGGTCTGCGGTTCGAATCCCGCCAGGACCGTCCTCCCTGACTGGGGTTTTTTCCAGGTTTTCCTCAGTCTTCATAACTGGCAAATGCCGGGGAGGTACCTAAACTTAGGCCTGGAACGCTTCCTTCCTTAAAAAAAAAAATATCCTTTCCCAATTTATCATTTCATCTCATGTATCACCAGTGTCCACCGCCTGTGGTGCCTCAGTAGTGAAAACGGGCGTTAAACACTACTCAAAAAAAAAAAAAAATCCATATGGAGCACGAAATGCTTTTCTTTTGCTACGAGCGGTGCATTCTTGGTGATAACTGTTCGCTCATTTGTGAACTAATTATAGTGTAAAACACTTGAACAATTTGATAGTTTTTAATTGATATCTTTGTGGAATGATAATTATGTTAGGATTACAGGATTACTCTCTGAAAATTCAGTTAATTATTAATAATTTATTTCTTTGCTTATGAATAGTTCCAAGCACACGAAGTTTAATTTTATTATTGTTGAAGAATGAAAAGATTTTACTGAACATTTTGGGATTAAATAACTGTACGGATATTTTTAATTTATAGAACGAACATTTCACTTCTAATCTATAATCAATACAGGCGTTGTGACTTAAATAGACAAATTCGAACAGGAATATACAACAGAAAGAAATGAGTGATTTGGAGACAACAGGAATTGACGAGAAGACCAGCTGCATAGGTATTTTGCATTTCTAACATTTAAAAAGTAACAATTTGAAGTGTATATTCTATTGATATTGACTAGTCTAGGCACCAACAGAACTAATTATATAGCATTGTTTGGGTCACTTCCAGGTAATATGGACATAAATGAACATATACTGATATTCTGAAAACCCCCATTTTGCGTTCCATTATGCAAATCAACTAAGCGTTTAGTTTTTAGAATATGCTAGGAATCCTGACGTTACTAAATCTGTTTTTCAGCATGGCTGTACGTTTCTAGCATTTCAGAAGTACATGTACAGAATATTTAACCAGAGAGTGATAGCTCTGGGGTATTATCATACATTTGGCCAGAGCAAAAATCCATAAACGCTTGAGTAATAAAAATAAACGTACGTGAGACTCCAGAAAATGTGTTTTAAGTCTCCAAGACAGATTTTATGGTGCATTATCGAATGTGTGAAGCGCTATGAATAGTGCTGTATTCACTGAACAATGAAATTAACGTAATTTGGTTTCAACCGTCAAATATTTTTTGCACCAACTGCATTCAGCGTTTTTTCCTCAGAAAGAATACAGAAGTATGTGTAAAACTTGGAAAACTTTCCAAACTGAAATTTAGCGGAACAATTTCTATTTAATTTTTTCCTGAAAACACTAATGCTTGCTTTATTGCACGCAAGATATATGCGTAGTGTTCTTAACAGTTCAACAGAAGGAATTCAATGAGCAAAGAACGACGCCTTCAAACGTATTAAGAAGTTTATGGATACATTTAATACACACATTTCATATTTTGGAAAGGAAAATTAAGAATATACACTTCTTTAGAACTGGAGCGCCTGTAAACACAACATTTACTCTTAATTCGGTCAAAACATTATCACAATGTTGTTTGCGTTTCGATAGGCGCTTGTTTGTGTAACCTCTTTAGCCAACACCCTTAGCATACGCCTTTGGGAACACACATGAAACATGGCCTGGATTCAAATTCTAAGAAGATTCTCTTGTTGTGCTGGTGTTGATATAACAGACCTTATCGTTTCCGATACTGATTCTCAAATTTTGGATTATTAAACACAGGCTTCAATGAAACTACAATACATTACAACAATATTGATTCTAAAATAAAGTAACCATTATTAACAACAAATTTAGATTAACATTCATATCTTTTGCATCTTGTTAGCAAGCGTTTGACTTCAATTTTTTTCCCTTGTACAAACCCGCGTTGTGTAGAAGGTACAAGAGCTAATTAATACTGAGAATGTTTTTTATTTATGAATTGTATCAGGCAGGTCAAGGTTGGTATGGTCTTTTTCGAAGTGGTCTGCATAGGGTTTTATACACTTGGTCCAACGTGCATGAAAGTCCTTGGAATACGTGCTGGAAACCACTTTTTGACATCCTCTTCAAAAAGGCCTCAGCTTTCTGTTGAACCAAAACGCTGGTCCCGCAGATCGTTTGTTCTTGAGATCAGGGAACAGAAAAAACTCATGCGGAGCTAGGTTCGGGCGGTATGGAGGGTGCGGCATATTGTCTTGATGAAGGCGCTAACCAGGTGGATGCAACTCAAGGCTTTATTGTTAGATGTGTTCGGCCAGGATGCTCAAAACAGTCTTCATTAAACGTTGTGTGCTGAGGGACTTCGTGTTGATAAACCATTACATGACTCTCGAAGAATGAAATCTCGATAACTTTTCCTCCCTACGAATAACTTTCGACTTTTTGGTTTCGGAGAACCAGATGAGTTCCAGACTGAGTTCGTCTGTTTGCTTTCGGGACAGTAATGGTGAAACCAAGTCTCATCACCTGTAATTCAGGTATCCGCTACCAGATACTGAAATCGCACCATCTTCTGTTAAGTCGTCAGCAATCTTGGTATCCATCTTGCACACACGTGTCGCATATGTAAGCGATCGTGCAATAGAACGCACTACCAGAGGATATGTGTAACATGTCCGCCAGTCTATCCACTGTTGTTTGTTGATCTTCCCGAGCAGTTGTGGCAGCTGTGTTAATCCTGATCTCGTTCTCTACAGTGGTTGCAACACCTGCACCGCCCTCTTTTTTGTTAAAATATGGCCCTCCTTAAACTCTTGGAACTACCGAAGTGTGGTTGATAGTGGCAGATCACCATTATCACCGTGCGCTTGCATATGTTTCCATGCTGGATATCTGCAGACGGAAGCAAAATTTCGGAGGCGACTCTATTTTAAGCAGCCGAAGTTAAACACTCGCTCTTTACTAACTTCTTGAACTATGACGCATTGCGCACGCACTTTCAATTTCTTCCACCAATCACGTGAGATCTATTCTTCTCATGGAAAATTGATTCATTACCGTATCTCCACTGTGTGATATAACAAATTCTCAATCTTTATTTACTAACCCTCGTTTATTTATGTTTTAATGTTTTTCAAGTTGCAGAAGTTAGTGAATTTGGACTCTTTTGTCTAACATTTGCTTCTTAGTGAGCAGATCCGGCTTCGTTTATAAGGTTGTTTTTGTCTTTGCATGCTAAAGGAGCGGGAAATAACCTATTAGAATGAAAAATAGAACATTTAATATTGCTAACAGTTTCCAAAACCATGGGCGGCCATATTGTCGGGGGGGGGGGGCTTTTCACAGTATTCCTCAAATAGCAGTTTGTATAGATAGAGGAGAGACCTCTTTCGTTATTGTATCCAGCAGAAGGAAATGAACACGCAACTTGACGCATATTTACTCAGATGTGAATAGGCTATAGTTGAGAACATTTTCCGTCTTCTAATTCTATTGTGAGACACGTCAACTCACAGATAGGGTAACGGTGAGAACGCGGCTACACATCCTTGGGGTCATAATGGGAAAGCAGTTCAAAAATATGACAGTCGAACATCGGGCTGCTCGTGTCGGACTTATTTTGCAATTCCTCCAAAGACTGAACTTGTGTTAATTGGACCGATGAGTGTGTTTCCGTGAGGGATACACTCTTAAATGCCGCTACAGCCCGGAATGGATCAAGGAGCGGGATAATAAGTGTAGTATTCTGAGGTTAGATGTTGCCTCTCTTTCTATTTATCAAACCCGAGTAGCGTAAGTTTAAAACTTTGTAAATCATAAGCAGTTGCTCACAGTACAATTCGGTGCTAGCTCCATAATCACTTGGGACCAGTTCGAAATGGATAACACCTTCGAAACCCCACCAAATGCAAGGCATCGCCTGTATTTTGCCTAACCACTCACTGAGATCCTTGCCAACGGAATATCCATTGCTTTCTCCTCTCAGAATTAGAAACAAGAGTCATTTTTATGACATGTCACGGTGGTTTTCCAGAATATGTTGATCATCTGGGATATTTTTAAGAAGTCGCTAGACCAGAGTTATGTAAAGTAATAATAACAGTTGCCCAGTTACTCTGAGAAAAACGAAGAGGTCGTTTACAAGAAAATGCTTTCTGACTGGTACATCCATTTCGACTTCCCACTGTGCAAGAAAAATTAATAAATACAACATTTCAGACCATTGCCCAAGATTTCAAAGCCTTCTTTGTCTCACAAAGACAAGCAGAAGGAATATATTCGATATTTTATAAAAACACAGTATCAAAAAAAATGTATTGTAGGAAGTACAAAATTACGTAAATTCTTTTCCTAGAGACGTCTTATATTTGCTAAAGAAGTAACAGTTTGTTCTATGACATATGAATCATGTGCATAATGCCACAGTTAATTGGATCATCCGAACTGACTTGTAACTCCGTTTTTTTTTTTTTTTTGATTGATTTATTTATGGACGCTCTTTAACAGCTCAGGTCATCAGCGTCCCATTCAACTCAGGGCGTGAAACGGCCGACAAATTTTGCTCAGAGGCCTCTCTTTCAGGCTTGAGGTTCTTTTTCGTGCCGTAAATGTACGACACGGGACCCACGGCTTTACTTCCCTTCTGAAGGAAGCCATACTTAGGATTTTTACGCCCGAAAAAATCCATCGGTCCTGGCCAGGTTCGAACCCGCGATCTTGGGTTTAGCAGGCAAGTATGGTAACCACTACACCACCAGGACCGACTTGTAACTCCGTGCCAGTGTGGAGCAACACTATGCGATGTCGCGAAAGAACACGGAAATGTTAAATAGACATTTGAAACAGTCATGCATGAACTACCATTTCATGGTCATTGTGAATCAGGGCAGATAGTTAACATTAGGTGGCTCAGTTTTGTTGCAACCCTCAGCAGGTGTGCGGGGCTTTAACCGCATACATAATGATAATAAGTGATGTGGTTATGGATAATATAAAAGAGCACATTTCAAGGTCATTGTTGCAGTTATGCTAGATGAAACGTAAAATGTTATGAATGTATCGCTACTTTAAATAGCTCTTAGGTATGTTGATTCATAGAATGGATAAAGAATGAGTTATTTACGTATGTAAACATAGATACATTTATAATACTTTATTCCAGTTTGTCAATAATAAAGTTTCTAAGTGTAGTTTAAGTAATAAACGGGTTCGATGGAGTTGGTTGCTGGTCATGCAAATAGCCTGAGAGAGAAAGCACTAGAAAAATATTCTAAAGCAATATTTGTTCGCTGTTCCAGTCATAAATTAAACTTAATCCTATCCTAGCCTTTCACATGTTTGAAGAAAAGAAGTATCTTCAAGCAGATATTAGCTCGTTTGGATACTTTCTTCTAAATGACCACGAGCACTAAAAGAGTATACATTTTAAAGTTACGTATATATACTTCAATTAAATGCAATTGTACATTCAAATTGCAAAGGAGCCTAAAGTTTCATTCTATCAAGATATTTTATAGGCAGTTCTGATTGGGATAATGAAATAGTTGTTGCTGGGCAGGTATTTTTGTAACCAGTGTTGACACATCATTGTTGCTAATTATTTTGAATGGAATTTTCAGGTACACTGACATACATTTAGTTACGCAAAAAATATTAGTACCGCACTTGCCTCGTACACCAAAGATCGGAGGCTCATTCCCTATCGATGGATATTTTCGGGAGTAAATATCCTAAATATGGCTTCGGAAGGGAAGTAAAGCCAAGGGTCCCATGTCGTACCTTTACGGTACGTAATAGAACCTCATGCCTGAATGAAGAGGACTCTGAGCAAAATTTATCGGTCGTTTCACGCCCTGGATTGAATGGGACGCTGATGACCTGAGATGTTAAGCAGCGTTCGTAAATAATCCAAATCAACAATCTAATAAATGTAATTACTTTTTGTCCACAAAAGAGCTGAATATAAATGAGTTTAAAATTAAAACTATGAATTCGGTGAGAAAATAGCCTTTTAATAATGTGAAGAAAGCATTAACAGTAAGTAGGTTTTCTGATGTATTGCCTTTCATATTGTAACTTAGTCATAAATACATTCCTTTATTATTTATATACCATAATTATAAAAAAGCTTTATTGTTGGCCAAAAGCGTTAATAAAATGATACTTGTTATGTCAATTGCGTAAAATTATTATAGAAACAATTATTATATCATTAAATTGTTTTGATTGCTAAAATTCTGTGACCAACTGAATGTTATATTACGACAACATTACGGAAACAATTTAGGTAATACTGAAACGGAATAAATAATTAATCTTCATTACAAAATATACTTTTTATGATCATAGAACTATGACCGTAATATCCGAAAGAGTTCAGGGGACATTCTGATCTAATTATAACAGTCGTGGCAGGACCTTCGCCCAGAAGACCCAGACCGCGCCACTGAAGATGTCCTCCGCAGTTGAGGATGAAACGTTTGGACTCCTTAGCTCCAAGAGACCACGGCTTCTAAGCCCGGAAGAAACTTCTAGTTATAATTCTGACTCCGGCCGTGAAAGCTTCCGATTACTCATTTCTGACCTAAGTTTCTCACACATTCACCTAAAAAAACGAGAAAAAACCCCTAAAAAACTCGACAAGAAACTAATCCATCTGGGATTGAACCCGGGCCCGCCGCGTGAGAAGTTGCAGAATACATAATTACAAAATGAATAAAAGTTCTTATAGATCTACTCATGAATGTGAAGGTAAGTAAATAAACAAGCTACCAAATTAATTAGTAAAAATATTATAGTTCCTTAATATTTGTATTGTTCATGCAATTAATAAACCTGTCATATTTCTTCTGACAAGTATCAAACGAATTTATCGATATTTATGACAATTCCACTTTTTTAGCCTATACTAAAGCTACTTGCAGTAAATTCATCTTACAATAGACAAACAAACTAAATATTCTTCTCTGATACAATGACGTTATAAGTGTAATAAATGTACGCTTGACTTTAGAGTAACTCATTAAAAATAGGCATTAATATTAACATTAATTGTATTAATAATTGCATTTTATAGTTGGTTTCTTGCATATAACTTCTTGTGCAATAAAATATAGCATTATAAATTATTTATATCTTGACTAGCTGATTATATTTCTCAGAGTGACCGATATTTGTATCGAATTATATGTTGATATACAGTAGTCAAAGTAATCAAGTTAGGCGACCCATTTCATCGCTGGTTCTTGCCATTTCATTCTTAATGTGTTAACTGTTCCATTGGTAATTAACATAAATAAAGACAAGGTACATGCTGTAGGTGCATGTTTATGCCCGAGTTGCATAGCGAATGGAGATGTTGCAGACCTCAATCTGGTGCTGGCATGACGGAGAAGACTAAAGGATTGACATGCAACGTTGGATTTTATAACCATTAAGACAATTCATGCCAAATTGATGCGTGGTGATTCAGTTAATCAGTAGAAGGGGCCCGGGAGAACAAAGACAGCTTCGGCTCTCTAGAGAAGTCTTGTGAAATATATTTGTCAATACGAACACGAATTTTGCACATCCTATGACTTTGTGCAACGGCTCATGAAGGAAATGAAATGGCGGGCATGGTAACCTCACTTTTTGCTTCGTTTGTCATTTAGGAATTGCGATATCGGGATGGAGATTACGAAGGACATGCTACAGTGAAATTTGTGGTTAGATGAGGGTCTCCTTCAAATTAGTGGTAATGTTGGCGATTGGATCGTAATAGTACGACCAGTACATTCCTTGTGAGCAATGAACACGTTCGTGCTGGAGAATTTGTATCTGTATGGGAGGATGAACATGGACAAATGGCAATGCTAAGTGGGCGGAAAGAAGCCAGTTGCACATTTTGTGATGGTTTCATAAAATATGTGCATCCCATAAAACATGGGGAGAGTTCGACAAGAGTGTGGGCGAGTGTCGAACAAAATGTTGATCAGGAATCCAGTCTAACGTTATTACGTTATTTTTGTCATTCTACATTCACTTCTATGATTTATGTTTGGCTAAATATTTCACATAATTTTTTACACCTTTCATTTTTGGTAAATCTAAGCTCTTTGTCTTCAGTTGAAATCTTACAGAGATGAAAGTAAATAAAACGATAGCGCAAATGCTACCAGAGACTGTCTAATCGGAGCTTCTTTTCACTTTAATAAAAAGTAAGGCTTGTTTTTTCCCTTTCTGTGATTACAGATTGTTACAAGCTATATAGGTATATATTTTATAATTCAGAAGTAAATCATATCATACAAACTGCTTCGATCTTTCCACCAGTGCATGTTAAACAGCTTTCTTTTTACTTAACTATATGCAAATTTCAAATATGTTCTGTACAAAATGTAAATTATTCCAAAGCCGTTTTGGACGTTCGGAACTTCTTTTCCTTCTTGGCTTTCTATCTCTAGTGACTTTAAACATCCTGGAAATTTGCTATTTCCATTTTCTTCATTTTTATATCCTGGCATTTCTATAAAAATTAGCTGTATTTTATGTTATCGCTTCGTATTTTACTAATGATTTGTACATTCATCTCCACTTTTTGAAGAACTATACATTTCTGCTTATGTTACATCGGTCTACAGTGTTTAATACATTGGAAATTTTCGTTTTTTTTTAAATAATTATTTTTCCAAATCAAGTAATTGAGGCATCCAATGACTTCTTGCTACAACTTCATATCGTGTTGACTCTAATTGTAAAAATATATTTTGTTTTATAAAGACTTTTTTTTTCATATTAAATGTCTTACATACGGTGGAGAATTGGTGAACTGTAATTGTAAACTATCTCCAAAATTTTCCATTAATACCATAACAATATGTTTGAAAAAGTTTCGCCCGCTTAATTATTTCATTCATTACAACATTGAAAAGTATAAGGCTGATGAAATCTTCCTCTCTCATTCTGCTGAATTTTTATTAATATATCTTGAATTAATCAAAAAAGTCATATTATATAGTGCAAAATATTTCAAAAATTATATTACTTTCAATGTAGTGAAATAATTTTTTATGAAAAAGTTTATTAAAATAAAATAATAGAAAAATTTATGTTTAAGTCCAGCTTTGAAAGTATCCAAGAAAGAAATAAATTGCTAAATTTAAAAGTAAAATATTTTCGAAATATAAACACACATCTGAAGGGAAGATGAAAAATTCAAAATGTAAAGAATTCAACCAACGGAGTTCCAAGAATTGAAGAGTATCGTTGGGAAAGTTATATAAGTAATTTCTTAAAGAGGTTTCTATGGGATAAATCAAGAGAACTATTAGAAGTAAGAAAATGATCATTATAGAAGTTTATACAGACAATAATTGGATATAACTCGATAATGTCCTTCCTATTAAAGAGGGATTGCATAAATTACGAACAGGTTGTATATGAAAACTAAAACCTGAAAACTTGTAGAAGACACTGTAGTAAAGGAAATAGCTAACATGGAGGCAATAAGCTTCATATGGAATAATGAAACTTATGTGACAGATATATAAAACTGTTTAAGTTTCTGAAACTGGAAAACCTACATTATACCACATTTTAAAATGGAAACAAGTGCTTTCCTGGAAATTATAGATGAATATAACATTTATTTATATTTTTTAAAAATCTCAATGAACATTTTAAAATATTACCACTATGTGATGGACATTAGCGGTTTAGACATCAAGAGTAATGACCGAATTTTCGCCTTATGTTACGCAACAACAACGTTTGCCTGTATATTTTGTAGCTTTATGACCCTTGCACAATTTAATTAACATTTTTTTTATCAAACTTATTCAAACTAATATTTTCGTTATTTCATTAAAATGTAAACTGCGTCTCGGTTAGCCATCTGCCGCCCATGTGCGAGAGCCGCTTGTATCGGCATGTAATCTAATATTAAACGTAATATTAAATGCTCGTACACCTTTGATTAATGAAAACATGCACATAATTTTATTTCTGTGGCATGATGAGTACTAACGTGTGTTGTAGCATATGTTTAAACGTGGCGTTGACATTAAACTGTTCTGGAACCTTACAAAACGAGCATTTGTACGCTATTGGTGCTTCTGTTTTTTCTTGTATTTCAGTTTATCTACAGTGTGAGGTTTTAGTCGCCTCCGGTGATATATGGGGAACGTGAGGGCCACAAGTCTCTAGAAATGACTGTCATCAAATAATCTCCTTTGGATTCTGGAGGAATCACGGGCATGTAGAGGTGGCAAAAACTTGCTGAAAACATCCATGTTGTCTATCATTATCGGAAAATTTTTGCGAGTGTTTGCTTGTGATATCTCTCTGAATTTAGTATAAAAAGAAATATTGACTCTTATACTCTTCTTGCAATCACAGTGCATTCAAAACGAGTTTTTCATCATATTGTACTTCTGAGGTATATCCAGTCTTTAGCAATTTAATAGCACCTGGGGTTGAGCTTACTGAAATTCCTATTTCCTGTGACATATACGTAGCGATTTCTTTGGAAAAGGCTGAGATATTTCTCTGTTATCAAGTTTTCCTTCCCTTAGGACACGTCGTTCTCGGTTAGGAATTCTATCATACACAATAATAAAGCCATTTGCACATTAAAAGGAGTTGATAAGGAACTGCAAGCAAAACACTAACTTTATGACAGCTGATTTTAATCGGGGATATTATAGATGGATAACGCCAGGGATTTGGTCGTCGTCCGCCCGTTATGCATCACGTGTATGGTTGGAAAATGGCTGCCTGGGACACGTTGTATACCCGTTCACAATCAAACGAATATTACTGAGTTGCAGAAGAGCATTTCTTTTCTTTTGCTTTCGAAGACAGTAATTACCTAAAAAGAATACATCGTCTAAAGATTTTGCATGGTTTAGAATTCTCTGTCTTTAACGAGAGCGCAACTATCCATAATCTCCTAGAACAATGAAAGTTATAAATCTTTCATAGAGGTGTCATTGTCAACATGCGTTGAACTACAAATCTTATATGACGAATCTGGAAGGTAAATACACTATAATGTCCTAATTACATTATAGGAATATATCAGTTATATAACTAAAATACATGCTGAAACATATGTACATTCCTTAGATGTTCTAGAATATTATCCCTAAAATTATGACATGAAAGTAATTGTGTTCCTAATGCTACATAAGCTTAAAGCTCAAAGTATAAGAATATTGATTTTTTTGAATGAACTCATATTAGATATGTATTTGGGTATGATTATTTATCTTTTGATCAAATTAATTCTGTAGCTTATCATTGCTGTTTATTACTGCTTTTTTTTCCTCCCCTTGTTACCATGAGCATATGTGTCAGATATGCGCTCATTTTTCTTCCGATGCCTGCAGTAGAAAAACGGCTTAGCTGATTTTCTTTAGGTTTCAATTTACGTTTTACAACGGTAGTTTCTGCTAGAAAGGGAATGGTAATTATACTCCATCATTAATGTATTTGTTTGATAAGGTCTTTCTTTCCGGATAAGCTTTTTACGGATAGACAAAGTCATAGGAATTCTACGTATACATGCAGAAGCAAGGATATTTCCAAATACAAATCTTCTATTGCTGTTAAGAACAGTATTTTTTCTGGAAAGGTAGAACTTTTATTTTCAAATATTATCCCATTAGTGTAGAAAGCAAAACGAAGAATAATTGATATTTTTATATCTGGTTTGGGTTTAACTTGATCTTCTGAGTCATTCAGCACTAACTAGGACTTGACGTTAGTTGGTTTACTAGCTACGCTCTTGTGCTGAGAAGTTCTGCAACGATAGTCAACATAGAAAATTTCAGTTATTCGTGCATTTTGTGACTTCACCCAGAAAACTGTTTGTTATTGGAATATCTTTTAACATGATGTTTTCTACAAGACCTTGGAACATAAAATTCAAGAAATTCTTCCGATTTCAAAATGAATATCTTGAAATTGTAATTACTTGTTTTATTTTATTTTATTTTATTTTTTTTTTTTTTTTTTGATTAGTGTTTAACGCCCGTTTTCACTACTGAGGCACCACAGGCGGTGGACACTGATGATACATGAGATGAAATGATAAATTGGGAAAGGATATTTTTTTTTTTAAGGAAGGAAACGTTCCAGGCGTAAGTTTAGGTACCTCCCCGGCATTTGCCAGTTATGAAGACTGAGGAAAACCTGGAAAAAACCCCAGTCAGGGAGGACGGTCCTGGCGGGATTCGAACCGCAGACCTCCCGCTCACGAGTCCGTGCCTTAACGACCTCGGCCACCCGTGGCGGTCTTACTTGTTTTAAAAATTAACCTACTCTATCATAAGGATTTTAGTTAGATAAATAAATTTATGCTCATTATAAAACAGAGACATCTCTTGTTTTATGTTTTAACTATACATACATAAATTATGTTGGAACAATTATCAAATTTAAAATATCAACCAAAGTAGCGATCTTATAAATTAACATATCGAATGATTTTAATGATAGTTTTTTCGGGCTGGTCATTTATATTTATTCTTCAATCCAGATCTACATGCCATATGTCAATAGTCTACAATAAGCATGAAAACTATACATTTATTACAGATTGAATGCAATACAACGACTACTTCCTTAGTGAGGACTAATCTGATTTTTGAACGCTGTAATCTACTTAAAAATAGCTAATTTCATTATACATTGTATCAGTAGATTAAAGCATGGCATAGTATTGTCTCGACAATATTCCACAACGTTAGTTTGGGAACAGCTTAAAAAAAATGTCGTTGTTTAGAAGATGCAGAAAATGCTACGTTGATCAAGTAAAGGTAGATAACACGACTGCTGTAGTGATTTGGCATTTGTTTATAGGTACAGGGTATTTAACTAGTCTCAACTTGTGAAATTTAATATGCTCATCCTACGCTGCAAACTCAAATTAAGTCTTCCATATCATGTTTAAATTAGTTTATCTATAATAGTGGCAACAGAGGAAACCTGGATAATTCACTTTTCAATACGACTTAGTAGTCGAGACTTTATAGCATACACCTGCACCTTTAAGCATCCCGTAATTAAGCGACATAAGGTCACATGACTGTGGTAATTACTGCATTATTTTTCTCCTCCCAATCCATCTGTAAGAAAGTGTCAACGATGCATCAAATTGCATAATTGTGGATGTTTGCTGTCATTTCCCAAGTACGCAGACTAAGAGAAACTACTTCCATTCTTTCATCCATCGGCATTGGCTCTTTTCAGTTGTAAAAAGTTTCTCTTTTTCGATTTTTTTTACCAATGACACGGCGTTTCTAGAAGTCACAAACTGGGTAATTCCATATTAATATTCTAAAATATTTTGGCATATGTAGTATCTTCGCTTATAGTTTTTTTATATATTATACAATGCGTTATAACAATTGAGAGGTAACGTATGAGTTTAGAGAACGACAAGCGGTGAATTCAGTAATCGCAACTACGTGAATTAATTCATGTTTTATGCCTTAAAAAGATAATAAAAGAAACGAAGGTCATTCATTCCTGTTCTAATATCTACTACCTTTAATAGTATTAGTTGCATACCTTAGAATTATATGCACTTTAAGAGGAATTATATTTTATATTATTAAACAAAAATAAAGAAATAACGCTGCATTAGTTTTTTGTTTATTTATTTTTTTCATTTCTTATTTTCACAACGAGTATTTATTTTCTAATTTCTGCGCGCAGCTCTTGTATCTGAACTTTCATCAGTGCCAAGTGATTTTTTTGGTTTTGTTTTGTTTTGTTTTTTGTTTGATTTGTTTTATTTATGGACGCTCTTTAACATCTCAGGTCATCAACGTCCCATCCAATTCAGGGCGTGAAACGGCCGACAAATTTTGCTCAGAGGCCTCTTCTATCAGGCTTGAGGTTCTTTTTCGTGCCGTAAATGTACGACACGGGACCCATGACTTTACTTCCCTTCCGAAGGAAGCCATACTAAGGCTTTTTTGGCCCGAAATAAATCCCTTGATCCTGGCCGGTTGTGAACCCGCGATTTTGGGTATAGAAGGCAAATATGGTTACCACTACACAACTAGGACCGACAGTGCCAAGTGACAATTTAAATGATAGGGTGAAGGAGACCGTGTCATTATTTTAAAATTAAGAGTACTGTGAAACTATTTGTACATAGTTACTTTTTTAATTTCAAAATATTTTTTGTTGACGTTCAGGAGAATGTATATTCCTTCCCTTTTAAAATTAAGCGAGTGTTGATCTTAAAATGTTAATGAAAGCAATATTGATTTGGTTTACTTACGGACGCTCTTTAACATTTCGGGTCATCAGTGTCCCATTCAACTCAAGGCGTAAAAAAAAAAAAAAAAAAAAAAAAAAATGGTCAGGGGTCTCTTTTTTCAGGCCTGGGGTTCCTTTACATGCTGTAAATCCACAATACGGCACCCATGGCTTTACTCCCCTGCTCAAGGGAATAATATTTAAGATTTTACCCCCCCCCCCAAAATTCATCAATTTTTGCCGGGACTACAAGGCAAGTATATTTACCATTAGACCACCAGGACCACATTAATGAAAGAATATACAGATAAAGAAAGAGATATACATTCCCAAAACATTACAACTAATAATTATTGTTGAAATATATAATTTGTTTTGCAGTGGCTGTTGTTTTAATTAACCTAGGCTGTATTAGCAGAAATGGCGTGAAACAATGGAAGTTATGCCAGTGAAAGCAAGTTTGGAAACATTTTAAAGAAGCGTTAAATAATATTACAAGCGGAAATCCTTAGAGACAGTCGTTCTTTTTATTATAGGTTCATCCCTGCGATTCGATGCATTGTCTAGCTCTCTCGCACTGAACTCCTTTCAGCATAACTACAGATCTGCAGTTAACAGTGTCAGGGAATATTTTATGACGATGTTAATTACTTACTCCTCATTATAAACGAGAATTGTGCAATTAAGTACTATTCCGCGATAGCTATGCGGAAAAGAGAAGTATGTTGCAAGAATGTACAATCGTCATTCGTCTCTTTGACCCCAGAACAGCACAAACAGTTGACTTCATTTATCCTCTAGTCTGTATGGTAATTGCAGTAAATCAAACGCTTGCATTGCATTTTATCTCAAGCGTGTGTATGTATGTATATCATTCACGTGCTGGGGTGTGGAATCTTGGAAACGTTCATTCTTAAAGTTTGTATAACAGAAGGCAGAACTGAAGCTGTTTACTTCATTTTATAAGTTGTTTCTCGGAGGTTCTAGGTACACCTCTTAGAGTATTTTTGGTACCTAATTTTTTTTCAAAATTGACTTTATTTCTTCACTTATAGTTATGGATGAGTATAATTGAAATTAAAATTAAGACAAATTTAATTAGTATTTTATAATACAGAGTGTTCAATAAATATATAGGTGTACAGTTACGCTGTAACTTGTTTATAAAGTTCAATGAAGAAATGTTCTAATGAACATATTTATTGCTTCCCCTGGTTGAACAAGAGGCTTGAGATTGTCTTATAAAATGATTTTTATTACTACCTGTATAATAATTTGCTACTTTCAAATCAGGTAAACCTGATGGCCACATGTGCTTTGAAAGCGCAACATGTATCAGCACAGGGAAACTTAAGGGGGCCAGTAAGTGAAAATAGATTTTCTATTTAAGATGATGATGATGATGATGATGATGACGATAATTATTATTATATAGTCTGTAAATCCGTTTATACGTTACCAAAGTTCAGTAAGGAAACTTGACATATTGCTAAATATATTATAAATAATCTGTGTGTAAAAATTTAAGCACCCAGCTCAAAAATTGTTAACAAAACAAATCTCATTTATTGTCCCCTTAAGGGTTTATGTGCTGTAGCACCGTCCCGATGGAACTAATCATATAAAATGTTATCCTCAGTTAATTTTACAATGAAAGGGTATAAGATTTCTTCACAGTAACTTTTACACTTTTGGTGTCGTCGAATATATTGTCCGTTTTCTAAATATTGCCCAGAATTGTGTCTCGTGATATCCGGGGACCAACTGCTTCAAAAGTATGAAAAAAGACCTTATTTGAAAATGCATCATTGATAATAATTGACATGTCTGGCCTGATCATTTATTCATAATCTTCATATACAACACGGGTTTGGTCTTAAGCCATGTTCCGTCTCCACACCATGTTTTCCGCGAACGGCTTACGTCTCGTCGTCCTACAGGCATATACTTATTCTATTGTAGGTATCTGACTGGAAACCATTCTAAATTCAATGATCGTCCCACGTTGTTCTCTTTTATCATCTAGGATGTTTGAAATTTGTAGTTCTTCCCGGATTTAAAAAAAAAATGACATAATGGACTATAACCAACTAGTGGTCATTGATTTATTTATGGACGCTCTTTAACAGCTCAGGCCATCAGCGTCCCATTCAACTCAGGGCGTAAAATGGCCGACAAATTTTGCTTAGAGGCTTGAGGTTCGTTTTAGTGCCGTAAATGTACGACACGGGACCCACGGCTTTACTTCCCTTCCGAAGGAAGCCGTCCATCGGTCCTGGCCGGGTTCGAACCCGCGATCTTGGGTTTATGAGGCAAGTATGATAACCAGTACACCACCAGGACCGACAACTAGTGGTCCCGGCCAGGACTGATGAATTTTTTTCGGGGCGTAAAAATCCTAAGTATGGCTTCCTTCGGGAGGGAAGTAAAGCCGTGGGTCCTGTGTCGTATATTTACGGCACGAAAAAAACATCAATCCAGAAAGAGAGGTCTCTGAACAAAATTTGTCGGCCGTTTCACGCCCTGAGTCGAATGGGACGCTGATGACCTGAGCTGTTGAAGAGCGTCCATAAATAAATAAATAAATAAAAAAAAGACAACTGGTGGTCATTGAAGCCGCATCTTAACCGATTGTATTTTTGTTTGTTTTGTTTTACTTTTTGTCAAAGACCAAACTTCCGAAAAGAGTAGCGATAAGATAGCCAGAACCACGCCGAGTTTTAAGAATGCGTCATTTCTAACTCTTCTAATAAAAATTACCTTAATTGCTCTAATTAACTTTTTGAATTTTGACAGTTTTATGTAAATATCATTTGTATATTCAAAAAAATATACTGCAGCACATTGCAGCAGCAGTTTTTATAGCTGTATAAGTTTACAGATAAGTAAACTCTGATTCTGCCAAAAGGATACATAATGTAAGAACCAGAGACAGAAAGGGTCTAACGGCTAAGCTTGTTGATTACAGTTAGTAAGTTTTATGTTTGTATTTCAAAAACTTCCTGTGCAGAGCGATTTTTAATCTTATTCACAACCTGCCAGGCATATCTATATCCAAGAAAAAATGAAATGTTCTTTGTTCATTTTCAGTCGCATGACACGGATCTGCTAAAAACTACAACTGCATGATTCACCGCTAACGCAACCCTTTCACTACGGGTGAGCGTACAACTATTTCCTCATTACCGTCGCCGTTAATAGGCGGTAACACACTGAAGTGTTTCCGTAAACATATATAAAATAAAATTATTGAAAGATTTGTTCCCTTTAGGATGTGGTTAATAACTGTTGGTCTTCGTTGTTCACACATTGGCATTGCTAAAAATTCATCTATATATTGTCTGCTATGGATAATTTTTTTTACAATGGTGTGGGCTTGTTCTTTATACTATCCTTTAATTTACCCCAAAGGTCAGCTCAGTTTGTGAGGCCTAGGGAAATACTTATCTCAAACTCTTGGATACAATTATTAATTAAGGTAGATTAATGTTAAAGAACTTACATCGCGCTTCCATTTTGTCAGCTTTTTAAAAATAGGATGTAAAATTTTACGCATCAATGAACATTAACTGTCAGCTCATACAAATTTGTCTTTAGATTCTTTCGTCTTCACTTACAGCATTTTTCTTGTCGTAGAGTGTAACTTAATGAAGAAAATTAAGCATTTTTGGGAACCAATATGAATTCACATAACATGAAGATGGAACCAACCTTCGTCCAGAAATAAAATCAAGTGGGATTAATTTACTATTCCAAATTGTCTCACAAAATCTGCACTAAGTTTAGGTTTATAATTTTTCTTCGAGTAGTTTTTGCATATTTAGCTTCAACATTGTAGTAGTTCTTTGTACGGAAGAAAACAAAAGCTTGTTTGTTATATATATGCCAATGAGAGTATTTCAGAAAAGTTTTCCACAAACCGTCCGTAAACTTTAAGAGCCGACTGTGAATTAAAGATAAATCTTCGCTCTTTAATAGAACGCCTATACTCAGCACTTTGGGACTACATACAACACTTAGATTACAACCCACCCACTTTCTGTATTGACTTCGCTTACTTCAGATTTCCTAAGAATAACCCGGAGTGTGGCTATGCACATTGTATGAGGTGGCGCCTAATGGTGGGTGTATAAAAAACTTTCAGTTCATGCTCAAGTTATGCCATAAACAGAAAATGCGTTCGAACGGTGTGCTCTGATCGGACAAAAGCATGTGTGTAGTAATAAGATCTGCCTTGGTTCGAATGCTTGTTATGCTTGAATGTTCTGTTTGTTAGTATTAGCAAGTAAAATTATTGTTTAATATATATTTTAACGAACAAGATATATTTGAATTTTAAATCATTTGTGCTCAAAAACAAAAACGTAAAATAATCCTTTTTGTTTAATTTAAAACTATTTATATTTATTTTGAAAACAAAGATTACTTTTCATTTTATTTTTTGCGTGTGAGCATTAATATCTTAACATTTAAACCAGTATTTGCAATTGGAAGCTGTATTGTCATGTGTATACTAAACACTATATATACCTACTTGCAAAAAATAGCAAATAATACAATTCATGTATGGATAGGATTTGAACTTCGGTTGCTGTCATTTCCAAACACCTGATAGAACTCTATGTGACTGGTGATGACAGATGAGCCAAAGATGTAAGACCCGCGCGCAGAAACATGCCGTGAATTGAGCGCTGAGCCAAACGCTCCTGGCATATGCTCTTTTTGCTTATTTTCTTTCTTTCCCTTGCTAATGTTATCCATCGTTAGAACGTATAATTGTTTATTGTGTAAAAATGACATTTTTTAAAGTTGTTACAAAAACTAGGAAAGAAATAACCAACTTCAAAATATTTGCCTTTAAGATTTTTACACTTTTGCATCCTTAACTTAAAAGCTAATCCTCGTATTTCAGTATATGGAGTTATTGGGAAAATGGTAAGAAGAAGCTATTGAGACACGAAGTTTGATTCCCCCAGGACTATCCATCCTATCTGACGATTTTTCCAGGTATTCTTCAGTGTCCCTATCATAGGCAAATACCTGGTAGGTACCCTAAATTAGACCATGGATCACTTAGGTCTCAAATAAAATTCCTTTTCCAACTTATCATATCTACCGCCTATCTGTGATGCTTCAGAAGTGATAAAATTGTCGTTAAACACAATAAAAAAGAATAAGTAAAAATAAAGAAAAGACTTTGAAGGGTTGTATTAAAAATAAAACACATTCTTATGAACTTTCACTAAAACGGCTAGAATAAGTTATTGACGAAGAAGCAAATTTTTCGAGGAAACAAGGTTTAAAATTCAGATGAAAATCATTTCTGTTAAAAAGTGTCCATATTAAATAGTCCCATTCGAGGAGTGGTGCACTTATTATTAGTTTTATAAATTATAAATATTATTACGAAAATTACACAAATCTTTTTAATCTAGTTTGGATTAAGTCAAACGACATTATCTGAATAACTCTATTGGCATATTCCTGGTTCATGTAGAGAAGAAAATCATCAGTGTTACATCCCCTGGTGCTTTAGCAATCAGTGTATTTGTGGCAGGCATTTAGGCTACTAGAATACTCATGTTTAATAATTTTCTGTTGTAAAACATTTATATAGCGAGAACGGGGCCTTAACGCAAAACGGCATGATTTAAACTTCACTGTTGGAAGACACTTTTGTTTTTCTTATTTTTTTTTAAAAAAAAATACTCTAACATCTGCGTTACTTTTATCCTATGGTTAAAAGCTAGTCCCATCCAAAAACTGCAGTAAATATGTAAGCGGGAAATAACTCGCCCCGGCCTGCTGGCCAAGCGCAGTGTAATGATAGAACATTTTCACGCTATAGCCCATGAAACTCTTGAGCAATTGGATATTATACTCATTCTATATTCTCAAATGTACATTTTTATCTAATCATTTTAAGAAATAAACCTTTTCTAAGGCTTATATTTGTTTCCAATTGGTTTCTCTATTTGCAATGAATTTATCATGACTATTTCACTAATGAGACGTCATCTTAAAATTGACCAATGAAACGAAACAAACTTTTGAATTGCGACCAATTACAACCGGATTACGGAGTGAAAGTATAGAAAAAAATATCAAATTCGTTTTATCACGTAACGTGCATTTGTCTTGTGGTCAGTGTAGCCAACTGTATACTTCTATATATAATTCTTGAACACGCGTCACTGGGCACTTTTGCCAGAGTCGGTGGGGAGTTATTGATAGCAACAAAAGCATGGACAATCGACAATCATAATGCAAAATAGAGTGATCTTCAAATCGTTTGGGCGATGTGTCAAATGTGCAAATTGATTTTATTAATAGGAATTCCAAACAACAGAATACAAAGAAAAATAGAGACACTGTATATTATGTTTTTCCTCAGTTGGTATTAGAAAATCGAACGGTAGCGATAGTAATAATCGACTTTTGTCTATATGAGTCTCGCGGTTTCTTTATATAATAGCAACCCATACGTATAACATTTTATACTAGTGTTAATTAAATTTCTGTGCGCGAATTTAAAATATATATTACTTTTATTCTTATTCTATTCATGAAATAATCCTAACCCCCTATTTTGCTCTTCTCTATTGGCATTACTGACAATCGGCATTCTTCTGTCGCAAGATTGCTTGAAAAGTACAAATATATGATTATTAAAATTTGCTAAACCAAGTTTAGAGGAATTGTATATAAATTCTTATTTCATTTGTGAAATAGTCCTAATAAATATCACTCGTGATATTACTTGTGAGAAAAACAACGAGAACAGCTTATAATCAGCACTAGCTATTTGGAGTGTACTTCAAATAATGAATTTTAACTTTAGGTTTTCCTCATTCCTGTCCTTTTGTTTTTATGCTCTCATTTTTCCAAATAAAGTGCTAAAATTATATTGAACAAAATATTTTAATATTATTGTGAACACATTTTAAATATCATGGCACATATATTTACATCATCCGTATTACATAATGTTATAGTAGCTATACTGTACACTCAATTAATTATTTAGAACTGTAATATTTTTGCCTCATTGAGGATATATACATAATTTTTATAAGAATTTGTTCCATAAGCTTTCTGGTTTACTAAGTTAATGTTAATAGTTCTATGAGAAATAACTTATCAGTCGCATTGTGGTTTATATCTATTTTCGTTATATCTGTGAAGTAGCAGGAAATTTCTTGTGTACTGTGTAATGCACTTAGCATTGACTATAATTTGACTGTTTATTTATTAAGTTTATGGCTTCAGTTTGTTTGACATTTCCTGCAAGCGAACCTTCAGTATGAACTCTTTAAGAATGTGTATTATAGATGTTTTGGGACTTTTCATCATTAAAAATGTTACAGTGTATATTGATTATTCCTGTACTCTGATTTCTGAATTATAAATAATTTGTTCCATATAACGTTCGCTTTCCTTTATCACAATACTTGCAGTTTGAGTTATAATTTTGTATTTTCTTCAGGTGATATCTGCCCTCGTGCGCCTATCATCACACATTTTTCTATACATATCATAATCATCCTATTTTCATTGCCAATTCCTCGGTTTTGTAAAACTTAAAAATAAATAAGTGTTACAATTCAGGCAAATAGCTCCGAAAGCACGCGAAATCGAAGTTAAAACGGCTCTATTCTTCTGCTTCGGCCAACAGATGGCAGGAGGGTTACCATTTTCCTGGATATGTGCATTTACAGTGTCTAGGGCGCGCATACCCGCTCCAAAATTCCGCCAGTATTTTCCAGGAATAATAATGCCAAACGTATATTTCTACATTTATTTTATTCCGGAATTAAAAATATAAACGGAGCATAAAGTATAACAACCACCCTACTAACAACTTAATATTACATTAGTGTCATGTTTAATATTAACCTTAATTGCGATCGTTAAAATCCCTCCAATTAATTATTGTCCAATAGTTAACTACATCGAATTACTGTGAATCACAACCTTCCTTGTCACTTTTTCCATATTTAGGAACTATTTTTCAAAGAAGTGCCGCTAAAAGTCTTATTTATATATATTCACCTAGTAGATTTTAAAACAGTTTTTCACTGTTTATTAAGGCAGATTATGAAATTTCTAAAACCACAATTATTACATAAAGTAATGAAGTGTGTACAATACTATTATCACCACATTCATTCTATGAACAAATTATTGAATAATGCTCTTGGTTGTTAATTGTCCATGTATGCAGAATATAGGACGTTTGGAGATTCCAAACGTTCATTACTCCGTTCTGGATTCGAGAAGGTATTATACTACCTTGTAAATACATCTGACATAACAAAATACAGCAACATTATTTGCACAGTTTACAAACTCGTCTGTTTAGTTCATTTCTTAACCTATTTAATAGCCAGAAGGATATAAAAAGCAAACTGTTATCTTGTGTTTCTGAAGTCTTATCTATTTCATTAATAACTCATAAATTTTTATGCGTTTTAAATTTTATGTTCGTTTCACGTTATTAAAACAGTAGATAAGGTTTGTTTCTTGACAATGTTGACTTGCCATTAATAATAAAAGTATTTGCACGTTTAAAAAAATATTTCTTTAGCAGTATGATATGCAAATATTTCATTAATATATGAAATCACTCGTTCCATTTTAAATACAAATGTCATTGATAAGGGTTTTAAAAATGCTATCACTTCA
This sequence comes from Metallyticus violacea, assembly GCA_030762175.1. Lineage (NCBI taxonomy): Eukaryota > Metazoa > Arthropoda > Insecta > Mantodea > Metallyticidae > Metallyticus > Metallyticus violacea. The sequence goes on along the minus strand of CM060846.1, from coordinate 359,529,499 downwards.
TACTGTAGTTGGCTTGTCAAAAGCTTAAAAAGTATGTTGCAGCAGTAATGTTAAGAGACACCTATTAGCAAGTGCAACAAGTGCTGTCTACAGTTTGCCGCTGTAACTGCACAGTCGGGAATTCAGGTGTTACGTAGAGGACAAAGGTCTTTGTGTGCTCTTTTATTGTGGAGTAATGACCACGCGTGTACTGACCACACTGCCTTGAAATCTTGCCAATATTAAATGTGTTGATCTGGTCTGCAAGAATACGCTACAACGTTAAACGCTATTAAAATGGTCTGTTACAACTTCTTGGAGATATCTATAAATTTCGTGTTTAGACTTAAGATTTGAATTGCAAGTGCAATGGACAAAAAATCACAGCATTTTGCTCTCTTATAATCCTGGAAATTTATTAAATTTTAAAGCTATTCTTGAACGTTGGTAAAAGTGGATTTGCTAATGCAGTGTGTAGCATTATTGTTGTGGAATTATTGATAAAACGCCAAACGATATAAAGTTACTACTAATGTAAAAAGTTTATTTCAACGTTATATAAAATATTTTATGACCAGGATGAAAGTTTTCAACATATTTTTTTTTTCCACAACTATTTGCAGCCGTTTACCTCATTTGTTCATTGACCTGTCTCTCATAGTCGGTTCCAGCTGTCATTTATTCGCTGCCTTACATGACCAATGATTGTGTTCTGTTTTGATGGCACGTTTTCTCAAGTTTGTTCGATCCATAGGATTTAAATTATTACTGTAGGGTAACTATAAGGTTAGGCCAGCGTAGGAAAAATACAAATTCTCCTCAAAATAAAATCATTGCAACAGAATAGATAAATCAGTCTAAATAAAATTAACCATAGAATTTAATTTTCTCTTTGACCTACTATGTAAAAAAATGTTAATCCTATTCTATAAAAATATTCTATTTTTAATTAAATGCAATGTATACAAACACACATTTTGTTAAAGGAAATAGCAAAATCTTCGAATGTAATTTATAGCCTCAATAGGTTTAATTTCAGATTTGACATTCTTTTCTTCATTGGAAACATTTTTTAAATATATGTGACGTATATCATGGTGTATTGTTGTTTATTTGAAATAGCCAGAAGTCAATATATACAATTTTTCCTACATCTCATGAGATCTAACATGCATAGTAGATTGGGAAATGCATAGTAGCCTTGTAAAAAAAAAAAAAAAAAAAAAAAAAAAAAAAAAAAAAAAAAAAAAAAAAGAGGTACATTTTCAAATAAAGACAAAACTTTTCTTTGTCAAAACATGGAATTTATTAGTTCAACATATTCAGTGAATACAAATAGAGAAATCTGTAGTAGAAACACTGGAGGACCTGAGAGAATGAAATTTGAGCAGATGACAGTTTTTAAGGCCTGCTCCCGGATTTCATTTTATTCACAGCATTTGAAAAGAATACTGGAGCTATAATGAGAAAAGGGTGAGTTTACGCAGAGCAGACAAAATTAAGTCACAAACAATTACAACAAAAATGTACACACATGTATATACAGTTCAGCACATAAGAATATAACAGCAATAATGTAAATAAGTATAATAATAAGGAAACAAAAGTGCTTCATGACAATTTTATAATAATTACATTTGCATTATTAATAATGACCTGGAACTTGTAAATTAAGAACTATAAAATTATTTATCATCACAAAAAAGTTTTTAGCTTTGCTCGTTAACTTTAAGAAAACAGTCTTATCACTTCATTTTCTTACATTAAAATAATAATTATAATAATTAAAATTTATAATAAATACCAAGAATTATCAGATCCACATGATTCTGCCAGCTGACACATAATTACAACAACTTAAACAGAAAATATTTGGATAATTTACAATTACGTCACATGGAATTAAGCAGTCTTAATGTGCGACAAGGGCGACAAAAATATAAACATTTCCTCATATTCATACAGTCATTCACTCACATCATTCACTCAAGCTTTCCCACAAAGGAATAATACAGTTCACTGAGGCTGTGACAATGTAGTTGGGCTTAATTCATGATTTGTAGCTGCCTTCTTTCTTGTAAGAATGCTTTTCAAGTTTGCTACCTCAGATGCAAGCCTGGCCAGTTCAGACTTGAGCTGAGAGTCATCTTGAGGAACAGACTCTACTAACGGTTCCCCAGCTGTGGGTCCAGGAGATACCGAAATGGGAATCTGAATGGGCATCTGAGGAAGAGGTCCGTTGGAGGCACAAGTCAGTCCTGGATGTGTGCTCCATTCTACTCCCAGAGAGATCCCAGAGTCTCGTTCATCACTGCTTCCTTCAGCATCCCACGGTGGGCTCGCTCGAGATCCTACACCCACTCCCACAATACCGGGCTCTTGTTTGATGTTATGAAGTGAAAGAAGGGCTGTTGCCGCATCCTTATCTCCAAGATGTGTCTTATGTCTCAGTTTGTGCGGCAAGCAGTTGCTAGGTGCACTAGGGTTGTTTGTTGCATTGCCATTTGTATTGGGGCTCGTATTAACATTATTGATCGTAGTTAGTGCCATGGGTCCAGGAACAGAGTTTTCATCGCCACTTCCACTACCACTTGAGAGCTCATAAGGAGACTGAGCTCTGCTTCGCGTTCCTCGACTACGACTCAAGTTGAGGACGCTGTTAGTGTTACCATCAAAAGGTGGAGGGTGCAGGGACGGAAGAGGATAACCATATGGGTATACTTCTGGTTCTGAAGGGTATCCACCATTGGATTCGTGAGGATGATGAAGGTGATGATTGTGAATGGGTAGCTGTCCTGGAGGAGGCTGTGTTTGGTAATGGATAGTCTGGGGAGGAGAAGTGTTTCCAATACCGTTGTTGTTAATAGGCTGATGAATAACGGATGTAGGGATGGGGCTTGGTGTTGGAGGATAGATGAGTGGTTGTGGAGCGTTTGTACCTGCCGAAAGTTTTGGCCGCTTGGTGATGCTGAGTACCTGCTCACTCGTTGGAAGAGTAGCCATCACTTGCTCAACGCTGACGACGCTCTCACCACTGATTCCAAACTTGTCCTTAATGGCAGCTAGCTGAGCCTTCAGAACATGATTTTCTTTACTTAATTCTACGACCCTGGTTTCCAGGATCATGTCATTGAACCGCCGCTTCTCGCGAGAACGTTTGGCTGCCTCGTTATTTCGTCGTCGACGATCCCAGTAACTTTCATCTTTTTTGTTGTCTGGTATGAATTCTCGCTGCTTACGCTGAGAGAAGAGTTCCTTCCTCTTCAGCTGACCAGCCAAATCGAAGCCAGGAGGATAGTTTTCTGGATCCGGAGATCCGGATCTGGACATTCCCATGTGTATGGAAACAGATTCTGGACCTGTAATGTTGCTACTGCTGTTGTTGCTGCCAGGCATACTGGAGTTTAAGGACGGTGTTTCACCATTGATGGGCGATCCACTTTGACGGGCGACGAATTCTGCCACCATAATTCGATGTCTTAGAACATCTGTAACATAAAAAATTGAAAATGTTTGTTAGATGATTGAGCGGAACAAATTTGGGGGATCTGCTGGCTATTTATTGTTAAAAAAAAATAGAGAGAGAATATATTATTGCGCATATTTTGGAAACCATTTATTATTATAGTAATTTGACTGTGGTTAAGTTTCTGGTGGTGTTTATGTTCGCAATGAGCAGTTCGAAATCAGAACAGAGCTATTGAGCTAAGTGTATAATAACCCCTTCATTACCTGCTAATTTCGCTTGCATTTGCATTTGTCGTGCTTTGCTAATATGAACAAAGTGGATGTCTAAGAGGAGTTTCATTTGATGCTATCTAACGCCCCAGCTGAGGTAGTTTTAACTGCCTATCAATGAGAACGTAAAGTGCTAATGGAATCCAAACTTACAGCATCTTTGTTATTTATTTCATTCGTCGTTCCAAAGACAAATGTTGGCCAACAATGGACCTTAAAATCAAGAAGTAAAATAAAACGACAAAAAAATAAAAGTATATTTTGTGGTCAATCGGCCGTGGAAAATGTTTTATTTGGTATTGGTATTATTATTGTTATTATTTTGATTCTCCCTTGAACGTTTTGTAAATATTTCAGCTTGTGTTTCCAAACGTTTCGTTCTTTATGAGGAAAAGAGCATTTAGCAATGGGGGCATAGAGTTGAAGGGGAAGGGGAACAGCGTTATTTGTGCCGTTCAGCTAAGAGCGCTATGTGAGGGTATACCGTTATGCGTCGTGCCCGCAAGTTCTCCTTTTTAACGTCATTTATGTAATGTGAGGGTAAAATGTGCTTTATGTATGGAGGTAGAAGAGACCTTGCGATTTAAAACAACAACAACAACAACAGCTTTGGTTTCCGGTTTTTTAATATGTTGATGAACTTTCTCAAATGAATGACAACTTTTCAAGGAAATACTCTTGAGTCCTTTCGCGGCAATTCCGAACATATTTGCATAATCACAAAGTGACATTATTAAATACCGGAATATGAGATTATCACGCAGTGCGTTGTCTAATACAGGAAGCACTGTAGCGTAAGCAGTGGCGAGTGGAGATTCCAAAAGATTTCGCAACCGTCATTGGTACTTGTTAATTTTCAAGGAAAGCTATGACTGTATTGCCAGTCAGCTATCTGATATCTTGACAGATATCTGCCACTTCAAGTAAGGATACTTTTAATTGTATTCTAAATTATTTTTTTACCTTTAATAAAACCCTCTAGATAATAAATTCGAAGATTTATTCACAAAGTAATAGAGATATACAACGTGAAAAAATACAATTTTACACTAATATAAATAGCTACTACTAGCTGGTGATTTTAAAGTAATAATAACACACATGTTTTATTAACGATAACCGTTTTGCATTTCCTACTTAAAAGTGTCTCCCAGGAGAGGGTTTCGCTGACCTGAATTTAGATTATTTTCGCTTCTAAAGTTGCATGGCGGGTAATGGCATAATGAGGCCATGTAATGTGCCTCGGTTCAAATTGCTGCATCGCTTAAAGCGTTTTACCTCAGCGGAACTGCAACCCTTCTCAGTGGCACTGAATGTCTGTTACTTCCGGCAGTAAGAATCTTATCCGCCATATATGAAACAATGCTATGTCTAAATTATGAAGCCTTGTGATTAGGCTATGCAATTAACTTTTTACGCTCTATAATATAATTTTAAGACCGTGAGATAAAACCCTCGTAAAGTGTTTAGTATCATACTAATAATCCGTATACCATTAACTAGTTTGTGTTATAAGAAATAAGGCTTCTGCATATCAACGGGATGAATGTACAAATGCAGCTAAGCCTATAATATCTGGTTCGCTTGCACCCATGACTGCCATAGCGGATCCCAAGTCCACATGACCTTTAATAATCGTCGAATGACCTTAATGTATACAAAAATAAAACCACTATGCAAACACGATCGTTGTGTATAAACACGAGTGCCATCGGAAAAAAGAACAAAAACATACAAATCATAATGGGGAAAAAAAAAAAAAAAAAAAAAAAAAAGGAACTCACCATGCAATCAAAGCGAGCTGGAAATTACAATTAGTGTTGGAGGATGTAACTTCTGACGTTATAGTTTTTGCTGACGTCCACGACTAGGATTTTTCCCTATAATGATGTTTACATGTCTTAGCTCATACGTGTCCATGAGAATCACTTATAGACAGTTAAATGGAGGTCATATTCCCAGCAGCCACAAAGTGCCGTCCGCACAAAGAAACGAAGTTGTTCTTTCGATACGAAGGTTACAAGTGCGCGTGCTCCTGCCACCATCACGTGGCGCCCTACCATGCGGTTTACAAACAATTGTATCTCTCCCATACAAACACGACTTTTGAGTTTTCATACTGCTGCCGCTGATGGAGTGGTTACGAGAATTAACTATATCTTACCCCTTTGGCCTACTCGAACGCCATCTTAAAGCTAAGGCTGTTTAAATGATGAAATTCTTAGAGCGTCCTTTTATTTTAAAGAAATGTGAAGCTACCAACGATTGTAATGATTGTAATTGTATTCTTTATAAATGTGATTTGCATTCCATAAACCCTGTAACGAGGAGCATTAAATATTGTACTATGTTGATGTTAAAGCATCTGCGTTATCTTAAACTCTCAAACGATATAATCCTATGTATTGCTCTAGGCTAGCAAGTAGATTATGTAATCTTTTCCGAGTGTTTACTGGAGGCCTTTCTAAGTAGAACATGACAAAGATCTATAGAAGGAATTTTATTTAGTTATGCTGACTTTGTTGCAAATGCACGCTGATGAACTGAGCTGTTAAAGACCGTCCATAAATAAACCTTGATGTAAATGCAGCAGCTGTCATGAATCAATTAATCGCTTGTTTTTATTGCTAACAGTCTTCGTGTTTTTATATTATGAAAATAATATATAAGTTGCAACTGGTTCATGGTGACACTTTTTGACTACTGTTTTGGTCTGGCATAAATAAAAAAAAAAATGTGTTCCGCTTGGGTACATTTGGGTGGACTTAAAATATATGGATAATAATTGTCAAATGATTAATCAGATGGGACTCTCTTCACTACCTGCTGCCTTACAAAACACGACCAAGCTTCAGAGGCGATGCACCTCCGAAAGAGGTCAATGGCATCCACACTCTTCATGCTTGAGCTATTGGATAGAGCCAAGCACCGGGCCATCCAAACTGATGTAACAGATGCATAGTTCCTTCCTACCCTAGAATGTAACTCACGAAGAGCAGAGTGAGGGTCGAATTTGGGAGGATTACGCAACGCGACCGTGGCTGTTACACGTGATACTAGTCACGTTGTGTTCGCCCGCAGACCTAACAGAACGCTCCGCCAACCAACAACGTTTTAGGATAAAAACTATCGTACAAGTGATTATATAACACGCCTCTTGAAGGGCAAACAACTATTGCAAGTACAAATAGATCCGCATGCACGCGTACCAAACCGTAGATGTCTTTGCTTAACAATTACCACTGCATAATTTTTAATTACACTCTACCGAAATCATTAAATGCATTGCTACGCCTAAAGTAATTTTATATTGTAATAAAGTTCAAAAAAGTTTCAATAAATAAGTGCGTCATTCTTTACATCCGCAAGACCCAAATACATTCTCTTGGGATGAGCCAAGATGACGGTTTTTACTCGCCTATCGTGGGGAAAGTCAAAGGCGCGTCATCAAGTGTTAAGTCACTGAGAACCAAAAGTGTGTCATTTCTCGGTGACATCCAGGATGTGTGGGTATCCTAGAAAGGCAATTATAATTTAAGAAAAACATTACTATATTGTTTTTCTTAAAACATGACATCCTTTCTAAGCGTTAATCACACATACAGCGCAACAAAACAAAATGACAGGAAAAACACATTGTTCATTAATAAGAAACAAATGCACTCACCAAAACTGCTATTGTTGATTTTAAGATCCGTGTTATGTTGAGTTTATGGTCACTTTATACCAACAATAAAGACACACTAAAAGAATGGTCTTGTTTTGCACTACGTAAAGACACGCTATTGTCACACTTCTAAGGGCACCACACCACCACGTCTACTCTTTAGCGGGTTCCCCGAAGGACTGAAGTCTGCCGTACCTGCCACTGGCGCTTAGTCGCGAGACACCAGCAGTCAATGTCGTGTGCCACTGCGAACGAATACGAATACTCCCGAACGATGCTAGGGAGGGGGTGGTGGGGAGCGGCCCCGGAGCGAGGACAACACCCTCTCTGACTCACCAATCAGAGCCACGATAGGTCACCTTCAAATTACGTAACAAAGTGTGTGGGTTTGTTACGTAAGCAGGATCCCGGTTCTCCCTTCGGCAAAGTCGTCGAATCAACGAACTTGGTCGGAGATGGCCGATTGTTAAAAATTAGTTGATACGCAGCGCAATGCAAGGTGAGTGAACCGATTCTTGGGCGGCAAAGAAAGAAAAGAAAGCATTTTGCTGCTGGCAAGGTTAGGATAACTTTAGAATGTCAGTACCTCTTCGGAAATTACCGCGCAGAAATTACTGAGAGTGACTGCCCTCTTTCTCAAGCATAATTTATTTCACAACGAAAAATGATGACACTTTTAGGTAAAAACGGAGAATGCAAAATTAACAGATACAGCAAACATAACTGCATTCGGATGAACCTGAGGTTCTTGCGAAATGCCATTGACCCCAACATCAAGGTGCAGAACAGCAGAAAAACGTAATAGTGCATTTGCATTCAATGTTTGTGAGACTAGTGAGATTCAGTATTAAGATTCTTTTAAACTAATGCTGTAGACAATGCATGTTTAAACCAGCAAACAGTACCGGTAAAAATGCTACCTCATTACATTCTTAGAGATAATATGTCGGCATGTTATGGGATTCTCTCTCAGGCGCGAATGTCCCGAAATTGCCATTCCTGTAGAAGTACTTGCCTACAATCCCTATATGTTTTGAGGGCACACATAAGATTGTAGCACTTGTTGGGCAACCCGCTTCATATTCTTCGATATCCTTATTTTTAAGTCTTAATTGAATAAAACTATTAACAGAAATAAACATTTTAAGAAGGACTGGAAATGTAAACAGGAATTCTGCCCTTCTGTTTGGAAATATTTTGTGATACTACTGCGATATATGGATTTAAAAAGTCCTAAGTTCTTTTAAAAAAACCTAGTTGGGATCGGTAGACAAATATTGACCCTATTCTTGTCTGTTAAATATTCTAAATTTCATCGGTCATAATGCTGCTCCCGCTATGGGCGCTAAGGGTCAACACGATAAGTGGTTCTGTATCTTCTAAAGGTAAAGGCATTGATCCCAAGTTTTCCCGATTTTTTTTTTCCATTGATTTATTTATGAACGCTCTTTAACATCTCAGGTCATCAGCGTCCCATTCAACCCAGGGCCTGAAACGGCCGACAAATTTTGCTCATAGGCCTCTCTTTCAGGCTTGAGGTTCTTTTTCGTGCCGTAAATGTACGACACGGGACCCAGGGCTTTACTTCCCTTCCGAAGGAAGCCATACTTAGGATTTTTACGCCAGAAAAAAATCCATCGTACCTGGCCAGGTTCGAACCCGCGTTCTTGGGTGTAGGAGGCAAGTAGCTTCCCGAAACTAAAAATACATAACCAGCAAATAATGAATATCAACTAAGAAAATTGAAAAATGCACAGCTTGAATTTCTATTGCTATTTTGTATTCTCAATTGTCTGAGCTACCTTTCAAAAGTTGCAGGTGCTGAATACGAATTACTAACGGCGAAAGCCTCTTGGCGCCCGGAAAGCTGGGGGGGAAGTTGACCCAATGGAATCGATGAGCCTTGTATAGGCAATAGGGGATAAGAAAAAACTAAATTTACTCTGCGTAATTAATTACATCCGCTGGACTTTAAAACTGTTAGGGCTGCACCAAGGGCAATTGAGATAAATTGTGCTAAATGAATAGGACGAGGCCTAAATATCTGCGTCAAAGCATTAAGACTTAGCCAAGCATTTGCTGGCATGGTTTCTACCACTTTCCTTCTGATTTGTTGGCGGTGTTCTCACCATAAAATTTGTGGCGTTTCAAGGGCGAAACTGCGTCGCTGGTGACCCTCGCAAAATTCCAGGCCATGCTCAAAATCGCGTCACTCAGGCATGACAGTTTTCTGTGTTCGTAACCAGATATAATTTTTGTTTTCTGCCATGCCACACGCCTGCTTCTTTTATTAGTTCCAAGTAGTGAAATCTTAAGGTCGTGCTTTCGCAACAATCACGAGGCATTGCGTAGTAGTTGTGCCTAAGAAACGTGCTATAAACGTTATTGTGGGGTAAGGCTGGTCGACGTGACTTGGTACAGTTCTTCTCATAACATATTAAACATTCCGCATAAAACAATTTATTTTAGCTACGTATTTTGAACGTTTTAAAGAAGAAATAGAGCAAATGGTTATTAAACATAAAGTAGAAATGAAGTAACACTCAGGAAGAATTGGATTTGAAAAGTTTGTATCTCGGTCGGAATCTGTACTTGCAGAAGGACGCGGTGGCTCGTTTAGTTAGGTGTCAGCGCGGTAGGCTGAAGATCAGTGGTTCGAATCCTGGATGGAACATGAATTTTTTAAGTCTTATTCTACCTTTCAACTAATGTTCTACACATGGTTAATGTGAAAGAACCATTTCTACATGTAAATGAAGTATTAGATAAGCGCACAAAAACAAACTTGAAGAAGGAGAGGGAAAAATTGACATAGAAGTCTGTAACTGTAAAACTAAGCCCGTTAGAAATATGGTTCCTGATATAAAATCCAGACCAATGTTGTATATTTAGCACAGTAATCATATCTATATTGTTTCACATACGTCTGTTTCTCAATCTGCTCTTTATTACTGTATAATTGTATCTGATCAGAAATAATGAAGATCAAATAACCAAAACGAAACTATATCCTACAATCATAAGACAAAGAACGGATGCCTGAAAATAATAGTTTATTCTCCATACTGTAAAAGTGTTCAAATAGATATATAAAAGTATGGTTCTGAAGTACAAAAATACTTTATTACGAGACATTTTACACCTTTATAACTACATCTATCAGATTCTATAATAAATATAAAATAATGCACAAAATACAAATGCCTATAGGTTAATTTATACTACGTTAAATAGTAACGGTTATCTTTCCAAAAGACAGAAAATAACATTTTGGGATGTTCAGCAATTTTGTGATCTAAGGCGACATGTTTCATCAGATTGCTAATTTTGTGAGATTTTCTACCTCGCTAAAAGCCTATACATATGGTAAATGGCGGGTTATCATTCATTGATTCCAGTTTCAAATAATTTCTACTTCATTTATATTATCGGAAAAACAGTAACAGAATACCCGGTTCTGTAATTTGAAAGCAGCAACTGATTTACGCAATTTTGCAATAAGCTAGTTATAGTTGGATAGTTTAACAGATCATATTATATTTTGCCAAAAAGCTCTTCTTTTTATTATTAATTATTAGAAGAAAAAAGGTGTGGAAAATGCATCCGTACTCTTTGAGTACCGAGGGCATCAAGATATCGAAAACCTATACCCAGTAATTACAATTATTTTGAAAGTGCGTTTTTATCGTTCCAAGATGTCTTTTTCTATTCTTTAATTTTAATTTTTTATTTTTTATTTTTAGAAAAGCAAGGACTAAAAGGAGATACAGAGATCAGGGGACTATTACTTACTGAAATGGTGCTTAGGTGAAATCCTTTCCATTGAGGTAAAATATATTCATATGAGAAACTACATAGTCATTTTGACTGATAATAAGACAATCAATTTAAAATTATAAATACTGTGAGCAACTGGTAGGAGGCAAGTTACTTGAGCACATTTTTATTTTGCTTATTTATTGCGTAGTTTTTACTCTCCCAGAAAAGGTTAACGCCAGATATGCAATCCCTTTCATTTGCGTATACAGCAATTCGGCAGGTTGTCATCTTCAGTGCGCCACTGTTGTCCCGCGCAGTCCTTTGTTTAGAACCTGTCTTGGAACGAGTGTGTGGCCGGTCACGTAACGCATTAATTTCGCTTTATTCCTCGTACTTTAGTCGCTGATTTTTTTACGTTATCTCGTCATCGGAGATCGAAAATGTATCGCCGCAAAGTTCACAGTGAATCATGCAATAAGTTTGTCCTTGACTGTCATTTTTGCCACGTCATTCCTTATATTACTTATAGCTTGTTACAATTAGTTAATACATCATGTCATACAATTGCTGTGAATGTTTCAAGGCTATTGCAAGATACAACGTCACTCTTTCTGTGATTCCCCTTTGACCAACATTATTCTTAAGATTGTTTGTCATTTCTTCTGTCCGTGCATGACACGTAACCAAGATTTTACGGAAATTAAGTAACTTCTGAATCTTCTTACTGATTAAGAAACAATTCATCTTTCAAGTCTTCAAGAAGCAGTTTAAATGTTTTCAGTTAGTTTCCCAGATTGCAGGCGCGTGGTTATGTTCCAGACTACAGAACAAAGATAGACGCTACGTCATCAAAGCACAGCTTACCTTTGCGACAAAGTCTTCTTTGCATACTTGTAATTGTGAGAGTACATGAACTTTGATGAACTTTTGGCAATGTTTCCAATTTTAATGTTGAACTGTATTTCTGAACCTAGTAAAAGTTATTCTAACGGAAGTAAAGCACAAAGCTTGAATTACTTTGAGACAAAAGAGAAACAATTTTCATTTTTTCACAAAAATGTTAATAGTTAATACAAATTCTGTTTATCAGCTGGTGTGCGGGGTTTAGTTTAGTAAAATTGTTTATTTAAAAAATTATAGTTACATTAAATATTTATCAGCCTGCTATTCAAAAACTGTAATGACATTATTTAATTATTTATTGCATCATAAAACATCAAAGTCTCTAACCAGCAAAATAATTATACATATATTTTAATATAACTAAATCATGTAATGTGTGGAAATTTATTCTTAAATCGACCTAAGTTTATTCTACTTAATTCTGAAATCTTTATCATTATGTGGTTATAGAACTTATGTTCATAATTCCTTCATGTTTTAGTCCAGTAGATGTACAACACTTATGTTCATTTATACATAGCACTCATTGTATCTGGTGTTATGTTCATGTGAAAGTGATTCTTGTTTAAAACAAATCCATGAATTTTGTTTGCAATTTTGTTTAAATTTTTAATACATTGAATTCTGTAAAAATACATTTTGTTAAAAAATCCTAAAGATTTGTATTAATCGATTTTAAATATAAGTTTTTTTAAATGAAATAGTGGATTAAGATTAGTTTTCGTAATTGCGTCCCATTTAATGATTCCTATTGAATAAATGGCTAATTTAGTGAATAATAACAGTAGGCAGATAATCTCGGATAGCTACGAATTTATATATTGCCTTCCACAATCTATTACATGTATAGTCAATGAGTTTATTCCGCTTTTGGTGTTGGTGCAAAAGGCTCCCTAAATATTTAACGCGTGTACATAAATTTAAAGTGGGACAAGGACATTTATAAAGAGTTGGAGAGTTTTCGCATTGTCCATTGGAGTAATTTTGCCCAAGCCTAAGGGCATTATAGAGAATGAAATTAATTTAAGGGCCAGCAACTTTTAGATTTGGGGCCAGAATTGCCTCCATTGCCTTCTCCAAATGGCGCATATTTTGCTCAGTATCTTTTCCTTAGTTGCATGCCTTCTTTCTACCATTTCTTTTAGTTCTTTCGTTATTGCTAGGTTCTTATTTTTCTAGTACAATTCATTATCTTATGCTTCGCATTTCCTTTAACTTCTTTTTCTATTCCCTATTTTCTTTGCCTTTCCTTATTGCCTTTTTCTGTCTTATTGTTGTTACGTTTCTTCTATCCACTTTGTTTCTATGCTCCTTCCATCTTATTCTATTTATATGATCTGTTGATGCAACAAGGTACATTAGTATCAACTGTCTAAACCAATTAAACTGAATGTATTGAAAAAAAGAGAGCGACTTATAATGTTAGAGTAGCCTCTCATTGTCACGAGGTATGAGGCAATAACCTGGCAAAATGGAGAGTCATTAATTTTTAGAGCCTTACACGGAAATCGAGCGACTGATTATTGCTGAGACAGATATAGCTGACAGAAGAATTTTTCTCTTACTGTTAAGTACAGTTCATACAATTATTTGAGTGATATTTTGCCTTGTGGCATAAAGAATGGATTTGTATTGTGTTATGATTATGTAAACGTTATTATAGTGTAGCTATGATTTTATTTCACTTCATTTTTTTACTATTTGAAAATGTCCAAAAAGAATAAATAATAATATAAACTGGTTAAAATGCATTCTGCAAGAATATAATATGTATAATAAAGTAGAGCTCATTTAATATTCTTATACAAATTAACGAAAAGATGTGATCAAGCAATGATTGCTAGTGTGATAAAATGCTAGCCTTCTCTAAATATGTGAAAACATTTTTCTATCTATTGTTCGAATAGTTGATATCAGTTTGCAAATTCTTAACTTCCCCTTCAGGAGGTTTCGCTAGCAGGAAGAACATCGGTAAGTGCATTTTAATAGTGTTACATAGCTCGGATAACGTAATATTTTTCGGGTACATATGTTTGGTTTTAACTTTGGCCGTATATGTTTATCATTGTTGCATACATTTTCTCCAACCCAAATTCTGAATGAAAGTTAAAGCCGCAGAAATGATCTGGACAACATACCTGTGCTGTGGCACATGGTATTTGTAAGTGTAACTGCTTATGTGTTCCCTACCACGAAGGAAGTTTATGGGGCGTAATGAGTCATAATGAATTATTTGCTACCATGGAGTGAAGTTGGTTTAGCATTAAGCATACAGTGTAACCAGCCTTTCTGCCTAGCGTTCTGATATAAACAACAGAAGGTTTTTGCATTGCAATCACAAACATAAAACCTCTTTCTCTGACGTCATGTACCCTAGTTTGCGTCAGGCGAATGCTGATATCTTGTTTCCGATATTTGTTCCATTTTAGTAAGGCGTGACAGATTGGTTTTTAAGCACTATTCTCTGATAATATATTATTAATATGGTTCCTGAAAATAACCATTAACTGCTCTTTCTCAGATTCCAACCTTACCAATCTAAATGAGTAATGGCCGGGTAATTAACCTCATGCCATTTTCTGATAAAATGGGAGTTGGTAGTAAATTATAGAAAGGCCTAATGTTTTATGCAGCATGTAACTCGAGGATCCATTGTTCAATTCTAGACATGCTTGTGGCAGTAAAATTGGAGCACTGTTTATCCTTGGATTTTGCAACAAGTGAAAACCATTAGTTAAAAGTATATAATTTTGTATTTTATATACAAGAGGCATGACAAACACTTTATAAAACAGTACTGTAGTATAAAATACATTATATTAATTAATTTAACTGTAGAAAGAAGCATTCCACCTCCATATATTTATTCCCTTTATTTGCAGACGCTCTTTGGCACCTCAGGTCATCAACATCCCATTCAATTCAGGGCTTAAAACGGCCGAAAAATATTCCTCAGGGGCTTCTTCTTTCAGGCTTGAGGTTCATTTACGTGCCCTAAACTTACTTCCCTTCCAAAGGAATCTATACTTACAAATTTTTACG
The DNA here is from genome assembly GCA_030762175.1 of Metallyticus violacea. Classification (NCBI taxonomy): domain Eukaryota; kingdom Metazoa; phylum Arthropoda; class Insecta; order Mantodea; family Metallyticidae; genus Metallyticus; species Metallyticus violacea. Next base: position 359,514,411 of record CM060846.1, on the reverse strand, counting down.
CCCGAAAAAAATCATCGAACCTGACTGGATTGAACCCGCGATCTTGAGTGTACGAGGCAAGTATGGCGACTTCTAGACCACCAGGACCAATTCCACTATCCATAACAAATGGGTATCATTCCAAAAATCAACGAAATCAACGAAAGATGCATAATAATGAATTTATCTGCACAATTCATACTGTAAGATACAAACAGTAATGAACAACTGGGCAGCAGTTTCTGAAAATATGCGGGGCTATTCAAAAGTTCGGCGTCATAGGATAACTTCGTATTAGTATAGAGATTTGAACTAATTGAAACGATAAAGCATAAACGAAAATTAATGTATATTACACGGCGTACGTTATTGACAGGACATGGAAACTGAAATGGTAAATGTTTAGTTTGTATTTTCACGAATGTCTGATTCAAGCGCCATTCGTGAGTATTTTCAAGCACATTAAATTAAAAATCACATGATTCACCTTTCATATTTTTCTCTGTGCTCTAGTAATGGAATCGTATAATATAGTGTAATAAAACTTCGCGCCATGGACATTTGAATCCCCTGTATATAGAACAGAAACCCAGTGCCATAATTTATGGGCTGACTCTGTACTATAATTGGAACAAATATTTCTAATAGTATTTTGGAGAAAAAAGTTAATTTATGTGTTCTCTTACGTGCTGTATGTAATATGTTAATGCGTTAGAATTCAAACCTTCCGATTATAATAATCATAATGGAACATCAAAGAAATAATGCACTATATAAGTATTAGTATTTATTTCTCATGCATCACATACAGATTTTTAATACAAAATATACAAAAATAGGAAAAAAACTTTTAAATATATAAATTAGGAACAGTGCCTTCGGCAATTCCAGAAGGCACTGAATCCAATCAAAATTTATTCCAATTTGATTGGCTCAGCCCCCCAGTTCCCGGTTCATCAGCAGCTACCTACTGGAATATCCAGGGACCGGGCTCCGATCCAACCAAAAACAAAACACAACATTAAAAGTAAATTATACATCCATTACAAAATTAAGTTACAGTTCCTACAATACTAAACCTTCCTTCTTTTTTAATTAAACCCATTCAACCAAATTTCTACCCTTGAGAGTTGTTAATTCCTTAGGGCGTTATACACACTAACACCCTGGTTATTGGTGTATAAGGATCCTGATTAACTAATATTAGATAACTAGCCTCATACCCTCCCCAATTCATGTACTATATTATTTTTTCATAACTGGAAGATGTTTACGTAAATTCACGTGGGTTCGTAAAATTAGATTTGGTGTCGCTGGGCTTAATGTTGAAGTCATGGGTCGATGTCAACCAAAATTAAAAAATATCAGTAACGGTAGTGATGAACTTGTCTTCGCACCAAGGTTATGCCAATATACATACATAATTTGCAATCAGTTAATACTAAATTTATATAACATTATGCAATGTTAGTGAATTTCGAGATGAAATATTTAATATAACAAAAACTTTAAGAAAGCGAGAGAAAAAATTATTAAGAGCTTTGTTTCCCTTATTAAGCTCTTATTACATAGGTACAGTTTATTTACAGGACTCAGATTCTTCCCATTCTGTACATATCTGTGTATGAACAAAGTAAAACTTTTCAACATTGTAGTGAAAAATTGTGCATTTAAAAAGTCATATTATATGCAGCCACCAGAGAAAGACTGAAGTTGTAAGAAGTTCGAAAAGTAGAACTTTAAGTCAGTATACCTTAATATTTTCTCCTGGACTAGGACTAAGCGAGAACAAATCAATTAGATAAACTCCCTTAAGAAATAATTTCCTTCTGCTCTTCAAAATAACTCTTCATGCTAAAACTGTAAAGTATAAAATAGTTTCCTTGCCCTTGTGATGTTCAAGAATGCAACACATTGTAAATTTTAGGCCGCTTTTTATGGGGGGGGGGGGTTATTACGGAGCGATCTAAACAGTTGCGTAACCTATTGGCGTGGGCCGAGAAACGACGGTCATAGCTTGAGCTCATTCCAAGCATTTGCTGTTTGCTTGCACGCGTCCAAACGTGTGATCAATGCCTGACTAAAGCCCGGAATGACATGTCAAAACTTAAGAATATTTACAGTATAATGCTATCAATGTTGACCGAGTTGGCACATCTTAACCTCGTTATTTCTTTTTTATTCCGTTAAAACACAAGCTGTTCCATATCTTCGCGGATTCCAGAAATAACATTTCTCAGGAGATGAAAACCTCCAATGGTTTCGTCTTAGCCACAGAGCTTTAAAAATATTTCAGACATAAACGTAAATAATGTGGGCATGCAACTAGATATTTATTTTAACACGTAAATATAAAAGGTTACTTTTTATTTCTTTTAAATAAAAGATCCATTGCCTAAGTGCGCCACAAATTCTATACTCAACATCACTCTTATATAATCTTTTCTAACACGTTGAGACAATATTTATAATGGCATCAACCTCCATGTTTATATTACTGATATTAGCATAATTAATTACGTGTGGTATAAATCTTATTATAATCAATTTATACAGTTTATGTGTGTATATTAATAGTTAAGTCATTTTGCATATTTCCTGAGTATTAGAACAACTTGTTTACAAAGATTTTAGACATAAACCAGGAAGTGTTGTGTTTTGGGAACGGGACAAAAAGAACCAGACGGTCCTGTACATCTTTTGTATGTTTTGTAAGAAGCTTTGTATAAGAAGGGTCGTCTCTAAGAATGTGAAAAAGAGTAGGTCATGTCCCTAGGTATTGTATGAACTGACAGAAGGTTTTTTTTTTTAAATCCAGGACAGGCCGGGCAATAAAAACCTACTGATGCAACAGAATCTTGTGGGTGTAATAACTTGTAACCAACATTACATAACGAAACCCAGGAAAAAAACAGAAGAAATAAAGGGCAGTCGATCGGTGTGTTTGTGGAGTAGAAAGACGTAAAATGTTTACATGGAAATATCGAAATATCGAAAATAGTAGTACAAAGAGAAGAACAGTGGAACGGTTTTTTGTTTTTTGATTGATTTATTTACGGAAGCTCTTTAACATCTCAGGTCATCAGCATCCCATTCAACTCAGGGCGTGAAACGGTTCTTTATCGTGCCGTAAATGTACGACACGGGACCCACAGCTTTACTTCCCTTCCGAAGGAAGCCATACTTAGGATTTTTACGCCCCGAAAAAATCCATCGGTCCTGGCCGGGTTCGAACCCGCGATCTTGGGTTTAGGAGGCAAGTATGGTAACCACTACACGACCAGGGCCGACGAGTGGAACGGTGAAAGATCTAGTGCAATTACCGGGCAGTGACCGCGACGGGTGGCCGAGGTCGTTAATGCGCGGACTCGGAGCGTGAGGTCTGGGTTCGAATACCGCCAGGGCCGTCCTCCCTGACTGAGGTATTTTCCAGGTTTTCCTCATTCCTCATAAATGGCAAATGCCGGGGAGGTACACTAAACTTAGGACTGGAACGATTCCTTCCTTAAAATAAATCCTTTCCCAATATATCATTTCATTTCATGTATCATCAGTGCCCATCGCCTGTGGTGCCTCTGTAGCAAAAACAGGCGTTAAACACTGTTCATTATTCATTATTCCGAGCAGTGATAGACTAGAAAACATCGGGTTAGTTGCCAACACTCACCAATGTTTTCAGAACTTAAAGGCGGCCCTTGAAAGATAAAATTACTTAATTATAAATAAATCGTGTTATTGTAAGCTCCACGATTCGTGTTTCTCTTTTGCATAATTCCCAGTCTTATCCCGTTGGCCTAAGAGGGACATGAAATTCCAGCATTCCACCAACGCTAGCTTGGCACGGCGATATAAGATAGACAGCAGAAGAAGAGGAAATCGACATCAATCCGTTAACTATCAATTGAATCTACAAATTCCTCCCCCACTTATCACATTAGACTATCGAATACGATTGCAACGTATAACGGAAACCTCTGTTTTGGGTATTACCCATTCTGCACATGTAAAGGAGAAGATGTTGTTATAAGCATATGTTAAGTATAACGCAGAAACAATGATATACGCCGTTTATAGGATAAAATCTGAGAATGTAGATCTACACCTTCAGTATACACGATGAATCAAGTGTTCCATTAACGCCTATTTATGATCCTACCTATATATATAATGTTTGTTCCGATCTGACCATTGACTACAGCTTAATCCAGGGTGTCCATGTACACGCCGTCATTCCCACAATGCATTATCACACTACCAAGGAGGTGTTGAATCCCTTCCTATCCATTTATCTCTAAACACTTCATTAAAATATTGCGTAATGTGTTTATGTTCCGTCTTCATGGAACATTACTTGACCGAGAAGTGTTCAATCTTGCAGTTGAACAATAAACCAGTCACATAGCAATGGATTAGTAGCACCTTTAAAGAAATATGAACCAAACATTAGGGTTACCATATGTAAACATCGATGCGGAGATGTCCACTTTATTATAAATAAACGCCCACGAACATTTTTGCAAACTCACAAATATGTCTGTAATTTTTATATTAAAGTCCTGTTTATTCTTTTTTTTTCTTTTCTTTTCTTTTCTTTTCTTTTTTTCTTTTCTTTTTTTTTTTTTTTTTTTGGTTTCTTATGTAAAAAGAGCAATGTTTTCAATTTCGAAATGCGACATCATACCGGTTATATCCGGCAGCGAGGTGTAAAAACTGATGTTAGTAAATGTTTTGAACATTTTTCTGATTTGAAGAAACGTATAACAAAAAGCGGAGTCAAGCCACGAAAAAGGGTGTGACTATCTTAAACTTTGCAAAAATGAAGAACAGTCTGAAGAGATTTCGAAGAAAGGCAATGAACCACGGAAAGAAAATTTCCGTCGATTCTGTTAAAAAAAACTTATTTTACTTAAATTAATTTCAGGGTTTTTTTTTTTTTTTTCATGCAGACATGTGCTTTACTGTTTGTATAGTAACGAGAAACACTAAGAAAAAATTGGGTCTAGTGAGAAATATACCGAAGGTTGCAAAGGAATACAAATGATGAACTTGGTGAGAGAAAGGGTGTCAGCATTTTCAAATTTCAAAATATGCTACCTACCGAACATTACTGTGGAAGAAGATAAATAGAGGTAGTGGGATATTTGGTCAAATCGGCACACGAAGATTTTTAAACTTTGAAATGGCTCTGTGGTGAACATGGGTAAATCTTGCAGCTACCAGCTTTCCTTATGAAACTTAGTGAGATTCCGTCAATGTGAAGTTTCTATGAGTAGGTAGCTAAATTCTATTACCATATAATATTATTATTTAAAATGTAGTTCCTATATTTTTATTTTTATTACTTCTATGCCAAATGCATCTGTTGTATATTTCCCACGATGTCTTCATTGTTTGTCAGCAGGATTTTTTATTTTCGGCACTTCCATGCAGTTTTTTTCGGACCATCCTCTTAGCTGCTTGACATGAAAAGTGGTGATATCTTTTCCAAAGAGCCAATATTTCAGTTGGCAGTATCATGGTAAATCATAAAATTAGCAACATTGAAAGAGTTTTGTAAAAATATTTAAAAGAAAACATGTTATCCGATCATCCAATTATTTGATGACTGGCACACCGGCCGATAAGACATCATTCACGGCTAAGGGCGATTTAACAAAAAAAAAGTCGGTGGAAGAAAAACCATAATGACAGTCTAAATAAATTCTAATGCCCTTAAATTATGTGCTCACCCATATCATGCAGGAGGCGCTTGTATACTTTTCTATCATCTACTTATGAAATTACCCATTAAACTTCTTTATTTCTCTTTGAGAAATTAAATTGATCTCTTGACGGATGTTATTCTTTAGTTCGTCTAAAGTGTATGAATACTATTAATTTATGAACTGCATTACGACTTGGAACTTGATCATCTGGAAATTTCTCTTCATATAAAGTCCTGACAACACTCGCGGACTCGGTGCGGACATACAAGTTATAAATAAGCACTCGTTGTGGAATAGGATATTTATCACGCATAGTATTTGCTATTTAGTATTCCTCGTACACTCTACTTTAGAACTAGACATGCGTTGTTTCCTTCGCTTTTCAAACGACAATGAGTAACGTGAAACTTGAGACCAACGTAGCAGTTCGGTAAACCCCTCCGGACACGACTCGTGTTGTCCAGTTGCCCCTGGGTAATACTTTATCGGTCGATGCAGTCTCCGCAGCCACGTCGTTAATCAAATGATTGCTGCTTCTGTAATACGATTTCAAGTGTGAATTTGATATGTGAACCAAAGGAGGTACTTTTACTATGTTACACCAATGCATAGTGTGCTCTGAGCTCTCTGTGAGGCAGAGCTCAGACAAATCAAGCATATTTAACGAAATGATCGATACTGCTTCCAAAATAGTCGCTAAAGACCAGGTGCATGTAGTAAATTTTATTTTGGCAGCAAAACAAAAGACAAAGATTGTTGTTTAATTTTACCGCCCTTTTAAATATAAATGAAAAATCTCAAAAAAGACGCTTGGCATGAGTTGCTCTGCTGCATACTTTTTACGTATGAACGATATATCCAGAAGATAAACTAGTAGAATTACGTAGAAGAGTGAGGTTTATCCCCGTTTGTGATGAGAGCTGTGAAATTCTGGCTTTCCACGTATTCTCGTTTTATCGACACTGGAGAGATAACTAGATATAAATAGTCTATTTCTGTATCTTTTTCCTCTATTATCATTAAATGAGACTTCGTTAATAAGAGCGTGATTTATATATTGTTGCACACTGTAATTATGAGGTATTTTACCGCCACGGGTGGCAGAGGTCGTTGAGGCGCGGACTCGTCTGGCGTTCTATTCCTACCAAGATCGTTCACCCCGACTGAGGGTTTTTTATTTTATTTTATTTTATTTTTTCGCCGCCTTTCCTCGTTCATCATGAATGGCAAATGTCGGGGAGGTTTTCTAAAGGCCTGGAACGCTTCTTTCCTTAAAAACAACCCTTTCCCAGTTATCGTTTCATCATCAGTGCCCTCCGCTTTTGATGCCTTAGTAGTTCAAACACGCGTTAAACACTTTAAAAAACTGGGTAGTTTTATAATGTAAAAAAAAAAAAAAGCAAACTTGATGAAGACAATTGCTAAAGTCATTCAATTACCTTCAGAAATTTTAGGCTACAATTAATTGTTTTCTTCTTATTTTTAATCATCAAATTTAGGTCAGGAGTTTAGTAACTGATTGAGAGTGCTGGTGTTTGCTTCCTTTGGTATCAAGGTCTTTGTCAGTACTAACTGCAGCTGATAAACCCCTTACGTATATAATGTTTTCAACAACAATCTTTCAAAGAAGGAAAAGAAACGCATCTATGTCTTTGGTTGGAAGGTTAAGAGTGCTTGCAACATATTTCACATAACTCTTATCTAGGCAGTTCACGCTATGGTGGATCAGAAAATGTACTTTACTAGCCATTCATTTGAATCAGAACAGTTAATACGTACATACGCCGCCGTGCTTATCTTGATATAAGAACGACTAAAATTGTGAAACATTAATGACACTCTTACTCATTTAATTAATACTTCGTTCTCGTCCTTACAAACCTCATTTGGACGCCTGGCTGGCTTAACGGGGATTTGCCTCCCCTATTTCTAACCGATTTTGTTCCCCCCTCCACTTTTCCGCAACTTCTTGTGCTGACGTGAAGTCTTTGTGCTGTACAGGAGTGGAACACTGTGAGACCAAATGCCACAGTGTTATAGTTTATAAGTGCTGTTATAATACCAAACAGTCCGTATATTTTAGTACACAGAATCTTCATGTATATTTCTATGTGACAACAAACTCTTGTAAAGAAGTGATACGGCGATTTATAGGCAGATTCCCTACTGTTCATGCGCCTCACAAAGAAACGGATCGTAATCTTGTGAATAGATTTAGGGAAACGGAATCTATTCTTGATTATAAACCGAAAGTAAAACGCTGTGTTCTTATAGAGAAAAAACTCGATAAAAGTTAGAACATAGTCCAAAGAGTTTTCTTAGAGAGCTTGCAAAGGAATTAGGAATTTCGCATATCTCGGCTTGGAAACTTTTAAATTAAAACCCTGGTAAGATAACTGTAGTTCAGGAATTTCAAAGAAGCTATAATGGGAGTAAAGTTAATTTCTACAGTTGGGTGTTGGATAATGTTCATGTTCGCTCTTTTGACCCGCGTTTGATTTTTTTACGGACGGAGTATGGATTTTATTTACATGACCATGTTGCGAAACAAAACAATAGATACTGGAGTGCAGAAAACCGGATCTTGTACACGAAATGCCAATGTATGACAACAAAAAAAAAATGGTGTTTAGTGTGCTGAAGAAATATATGCGCTTGAATTTAAGGGGCTACGAATATCCGGTAAACAGCGTGCTTTCCGTGCCAAGCAAATCTCCTTTAAGCTGGCCATGCGTTCAAACGAGTACTCTGTATAAAGGTAATGCTGTATGTATTTTTGGTGAAGTGATTGAGAACAAAAGATTGGGTTGGTCCACTGGTTCAAAAAATTGTAAAGTATAGAGTTCATGTGGTGGTTTCCCCTGGTCACCCAGGTGAATGCTGGCATGGATATTTACATTCCATGACAATTCCTTTCCTCTCCTTTCATACCGTTGGTTCTGGTTACAGGGTCGAAAGTGTCTGGCGCGGTGTGATGGTGGCTTGCACTTTGCCGCGGCATCTGGAAACAGATTAGAGAGTCGACTATGTCCTCGCTCTTACCGCCCGCCAGGTGTCTCCCTCCACTCATCCAAACAATTCAATCCAATCCTAATAATATTTAAGTGGGTCTTTAGCACCCGTTTGAACATTCATTCTCAGTGTACCGAAACTTAAAAAAGGGTCACATACGACTATGATATGTGTCAGACTTTTCATGCGTGGTGCTCACTCATGGTCACACACCAGCTGAGGCATCAGCATCAGGAATTGTAGTTGACAGACTCGTTCTACTAAACCGACGAATAGGAGACATTTTTTTAAAGGAATTGCTTGCCAAACTGCAGAAAGTGCCTCTGCTTCAAAGACAACGAATGTGGTTTGTACACGTTAGGGCACCATCTCATTTTCTATAGTTCTGACATTTAACAGATAATAGATTTGAGGAAGAAAACTAATAATTTGCCCTTTGACCTCTTTTAGCTATCAGGGATTAAAATACCTTGATGTTTTCAGTACCATCAAAAAAAAAAAGCACTGCAAGAGCACGTTTTTCAGAGCTTGTACACATGGAAGCCAGGCAAGAATTGTCCTAGTATGGGGCTGAAGGAAGTGTGACAATTAATAAATCATATAGTCTACTGCTTAAGCGACAATATAGACTGGCACATATATAACAAATTGTTTGTTTTAAGACATTTGTTCGTTAGATATTTTTCTTGTTTTAATCGATTATATGCTCAAAGCGTCATTTTATTTTATGAAGAACTATGAACAGAATAAAATCACTTCTAATACTTGAATCATGCACTATTATTTTAGACAAATCTTAATATTTCAAAACAAATTGTTAAATATGAATTACATTTTAACCAGTATTTACGAAACGTTCCTTGTTTCAAAAAAGTAGTTCGCACATTTCTCGCTAGGAGGAACATGGAAGAAACTATTTCTAATTCTCTTCATAATGTTATCAATATCGCAGCAATGGCAATTGGTGGTTTTTAAACGTAATTTGGCGATGTAAAAGTACAAATATTAAACTGTTTTATTATTGTTTTGCATTTTATGTATATAAACAATTTAATAGTAATTATAATAGTAGAAAAGGATAAAACACTAAGAAATATAGTCAAAAATATAGCGATCTCAAGTGTGACTTTTTCTTAGTGTTTTATCCTTTTCTACTATTATAATTACTGTTAATTTGTTACATTGTTAATAGTGTTACTTTATTTTTCTTTATATTATATATATTATACCCACTTGATGTTTAAAAATGTAATTTCTCACTATATTATGTACTTGGCAATAACGGAATCACTGTTAGTGATTTTTTCGTCCAGCCTGATATAGTTCCACGGTTGCCAACATGACTACTTGTGTGCATAAATATTAGAAATCAATTTAAACATATTTATGTAATATTATTAATTGCTCTATGACCTGGTTCCGAGATCGCTATGACGAGTGTAAAAATGGGGAAAAAAATTATAATAATAATAATAATAATAATAATAATAATAATAATAATAATAATAATAATAATAATAATGTAATACACTATAAAATGTGTTTTATCCGCTTAAATTGAAAACAATTACATTCCGTATTAAACCAAAGCTGGTAATATAGTTTATAGCAATGCAGTTTCTAGTTCCAGTACCTTGTGTTAAAATAATTATTACGGAAGGATGAATGTCGGGTTCATTTTATGCCACATTTCTATTAGCTGATTTACTGTCGGAAGTAAGTACAAGAGTTTAGAAGCTATAAAGGCGTTAGTTGTGCAAAAGTGTTCCGGTGTGTTATTGTGGAAAGAAAAGAAACCTCGCCCTATCTTAAACGGGAAAGTGGCTGATAAAAAACCGCAGAAAGATTTAATACACGAGTCCATGCTAGAATTACACTCGAATAAAGCAATCATTAACAAGTAGGTTGAGAAGAGAGAGTTAAGGACTTACATGTTGGAAGCGATTTGCTTACAAACCGAAAGAAAGCAGGCGGCATGACAAGAGGGGCGGTTGGTTTCTGCTCCGTTCCTCAGTTCGTTCACTTCAGCAGGTGAGTGACCGTAAAGTTCCTTGTGCGTCCCACCGTCCCGTCGCTCGCATTGTATAATATGGGGACCTTGTACGCTACGTTCATCCATTGCCGGAATCTCCAAAGACTTGTAAAGTAAGAGTTCTTTCTGATGTAACATGTACACTGTCAATTTGGACCGCTTACAACAAAGTATGGCTGCAGTGGACATCCCGTTTGTTAATCAACTCATTAGAGCACCCACCTGTAATATGTGAAACTCCTAGGTTTTAATTTTTCCTACATGAAATTTATAATTCTGATATTTTTCCAAAAACCTTCACTATGGGGGTTTAAGGCAAGGTTAGTTTGGAATTTCGACAAGAATTAAATGCTGATATTATATTTTATGTAGTTTATGTTTATAAGAAATATAAAATTGTGTTATTGTAAATTTGTTATGACGTAATGTTCATATATATTTAAATATGATTTGCAGTACATGAAAATAAGGATTTTCAACAAACAAACTCAAACGTTCAATTAATATGTAAAAAATTATACAAAGAACACAGGATTAAACCTTTCTACAATGTATACATTTTAAACACTACGATTTGCGTTGCGGAAATATTGGATACTTCTTATAAGTATAGAGTGTTTAGAGCAAATGAGAGAAACTTTATGATTTCATTGTTTATTACAATATATCTATGATAAAATTAATATTTCCCTCTTCCCGCACTAAAATTTGTTTACTGTGTGTTATCTGTATCATGTCGGTGCAAATTTTCATTTCTTCGATTTTTGAGCTAGTAAATTTTTACTCACTTTCATTTTACATTCGACATCACTAACATAAGGAAATGTTACGTGAAACATTGATACAAAAACGAAAAACGCGCAAAAATGAAACTTTATTTCTATTTTTTTACATCCGTAGCTATGGCGATTAGGCACACGTAATTTCTTAGGAAGGGAAGTAAAGCCGTGGGTTCCGTGTCGTACATTTACGGCACGATAAAAAACCTCAAGACTGAAAAGGCCTCGGAGCAAAATTTGTCGACCATTTCACTCCTTGATTTGAATGAGACGCTGATGACCTGAGATGTTAAAGAGCGTCCGTAAATAAACTAAATAAAAAAAAGAACACGTTATTTCAAATGGTCTTTATAGTTTAATATCATCAATATCGCTAGAATGTAACATTTCTACTTACTACTTATGTAACTGTCAGAAAAATCAGTCAACGTAAAATTAATATAATGGCTAGTAGTGTATTTCGTATTCTGTCTTATTTACAGTCATAGCATGATCATTGTATAGTGCACCATTTGAAAATTTATAGAAAATCTTCATTCAATTTTATGTGAAAATACATATATACTTTTAACGTTTGAAGATCGCTCTCTATATTTCAATATAGAATAGTCTTAAGCCCTACAGTTAATTTATTATGTTGATACCGGTAATAAGAAACAAAACGGAGAGTGTTTGGTCTCCAGGTAAGTTTCACGTCCCAAAGACTTTTGCATTTAACATTAAATAGGCTAAGTCTTATTTTCAAATGACGGATATAGTTTTTTTTGTTTGTTTATTTAAGGACGCTCTTTAACATCTCAGATCATCAGCGTCCCATTTAATTCAGGGCGTGAAAGAGCCGGCAAATTTTGCTCAGAGGCCACTTCTTTCAGGCTTGAGGTTCTTTTTCGTGCCGTAAATGTACGACCCACGGCTTTACTTCCCTTCCGAAGGAAGCCATACTTAGGATTTTTACGCCCGAAAAAATCCATTAATCATGGCCGGGTTCGAACCCGCGACCTTGGGTTTAGAAGGCACAATGGTTACCACTACACCACCAGGACCGACAACGGATATAGTGAATTTTTAAAAAGTTTCAAAATATTGGTTCTTTTAGAACGTTGAAAAAGCTTTTAAGCTTATTATTCAAAGAAGAAACATCTTGACAAGAAATTGGATTGTTACAAAATAATGTTATTAATAGAAAATATGAAAGAAATTCATTTATTGCTTAAATTAAGCTTTGTTATCTTACCATTGGCTAGGCATTAAAACATATAACGATGAATATATTTCGATGTTTTATGAGCAATTAAAATGAAATAATTTATAATTTTTATCGCATGGAATTACATTCGTCACTTTAAGCATTTTCTTTTCTTTTCGTGAATTTAAAAATTAAAAAAAAATGATACAATTGAACTTAGCGCAAAAGGAACAACAATAATTCAGAAAATACTCAAAATAATCACAACTTTTTCAGCAAGCAAAAGTTTAAATTTTTACTGACAAAGAATTTTTTTTAAAAGTTGTCAAAACATGTTTTGTTGCATGAATATGCTACTCATAATCACGTGGAGAAATCTTACAATGTGACATAAGATCATGGTCATGAAATATTTTAGAAAAAGTTTTAAAAAAAGTTGCTATTTTCTTAAATGTTGAAGAACGCTGCATTTTCTTTTGCGTGTTACAAGTTGTTGCAGTAATTAAACTCTCTTTTAAGCGCCATGGAAAGATTTAAGCTGGACAAATAGATATTACTTTATCATTTGCTTGTTCGTGCTTAATATTATCTTCACTTTGTCACGTTGAATGGCCACATAATCGGCATGAGTTGTTCTGTACCTAACCCGCTGGAGTCACGTTCCCTTAAGCAAAGCAATTGCTTTTATCGCCTTGAACTGCATGATCTTTATGGTTTGGCAAATGTTATCCATTTTAGCAAGTGTTATGAATTCAGGAGTAGACCTTAAGCACGGACTTATCGTTTGTTGCTAGCATGACATCATTAAGGGCATTGAATACACTTTCCTTAATTTCTTATTTTCTTTTTGTGTTTATTTACATTCATTTTAATAAAACTGTATATCTGAGCAAGTTAATTGCATTCTGACAGCTAAGTGCCAATATCTACAGTGACTTTCGGTACTTTTCTGTTATCGCATCAGACAAAAGATAAAGATATAGTGAATCCGCTATTGTGACGTAAACGTTATGCAATTCTCTACGTCATCGAACTCCTTAAAATGTATGAGCATCGTGGGCTTTTTATGTTTACGATGAAATGGTTGGGACCAAGCAAGTGTGAGCTTTAAATCTAAATATAAGAAATAACAAACCTGCATTACAATGCTTGCAAACTTCCTCCATTATAATTATGCCATATTGGTAACACTATAAGCAGGTGACTTAATTCCTATTGTCATTAAATTTTCCAAAAGAGTGCCATATTATACTCCAAACAGGGTATTCTAAAGTGCATGATTTGGTTCTCAATTTCAGTTCTCAAAGCGGCGATATTATGGTAAGAGTGTTACGAACAAGGTGGAACATACTTTTAAAGCAGTAGATGGTGTTTGGTTACTGGTGTTGGAAATTGAGTTTTGAGAAATCCTAAACTTTTCGCAATTACGAATAAGTGGTTAGGAGATTTAGTGTTAAAATCTCTAAAAGGAAAGTACGGCAGTATACAACGGTTAACTTAATTCTCATGTTATATAGCTTGGTCTAGAGAGAGAGAGAGAGCTATTCATTCGACTGTGTGGTCTAATGGAGAAGACGACAGACTGGAGTTTTGAATATCGTAGGTTCGGATCCTGCGGAATACAATATTTGTTATTTAATTTATTTTAAGATGAAATTTGCTCATACATGAGACATAAAAGTAATCAGTAACATTGATTCACTGATTTGCAGCTCGCTTTCATCGTTCTCAAGATTTACATCCATAAAAATCCTTCAAATCTTAAACGAATCATTTGACAGTGCGACACTGAACATCTGTTAACTGCCTTCTTGCATAATGTAGGCTACTCTTTCTTTAACTGCGTGTGTGGCGTAATGCGTAACGCAAAAGTTGATGTTCTGCAGGCCGTGGGTTCAATTCTTCTCATGCGATTATTTATTTAATATGAAATGCTACAATATGCATACTAAAGAACTATTAATGAAATTTAATTAATGATTTTAAGTTTTATTCTCTTTCTCATTAATAATTACCGACAATTTCTAATGGCTAATAAGTTTGCTAGCTAACATGAGGCCTAAAACGTAATTTGCCTAACGTATACTCAGAACGCGTTCCTGATCGGTAAGTACCTATAGAATGACAACTACTATATGAATTGATATGTTAAGATTTAACTGTATAAATAGAAACATCAACTTATTAGGCCCTGGTAGGAGAAAAAAAGAGTGTGATGAATGAGACTCGAACTCGAAAACAAATGAATACCTCTTGCTCGAAAGTTAATGTCGAAACCATTAAGCCAGAGTGATACGCTCAGAAACCTCCCTTCATTACCGTATGTTATGCTTTCTAGGGGCATCTTCATTAGCCAGTGGCGTACTGGCGCTTTAGAAAGCTATAGCCATATCTTCGAAATTTGAACAGATAGGCCATACGTTCTCTATTTCAAATTACCTGTCTAAGACAACTCCATACACACTGAAATAATTTTGCTGCAGTTCATTAATACTCTTTTGTGTATTTGTACTTAGTTTGGCCATTTTACCAATGTAATAAATGTAAAATGACTATTAGCACTCTTACAGATAATTCAGTAATATTTATGCATTAAGCAAAATATTCACAATCAAATTATTGTAATTTATAACATATTTTACAATGCATAATGTATTATTTACATAACGGATTTTTGGTGTGGGTTAGAATAATAGAAATGCATGTTTAAGCTGAACCATGCCTGTCGACCCTCTCCACTCACATTTCTATTCGCTGCAGCCTCACTGAAACTCGAAACAGAAGGTCTAGAGATTCAGACTCTACATATAACACAATTGCGAATGTGAAACCGGGATAACAAAAGTGCTACAAAAGAGTGAAATGATAGAATGTATAAATTAAAAGCATGTTATATTATAATATTTACTTTGAATTATGCATGTGAAAGCAAGGATTACTGTTATGCTATTCTAAATTGTAATAGATGGCACGTTTGGTATTGAAGGTATTTATTGGAATGTGCCACTGGCACAGGAAGCTGTTGCATATCACAAGTACAGCAAAGACGTAGAACTACGTTTATTTATTTATTTTTAAGAATTGGGTCTACAGGCTCTGGTGACAATGTCTTCAATGTTTAGCTTCTGAGCAAAATTTGTCGGCCGTTTCACGCCCTGATTTGAATGGGACGCCGATGATCTGTGATGTTAAAGAGCGTTCGTAAATAAATCAAATCAACAAAAATGTGTGTATGTCAATCAGTTTACATGAAGTTTTCTTTGTAACATTTTTCTCTGTAGAGTCGAGTGTCGAACTTTTGAGTTCATTTCGAAAGTATGTATGTTGGCATAAATTAAGGAACATCCTAGCACCTTGAGTCTTCAAATACCTGAAAGATTATTTCAGATTGTGTCATCAGTCACATTTTGTTGAGACTAAAGATGGTGGAATATCTTGCAACAATACAAAAACCACCACACCTTTCTACGTTACAAGGAAGTTCTTTATCTTATCTAAGTAAAGATTATTCATTCACATTTCATAAATGGATACAAATTCACCAGATGTGTCAATATCACGTGCGATTCCTGTGCCTTGTTACACAATTTTAATGTTTCTACTCGCATATCGCTTTACGCTAAGTTTTGTTGCTCAACTATATAAAATAGCTATCTTGACCGTTTATAAATCACAAACTTGCTGAGAAGTTTGTGGTGCACGTAAAATGCTTCAGGCAACTTCACAGTCACTTATAGAAAATTCAGGTTGCAAAGGTCTCAAAATGAGTATATCGACGAGAATGCAAAGCCAATGCATTTTGAAGTGCTAATTTTTAAAACTTGTGTGTCAGGAAAAGAATGCGCGTGCTTATGCATGGTGAACGTCTGAGAAATCTCAATGAGAATTTTCTCAAGACTTTAGTGTAGCGTGCAAGGGAAAAGTTCACGTGACTTCAAGCGCAAACTAATTTGCATTACATGATAGTTGATTAAACTATCGTCTTGAAAACAGATAGACACTATAATCACTTGTTTTTTATGTTCGTCCACTTTTATTTAGTGTGTAAGTATTTAGTTGTGATTGAACTTATACACGGAGACAGTGAAGAATAACGAACATACAATTGCTATGGTTATACACTTCAAAGTGCTAAACTAGGACACCTAATCAAACATATGTTACTTAGAACTATATAAATCTAATTTAAATACATGTCGAATTACTTTTACACACATTGACTTAATCAAATACATTTCACGTGAGTAAAAACACGTCAATCTAGTTAACTACATATCATCCTAGTTAAATATGTCAAACTAATTAAATACATGTCAACTTAATTATACACACACAATAACTTAATTAAATACATTTCCCCTAGCTAAAACAAGTTAATTTAGTTAATACGTTAAACTAATTAAATACATGCCAACTTAATTTTACACGTATTAACTTAAATAAATTTATACATATAATATAAATCAGTGCATTTAGGCCTAAATACTTATGAACTGGAATAATAGTATAATCAAGTAAAGCGAAGCTACTCCAAACATGAGTAAACAATATTTCAAGTATTCCGGGATAAACTTAATTAGATTAATATCTACTTATATCTTTGAAATATTTCTACGTATACATTTTCGGTTATTTTTAAATCTTTTCAGCGGACAACTCTCGAAGACAAGTGCAGACAATCCATTTTGTTCTGTATACGCTTTGGTAGTGATTCCCAACCTAATGCTTTGATGTTTTCATCCATGTGTGTTTTTACGATTTACGAATGTTGCTATTCTAAGCTAGATTTCTTCTAGGATATTTATTCGATATATCCAAATGGATAGGAGCAACCTGTTCCATACTCCAATAAGGGCCAAACTAATGATAAATCCTTCGATTTTACATTGCCCATTTTTAGCATTCTCATAACAAAGTGTAACCCCCTCCATGCTTTCCTCTTAACACTATCAATTTGTGCGTCCCATGCAAGTATAGAACTTAAGTATGCACTAAGTATTTACAGCAGTTTTCCTGGGGAATTTCTATTTCATTGAGTTTATAATTACCAATTAATTTGTTGTTCGCATTTACAAACTGTTATTGCTGAGCACTTAGAATCATTTATTTTCATCCTGTGTTTAGCCGGCCAATTGGAAATAGCATTAAGATTGCTTTGTAAAATGTTCATATCGGAACTTTTGCTAATTTTTCTATAAACAGTATAACCGTCAGCAAATAATCTTACGTTTGACTTTATATTTAAGCAAAGATCGTTAATATAAACAATATAGTGACTTAAGAACGCCACCTAGCAGAACTCCTGATGTCACTTCCCGATGTTTGACATTTATTGATCAATACTTTCTTGAGCTAGGATCTGGAGTAATGAAATAGTTTGGCCATCGCAAGAAAACATTCCCCTGAAACCGTGTTGTTGGTGACAGAACCAGTCTTTGTAATTAAAGACACTATGAATGCATTGACCTATCAAAGATAATGAAGAAGCAAAATAAAAAGAAGAATTAAAGTAAAATATAATAAAAATATTATAATAAATATTAAATTATAATTAATACTACTAGTGATATTATTATTATTATTATTATTATTATTATTATTGTTGTTGTTGTTGTTGTTGTTGTTGTTCACGATGTCAAAGTAATGAGTTGGTAAGATAAATATTGCATTGATAAATTATATTCGCAAACAAAGCATATAATTAATGTTGAAAAAATTAGCTAATATGAGATATAAATGTGAAATTTACACGAATATATTTATAATGATATAATATAGAAAGAAGATATGACATAATATGGGAAATAAAGAAACATATATACGATCAGTAGTACATAATATATAGTTTTATACAAATATAAACAGGACTATACATACGATTATACATAGGAGAGTGAAAGTATGCAAGAAATGTGCTGGTCGCCAATACAGTTTCTACCGGATACCGGTGAATAGTAGTTTATTTATTTAGAGTTAAAGAGTAAGTGGAAGTAGTAGAAGTAGTAGCTGGTTTCCAGCAATTAGGAAGTAGTTATAGTTAAAGGGAATGTTATTTTGTTATTTATAAAATTTGTTATTTATATTATTTTTGTAAATTTCTAATTGTAACCTAGGTATAAGTGCCCTTTGAAAAATAATAATGTAAAAAAGTAATTTGGTAATTTAGAAATAAAGTGTAAGAGTTTGCAATTTACGTCCCGGTGTAGGAAACAAAGTACCGGGATGGAGTATTTCAGACTTTCATCATCATCATCATCATCATAATCATCAAATGTTCCATAACTTTACAACCTTAAAGATTAACCGATCTTTATTACATAGAACTTGCGTTTATAGGATAATAACAGCACGGTTACTCAAAATGTTGCGCAGAACTTGAAATAAGCAGGTTGTAACTTATTATTATCAGCTGTAATGCGTACAGTTTGTCGTATTCAGTACAAAGATACTGAACTAATGTGTGTAATGAAGGATATTAGATTCTTCATCTAGAGGCGGGCACTACACACTTTTCACTAACGGTTTGGTCTACTCCATGAGCATGTCATTATTTGTCAATCTCTCAATATTTCGTTGTGCAGGAGAACGAAATGTTTTGTGTGCATTTCTGCTGAAGCATGTCAAATTACGAGTAATGAAAAGAAGTTTAAAAAATCAGATCAACGGGATGAACGAAAGACTGCATAAAAAAAAATGTTTTAGTTTAATGAAAGGTGGTGGTATAGATGCAATGGCATTCTAGCTAGTTACGTGAGGAGCTGAATATGCGCCGTTACTGTAGGGGTCCTTGCGGTGGTCCAGTTGAAGAACACTGTTACGTTGAGTTACATGAGGTACCGTTACTGCTGCGGAGTTATTCATGGTTTCCTGGACTACCAGGAAGGAATTGCGCAATTTTAGCAAGGTTACGTTATGTTCGCAGTATACTACAGTTTTTCTTCCTGTTTTCAAGTCATCCTCCTTGTCACTGCTTTCGCTTACGCCATAAATCTGCAGTTCACATTTAATGGTTGCGTCCTTTGGACACTAGTTAACGGTAAAGCAAATAAAACACACTGTAATAGTTTAATGTTAAAACGAGGTTTAGTATAAAATACTTAGGTTACTGATTGAAAGTATTTGGTTCCTTTTAGAGGCTTTCAACTTGAATTCTTAAAGTTTACAAATCTACAGTATATATCATGCATAGTACTAAATCACTCATTACATTTCCGTAATTAATATATAAAAATAAACAGGAAATTGTGTAACGAGCGAAGCACCAGCGAATCAACGGCCTTTGGCGTAAATTATAGTCGTGAACTAGCGTCCTTGTTATTAAATAAATACAAGTACAATAAAATATATAGAGCGATTCGTATGAGTATGCATAATATAAAATATTATTATGAAAATTAACATGATAGTAGGAGACATTTCTCGCTGGTAATATTTTGCTTAAAAATGGCAGTTTTCAACATGGCAAGAATGAAAATCAACAATGCATAATGACAAATGAAAATCGTAGATGATTGAAATGGCTACTACAAATCAACAGTGAACGCCATGAATCTTATTTAGATATGTCGCTGTTGTTTCTGTTGCCACAATTTGATGAAGACTACAATATGAGCTTTGTATTCCATTAATAGTTTTATAATGTTTAAGGCCCGTTTTAACTACAGAGGCACCACAGGCGGTGGACCCTGATGATACATGAGATGAAATGATATATTGGGCAAGGACTTTTTAAGGAAGGGAACGTTCCAGGCCTAGGTTTAGGGCAAACCCTCCCCCCGGCATTTGACATTTATGAGGACTGAGGAAAACCTGGAAAAAATCTCAGTCAGGGAGGACGGCCCAGGCGGGATTCGAACACCAGACCTCCCGCTCGCCAGTCTGCGCCTTAACGACCGAAGCCACCCGTGGCGGTATTAAGATGGCGTATCACCTCACTGGGCATGGGAGGTTCGTCGTTTTCTAAATACCGCTTTCAATGAAAGAGGTGTGGTAGTGACGGACCAATTTCTTGACCCCCAAACTCCCCCATACCTAGCCCCTCCTAAACTGTTTGTGAGCTTTTGTTAGACACTGTCTATACACAGAAACCCAGGAACATTGAAGATCTGAAATTAAAAATTGCTCAAGCTTACCCAAAAAAAAAAAAAAAAAAAAAAAACACCCCTCTGATGCTGCAACGGATATGGGCTGAGGTGCATCACCGTTATGAATTGTCCAGAGTGCGCGATGGTTACCACTTAGCGTTCTGGGAAATCTCCCATATTTCAATGTTGTAACATCAATTTTCAAAATGTAATGTTAGTAGTAAAGGTTTTACAGTGTTTTCATTTTATCCATATTCAAACGGTACACCCTAAATATTTTGGGCCGGTTAGACTTTTCTTCAGTAATAGAATATGTCGAATAAAAGCGGATCATAATTACTGAGTTCGAATCTCGTTGATTAATTTATTACTTTTGCGTGTTATGTATGAGAATATTTCATCATTAAATAGCACAAATATTGTACTGTCCAGGACCGGAACCAACGATCTTTGAAACTCTAGTTTATCGCCTTATCCAGTAGTTTTTACTAAAGGAAAGGCTAACCGGCCCTAAATGCTTTTATTGCGCTTAGCGTATTTATTTTACTTATCTAGAACAAAAACGCCCTATTTTACAACTTTGATACACTGGATGACGATTAGTCGCTTGTGTGCCATAAAAATGAAAAATAAAGCAAATCTTGGGGCAATGTAGCTAAAATAACAAGAACTAGAGAAGCAGAAACAGAAAGAATATATAAATAGATCACAAATATCGCTATATTTCGAACCGCTTGTATTCTTAAAAGGCATAAGGCAAGTAAAGGAGTAAAAGTAAATTAAATATTAATTCTCAAAGGTAACAATAAAGAGGGAACAAGTGGAAAATGGGGGAAGAAACACAAAATAGAGAAATATATTAATCATTGAAAATATAACTAAGTAGAAAGGTGAATATTAACACAGTGGTGTACGCGCTGTATACAAAACTATAGCTATATTTCTGAAGCAGCTTTCAATAAAACGTAAGTAACTCACCAGTAAGTGTTATATTAAATGTATAATCGAAATCCTTGTGGGACAGAGCATATTGTGCAAGAGAAATAACAGCCTCCTTGTCTTCTGCCTATGAAGAAAACAAGCAGTTCATATTTCTGTCATTATTTAAGTATTTTGTCTATTTCTGCTTCTTTATATCTTGTTATTTTAATTACAGTGTTCCAAGAGTAACTTTATTTTTCATTCTTGGCCTAATCTGTTCAAATTTTCGTAAAATGAGTGGTATAACATTCCTTTTACGAATTGAGTCACTTTCCGTTTAGTGTATCGGTTCTGGTGGTCTAGTGGTAACCCTACCTGCCTCGTAAACCCAAGATCGCGGGTTCAATCCTGTCCAGGGTCGATGAATTTTTTCGAGTGTAAAAATTCTAAGTATGACTTCCTTCGGAAGGGAAGTAAAACGGTGTGTCCCATGTCGTACATTTACGGCACGAAAAAGAACCTCAAGCCTGAAAAAAAGAAGCCTCTGAGCAAAATTTGTCGGCCGTTTCACGCCCTGAATTGAATGAGACGCTGATGACTTGATGTCCGTAAATAAATCAAATCAAGTTTAGTGTTATTGGAATTGTTCAGTTCAAGTGCCAAAAACACAGAATTGGTTTGTAATATTCCTGACACATAAAATTATAAATGCACAAAAAGAGAAACCCGCTGATCAATACCTGGTTGGAATTATGCAAACGGCAGATACATAAGTTAATGCTTCTACAAATATGTTTTTACAATTGGGACTTTCCTTTTCATTTACGAAACATGGAAATATAAGGTGTTACTGAATGCTATTTGACTGCACCTCTTGGCGGTAGTGACGAACAGTGTTGCCCCACAGCTATAGAATGTGGAAACGCAGAGATATCACTCTTGCACTTGGGAATTATGCTAGTGACCTCTGTTCAAGGAAGCGTGTTTACCACGAGGCCAACAGATGAAAGGATTTCCCTGTCGGGAGACAACGCCCGCCATGATTTCCTGTTTATGGTATTCAAACTATATTATTAATATGATCCAACACATCGCAATCAATGTCTTCTTTCCGCCTGTATCGTTCATATCGGCCCCAAACCGTATAGTGGATTTCCTCATATCGCGAGGACAGGAAGCATGAGCACTCGATAGCTGCCCTTGCTAATAATCGATTCTAACAGCCTTCGTAGTTCATTACATCACTCATGAGTTCAGTGGCGTAAGCAGCAGCAAAGATTTGCTTACATAACCTCCGTAATTCAACACGAGAAATACGTAAGGAACCAGTGAACCAATATTTCGCAGCATAATAGCAGTTTGATAATGTGTCTTTTTCGTAAATCACCTCATGTCGTACGATCATAAAATTTTATAACGTCGTGCTTCTCTTTGCCTATGAGTAATAAAGTTATAAGATCATAATGGTTGAAAATGTACTCAAGTCTGCTAGAAATTTGGGACATACAGTTTACAGTTTTATACTTGAATATGACTATTTGCAAAATGCAGTTTTCTTATAAAAGAAGAACAAGTGACTGCAAGTTGTAAGACGTTTACTTTTAAAAAGTTTAAATATTGCATAGTTTGGTTTTCATATTGCAAGAGGAATCTCAAACAGTATCATTACTTAATTAATGTAGATGCATACTTGTACAAAAAATGTACAAAGAGTTTAGAGTAGAAAGATCAGATAACAGCATAGGAACCAATGGTCTCAGATGCTTCGTTTTGATGCTGCAGGCGTTAACATCAAAGCTACAAATATGTTTATGGCTAGTCAAGAGTACTGAAACACAATAGCTCACCTTACATAAATAATTTATTCTGTCAAATACTGAGCATCGCTTCAGCAGGTCACAGTAATTGAAGCTCAAATACTGTAATACTTCATTAAACTTCCTACTATTCAAAACGCAGTTACAGTATGTGACTTGTAATAGATTATGGTTAGATTACTGGGCCTCCCTCAACTAATCAACATTAGTTTACAGTTGGCTTTCTGTGAACACGTCAAATCGCAACGTAGCTATGGCGTTGATCCATATCGATGTCTGTAATCCCATATAAAATATTTTAAAGTACATACAACACTAGTACGTTTAAAGAAATCTCTTAACTCTTCTTAGTATTATATTTTGGACTATGGATTAAAGTAAGACATTAATGAATTAAAGTACCTGAATAATAAAATATTATTTAATTTTTATATTTATGTTTAGATCATTGTAAATTCTTTTAGAACTTGTTCCGATCTATTCACTAAGGGAATTAAGCAAATAAAACTTTATTTCTTTCAGCCAAGTATCTATTTTTTTATTGTCCAGTCGTAAAATATGTATAAGTGTAATTGAGGTTCACTTATTTGAATGCAATTATCTTTAAAACAACTATTAGCTAAAATATATAATCCTATGTTTATAGTCAGTATTCATGGAGCATATGAGCTACGTGCTTTAGTGGATTAAATCATTGTTTCCTTTTGTTGTTAAGTTAAGTATTTTGCATCTTTTATGTACTGAGATTTGAGGTATATTCCTAACATTAGTTTGTGAAGTTGTGTTTTTTATAATTGAAGATTTAATAAATAAATATAATCATGAATCTTCAAGAAATGCCAAATTAGAAAACTGCTTTAAGTACACAAGGAAGCCAACCTTTCCACATAAACACCTCCAAGTCATTCTGTTCTGTCGATCTAGTGATAACCACACCTGCCTCGTAGAACCAAGATCGTGGGTTCAAGCCTGGACTGGGTCGATAGATATTTTTATGTGTAAAAATCCTGAGTATGGTTTCCTTCGGAAAGGAAGTGAAACCGTTGATCCCGTGTAGCAGATTTACGGCAGAAGAAAGTATGGGTAAAGATCAGCCAACCCTGAGGTACCGGAAGCACGTAATCATTATTACAGCGCTTTTAGTTTTGCCCATGCTAGGGAGGGCAGAATAGGCTAAAACAAGTGCCATGGCATGGACATCATATGCGGCACAGATTATTGTTAATGGGTGAGTTTTTCATTATTGACCCCGAATATAACATCGCTTGTCTCAGCTCCCTACGTTACACATCATAAATATATCTGAATACTGCTTGAGATTTTCGGAAAGCTGTGTTTTTTTAGACATGTGGGTTTCGGAACCTGTACTCATATGGGCACACAATTCTCAGAAATTATCGCAATCGACGAAGCATGTTCAGTTGATTAAACAATCAAATTTCATGGTCACTTTTATTAATCATCAATTATTAGTTTATTAAAGAAATTAAACTCTTCTGGGTATTATTATTATTATTATTATTATTATTATTATTATTATTATTATTATTATTATTATTATTTGGCGTTCTCATAGTTGAAATCGTATGCTAACCTTATGTTGCACCATTTTACTCTAGAGCAATCGTAGAATGTAGTCGGTATGTGCTCATGTCTAGCTATCTGTGGCTGATATTTAGTACATTATCCATTAACCTTAAAGGAAAACACGCCTTAGCCATGTAAGGTCATTGGATTTTTTCTGTATAAGGTCTTTTGATTGTGCACTTGAGTTCATTGAAGGTTATTTCATTTTGCAAGGAAGGTTAAATAGTTGTTTCTCTACGTACTATATGAAAAATGAAGTTAGGATAATTTTTGGGTTTTTACTTACTGCTTTCTGACAACTTGAGCAGAAATCTTCGACATCTCCCCCCAAAAAGTTAGGAGGATGAAGTATGTAACAAAGAGAATATTGTACTTATTCCGTGTACTTTCCTTCTAACATTTATCCAGTAATCTTGAAGGAATTTAAAGTATTATAAAGTTTTGTGTGTGTGTACGTAAACAAAGCGTTCTACCACAGTACATAATTAAAACTTCTTTTCACATTTGTGTGTATTTCAGGAAGAGGTGATAATGTGACAGGGGAAATATAGGACATAGTGAATAAACACAGGAGCAACTTTCGTTTCCGGCAAAGTACTTTTTTTAAACATTACTAAAATAACTGAAGAACAATATGCTCCTATTTTAAATAATCTACCACAATCCCCCTTTTGTTATAAATGTTTTACACCAACACTTTTATTGCCTATTTTTGAGTACAAAAACAACCTAACTTATGTTTTAATTGGCCCTTAGTTTTCGTAGTTGCAGTATGTTTAGAAATTTAGAAGAGTCCTCTCCAAAACGTTGCCAATGTGACTTAGAAATTGTTACTGATTCGCATCTAATCAGCGTTCAGGCGTTTAGCACATTTTTTTTTCTAATGCGAAAATCGCGAAATGCAATGTTCACAGAAAATTGCCTAAGTTTCTTTTGTTATTATTAAGTTTAATTTGTTGATCATTCAAAATCAGTCTTCAACATAGCCACTAAAACTACATAAATTTCGCTGATGGACAGTTGCATATAAATTGGTATTTCATTACAAATAGTTAATGTTATTCAAATGGAAAGATTATTTGGCACAATTTTGTTAAAACTTTACAATATACAAACTGCTAAACGTTTTATCACCAAACATGGCGTAATCGTTTAACATGTGGCACACTCTTTGGCTTAACGCAATCGCTTTCGCTTTTGTTTACAACGAAGGTCCAAGGCTAGCAGTACTCCCCCATATGTTGTACTAAACTAGTTCAAATTTATAGATTAAAGCTCTTTGTGCAGCATTTACAGTTCTAATATGACAAATGAATCGCAAATCAATAGAATATTTCGCAAAATAGTTAGGACATAATACTTTCTTCTAAATATTAAATGTGTTGTAATAATCCTCGATCCACAAGAAATTATGCGGATTTTTCAGCTGGTTGATCTCTCCTAGATCCTACAGTTTATTTCAGAACAATATTATCCTTCTTAATTGCGTTGTAAGTGTTCATTGGTTACCCATGACGAATGTCAACGAGTATATTATGAAATTAAGTTAATTACTTAGTAAGGTGCTGATTAGGAGACCAATTTTTCTGCAGTTACTTTTACCCATGGATATTATAATACATGTTTTCTCGAAGTCTTACAGATTTGAGCTAAACAACAGTAATCTGAGATGTCAGCTGTAGTAAGGTGAACCGCCACTGAATTTCCCGTGACAGCGGAAGAACAAAGACGGCAGCCCAGGCGGTATGATGACGAGTGCGCACCAAGTTGAATGGTTGATTGTAGTTGGCGCCGGTCTAAGTCCTCCATCGCCCACAAGAGGGTCGCTGATTTGTAGAAGCAATTTCAGTGACTCCCTTCCTTCACCGGAAGTAACAGCCAATCCACAACGGAAGTTCAGATTTATGTTTCTTAAAACTCCCAACATTTATCTTTCATGTTTTTCTATAGAACATTTAAGACGAGTTTTGCCATTTTATATTCAGAAATTCAGTACTTTAGAATACTGTACCTAATTTTGAAAACATTTAATAACGGTCCACGAAATAATCATTGTAAAACCGTGTCAATATAATTAAATCTCTTCTATCAAAATATAATCAATAAATAAAGGTTCCACTTAGCAAAAACATAAATTAAAGGTATATATCTCTCCTCTTAGAGAAGAACATATGAATGTAACACATAATAGATTAATAATATAGACTGCTCCATGATTTCAGTAAGTAGATAAACATTTTAGCGCTCTTTCTGCTAAGGAGAAGCAGACATTTTTAATTTTATTTCCCTTCGATATAACCGTTTATAACGCTACACAAGTATGCATCATGATGTAAAATACTTCAGCGCATAACAAAGACATCGATAGGCATATAATTTAAAATCCTTACACACATCAGAGAGGGTACTGGTGGTATTGTGTTCTGTGCTGATATAATAGTTGGTTGGGAGAAACTTGTGTCTATGTTAAACGAATTTCACTTTTTGCAGTCCATTGCTGTGGTTCAGATATCTCACACATTTTCCCTTCGCTCAAATAGGAAAACTTCAGGTAGGTTTTAAACCCAGTGACTTCGGTATAAGAATTGCTTTCATTATCACAATCACAAGCCTTGGCGCATGTCTGAAGCAGCTCGCAATGTGCCAAGTTCAAAGTTAATTCAAGGGGTCACGACACAGACGGGGCAATTTTCCCCGTTTCATTATAGAGACCTCTCAATGTGTCACTCCCTGAAGAGGGGAGGGGGCATATTTCCACGGAACGACCTTGGAGTCTAGCGTGAAGCGGAAGTGATGTGTCACCCTTTTGTTTCTATAGCCACCACGAGAGCGAGTTCGGTGGCCTTCGTCATCGCCTGGACCGAGGATAGGAATAACAAAGTGCTCTCTGGATCTTAGCATTCTTTCCAGCCAGGACTCGACACATTTCTTTTCTTTGACCCTTATTCTAGAAATAGACTGTAAACAAGCTCGATTCCCGATGCGTCATCTGACAAAATGGTGAACATTTGTATGGGGGATGCTTTCTCTGCACCAGTACATCGAAGCTACATAATCAAAGTTTGACACTTCATGAACATGCATGCCTTGGATAAGTATTGCAAAGAAAACCCCTATGATGTAGCTGAATAAAAGTAGCTTTCAAAGTATAGAAGAAGAATATTTTAATATCCCAATATGATTTACTAAACAATATTGTACGTAAGTAAAATGTGATACACGCATTAAATAATTTTCAGTCTTAAAATTGCAAAATTAAGTAACACGTAAATCACTAATATATCTTTTAACAATTATAAGTTATCAAAATATTGTCCCTATATGCATACATTGAATTGAATAAAAGATTAATGCAAAGTTGCATGGGCACAAGTATTAATAAAAAATTTCCTTTTGGATAATAAGTGAAAGGGTTTTAATGCTGGCCAAAACGACAATTAAGCTTAACTCACTGACTTTCAAATGCAAATTCCCTATTCTTTAAAAAATAAAATGGGTAGCCCTACGACAATGTAGCCAAATACAATTTCATACATTACAATAAGAGTTTTAAAACATATGGTAGTGAGTCTCAGGGCTTACCCTCTGTTGAAGGCTCCGGACCTAACAATTTTTAAAAGAAGACCGAAAGCAACTGCAAACTCCCCTATTCGAAAAACTACTGTCAGTGGGGAGAAGAGATGCGAGAATTCAGCCAGTCAGAAGAGTTACGTCACAACTTCCTATAACTTTCGATAGACGAGGGAACCAACAGGAACCAATAATTAGCTGGCGAGCCCTTTTAATGTGGTCAGGTGAACAGTTTAAGGAAGAAGAGAGGGAAAATGTATTAGAGAAAAAAATTACTTGCCAAAATGAGACATGAGTCAAAATTGATATAAACATGCCAATATAAAGCCCGATATTGCAACGGGTTTTCTATATCAAGACATTTTATTGACTGGATTCCCCAAATCATTGCCAGCTCAGATTACTCTGCAATTCCAGTAAAGTGATGGTTACTCATAGGTTCCCGTGGTACTTAAAATTTACTTTAAAATGTTATACTGCTGTAGATGAAGTATGTCCAGATGTCGGAATCTTTTGTGCTGCGGCTAAGACTCGTTAAGTGAGAAAAATTCCAGTCCCTTAAAAATTGAACGGATAATTTACATATCAGTGTATTCTTGAGTGCAGTTTTCATTGTCCCAAAGGCTGCAGAATGGAGGGGATGGTATCTACGGTTTGACTTCCATTCAGTTGTCATTCACCCTAGATTTCCTCTCAGCGCTGTGCTGATTTTGCAGAAAAGCTTGAAGTTCTTCAGATTAGTGTCTATATGAGCATTACTTCCAATTGCATGATTCCAGGAACTCTAAATTATTTCCCCATGTGTTAAATTACATGCCTTGTAGCCCCTTTAAGTTTGGTGGATGACTCCAAAAGCATTCCCCTGTCTTCTCATGAGATAATAAGAAATAATCAATGCCAAAAGTGCTTTAAACCCTTAAATCACATTTAGGTATACACCTTGGTAATAGATAATTAATAAGCTGTTTGGTGTTTTAACAATTATATCAACTATCTAATTAGAGCACGGGAAATGTAATAGATAATATAATGAATAAGGGTAAAATATAAAAGGAATGTTCGTTTCTGTTATGTGTTAACATTATATGTACATACACAACTAAAAGCAACAGGATACACATTTTGAGCAATATTAAAACCGCGCCCTAAGCCCTTCTTAATGAGGACAAGTTGTTAAAAGATTCAGTAATCTCTTAACCAACCCCCTCAAGAGTTATTCAATATCCTTATCATGATTTTAGATTAAATTCATTCCGCTCTTTTACAATGTATTGACCCCAAAGGTTCCATTGTTACTTGATACAGCGTAAAGAAAAAATTCTTCGGGTCTCCTACTTTGAACGCACTGTACAGTCGTATGACTTTATTGGTGATAAACTTTGTCCCACCTAAAAGCTCCTTAAATAGTCAAAAGAAATACGACGAGATCCATATAATAGAAACGATGGAGTGCCGTAAATGTACGACATGGGACCCATGGCTTTACTTCCCTTCCAAAGGAAGCCATACTTAGGATTTTTACGCCCGAAAGAATCCCTCAGTGCTGGCCGGGATAGAACCCGCGATCTTGGGTTTAGAAGGCAAGTGTAGCTACCACTACACAACCAGGACTGACACAAATAGAAGGGAGGCAGCTATAGTACGGAACAAATTTTGATAGCCTTTTCTCCTGGAATTGAGTCTAGTCATTCAGTTGTTTATTTATGTTACGTTAACGTGATACGCGCGAGGAACGTGCATCAAGTTCACTCAGGAAAACAGCGTTGTCGCGTTTCTGCAATCTCTTCCAGTAGATATCGGGTGCGGAATTTTGTCCGTTTTTACTATTGAGGCACTACACACGGTGGACACTCATGATACATATAATGAAATGGTCAATTGGGAAAGGATTTTTTTAAAGGAAGGAAGCGTTCCAGGCCTAAATTTAAGGTACTCCCGGTATTTGCCATTTATGAGGACTGAGGAAAACCTGGAAAAAAACACAGTCAGGGAGGACGGTCCTGGTGAGATTCGTACCCCTTCCGTTCACGAGTCCGCGCCTTAACGACCTCGGCCACAGTGGCGGTAGGGTGCGGAAATGAAAGTCATTAATTAAGGCTCTCTAAGATATTCTTAATAATAAGCGAAACGGGAAAATTTGACAGTTGACCTCAATCTTTGAGGTAGAACCTGGAGAATTTCCAGGTATCTTGTGTTAGTGTGCTATTCTTTAGAAGAAATGGATAACACTAGACATTGAAAACTCGGTGGGGTGGAACGAGGTTATTAAGATTTGTCCTGCACTTTACTTCATTGGATAAGCCACATGTTTACTTCAGCGGAAGGTGTTGCTAGTACATAACTTCCGATAATTAACGTACGAATTCATAATGTCACTCCACACACGGTATCACTGATTTTACTGCGTGTAACATCTCTTTTGTGCTGCTCCATCCTTTTGATGATAAGAAATAAGTATGAATAATCTGATCTGGTATGTAATGCTTGATTGTGATTTCAAAAACTTACTTCCTTATATATTTAATGGAAGGCTGTAAACATTTCCTTTTAAGTACTGAAAGGAAGGCGTTCTAGATGCTGTTTACCTTGTACGTTACTACTGAGAACAAGTCCGGCTGATCACATTGTTTGTGAGAGCGAATGACGAGCATCGTTTCTGTGCGTTAAAACATATCCGAAAACGGTAAGACTCTCTTTGGAGCAATGCAAGGTCACCGTTTTACCGTCAGCTGTTTGTCACGAGGATGTAACAATTATAAAAATTGGCATTATCGCCAACGACCCTTTTATGCAACAGTTATTTAAATATGTATATTATCTTAGTTTATTACCAGCTGTAAGTGATCAAAAACTGACAATATGATATGCAGCACTTGAGGAAATAAAATACTTCGGTATATTCTTGTATATGTAGAAATAGATCGGATTTAGAGTGGATTATATTGGGGGCCTAGAAAGCAACGAAAATAAGAAATGCGGCCGGGCAAAAAATATGCGCTTTTTTGTGAGACAAAGAAAACTGGCAACATATTCTAATGAACTGCCCAGGTACCGAACATTGGAGATTGACTGCGCTGGGTGCTAAGTTTGCTAAGTCGAATAAGGATAGGTTAGTATGTTGCATTAGTAGTAGATGGTTTCCAGTTACTCGAATATTGTTGGTTTCCAGCAATTAGGAAGCAGTTGAAGGGAATATAATTTATCAAAGCTATTATTTCTATTTTTTTTAGTGAAATTCTAATTGTAACCTGGGTATAAGTATCATCTGCAAAATAATAATGTAAGAATGTAATTTGGTAATTTAGAATTAAAGTGTAAGTTTGCAATACACGTCCCGGCGTGGGAATCAGGTAATCGGATGAAGTGTTTCAGATTTTTATTATTGTTTTATATTATTATTATTATTATTATTATTATTATTATTATTATTATTATTATTATTAGCATCTTAAGATTTGTTTTCATAGTAAAGTAAATGGCCAAAGTTGGGCTCTTTTCTCTGCAAAATGCGTGGGTTTAGAAGTGTTTTGTTGGAGTGGGCGGTGTCTTTGAAATTGAATAATGTGTGTGTGTGCATTCGCGCTCGAACAAGTGAATGTTTGTGTACACGCTTTGACATAAAAGGGAGAGAGACAGAGACAGAGACAGAGAGACATCTCTTGAACGCAAAATTCTTCCAATTCCAACTTGTTACAACGCGCGGTTCACAAGGTAACCAGCCAGCATGGATGTACCCACTGCAGCAGTTGTGTTATATGGCATCCACTGAAGACGGTGCTAATGTGGTGTTCTGCAAAGTGTGCAGTAAAGTCCTGGGTTAAGAGCGTAGGTTCGCCTACCGGCATGAAGCATTATTTTATTAATTTTTGCAACATATGACCAACTCGTTTCGTAATATTGTTTTCCACACCTAGCTAGTCTTAACGTTAACACATTACATACATTATAATGAATGCTATAATATTTCCTTCAGTATTTGTTTTATTTAAATGCAATATATTGCACACGCATCCCATGCACATGCAAGAAGGACAAAAGTTGACTTATGTGCACAAATCCAAGTAGCCTCTCGTCCATACTACTGTAGAAATTTGACGTCTTCTATGTTCCGAAGATTGAGGACAGTTATACATGCTGAGGTCATGTATATATCTAATTATTGTAAAAAAATACTTATGTTTTTGATTTAGTTATTCTGTGTCTACTTTGTTAATGTCATAAAACTCAAATGATACGTTAAAATATAATTTGATATTAAGGCAACATAATGTTCTACATGTACGCTTATAAAACCAATAATATAAAGCAACAAATTTTTGTGTGGGATCTGAACCCAGGAGCTTACACAGAAGAGCAATACCCTTTAAACCCCCCAACCACTGCTACTCTATCTTAGATTTTCTTTCCAGATGCTTATAATTGTGAACATTACGTTTATAGGCAAAGTGTCCACTGCAGTGTGCACTCGCTGCATGCGTTTATGAGCGTCTCCGAAGGTCTGCGATTGACTCGTGGAATCTGATTCATTTTTTGGTCAAAGGTTGTACATATGTGTGTATTTGTATTTCTGTTTGATAAGTGTTGTAAAAGTCCTTGAAGTGGAAAAATTACATGTCCGGTCAAAAGGCCTATGCGAACAATGTTGTATAAATGTTTATAAACATATACACAATAAATACACATCTTTAAAAATGTAAAATTATTTTGACTTAAAGTGTTGGAGAAGTTGACATTCTTGTTGATACAAAGCTTTTTTTGTGTTAAGCAAGAGAACATGCATTGCAGCGGAATGTTTATTGTTGTCTGAGTTGGGGTTGTAAAATAATGTAATAGCAAAGTACTTAAAATATTGTAAAAAAGAAGTGCATGACAATCGGAGAAAAAATGGCGCAGTGCTCTAAAGGAACCTAATGAAAATAGAGCTGATAGACATGAGATTTGTGCTATTTTTGACCCAGGTTTCACATTGGTGTTGAATTGACCCTCCGTGCAAACTTATCCAATATTTTGGTTTATTTCATTGAGAGCAGCTTTTCTTCCTTTATTCCCTTCATTTTCTAGTGTCATCCTTTTGTGGTTGAATATAATAAGAGGAGTTCAAAAAAAAAAAAAAAAAAAAAAAACGCCAGCCACTGTTATTCCCTTTGTTCATTTTTATCATCGTACGCAATTATTTTTCGTAAGAGGCCTTCAGTCAAAACAACGACATACACAATAGTAAATTAATGACGTTAATAGAGCTCTATGCCGTTTGTATGAGAGGCTTTTGTTCATGCTCAAAACCGTGTAAACAAAGAAATTATTCGATAAGAGCATTTACTCTGCACATTTGTCGTTTTTGTTCATATGAAAAGTATTTTCCCATCTTCTGTAACCTTTTCCTTTTATTCTAAATAAAATAGCATTTTAACAAAGAAAATCTTATAAATAAATAAATGAGAATAAGCTAAAACCCTGTGCCTTCTAGACGCATTCATTGGAACTTTTTGTTATTAAAATATATAAAAAATTGAAGAAATTATATAGTTATTATGTACTACTGGTAGATGTTTGATGTCACCGACTCATTGTCGGTCCTGGTGGTGTAGTGGTGACCATACTTGCCTCCTAAACCCAAGATCGTTTTTAATAAAGCAGATGCGATACAAAAATTTACATCCCTGTAAATTTCATAATCAGTAAAGCTTGTTTCATTGCACGGGTACTCAAAGTTGTCTGCAACCCTATTATATATCTGTTCGATACCGTGATTTTCCCTAGGTCATTTGCTTAGTATGCGTCATTCAGCAGTGCACAATTGTAAACAAACCTGTTAATCATGGCAAAAATAAACACAAATAAGTTTGTCGTACTTGTTAAATTTGGATGCTTTTCACTATAAAAGAAGCTAATGTATTTTGAAATTGTTATCGTATACTCACTGTAACTCTAAACATACAATTATTTGGTAGGAATGAAGGCGACACAGCATCCACATCAAGAAATTGAAATTCCTATACACAACCAATGTTGCAATATGCTACTGAAATATAATTTCAAATCTTTGTTGCACAAATACTGTCAAACTACTTTGCTATAATGGAGATATTTTCTAAAGCCCTTACCCAGCGGGGTGGCTCAGGTGGTAATGGGACTCGTATTCGGAAGACCTCGGGCTCAAAGCCTTTGAGGCCGACCATCCTGACCTTGGGTTGGTTTTTATTTTTTCGTGCTTTCCTCTGGTTGCTTAGGCGATTGTTGCAATGAACCTTTCCATTCCATGAATGTTTTGTTCTCCCGTTTTATATCACTTAACTTTGTTGGTTTTGCTACATGGATCGAATGTGCCAGAGAGAAGGGGAAGGGGGCCTAGGCTCAAACGGCCAGCCGTTGAGCAAGGGTGAATATCCTCCTCCATTATTATCAATATAATTTAATCCAATATTAAAATTGCACCAAAAATGAAGTTTTTCTTTTGATACAGTACAAAAATGTGTTATTTATTGTAACAAAAGTACGTGAATCGCAGTAAGAAATTAATAAATTAAAACCTTCGTTTCTATAGTTATTTTTAAATTCGTATACTGGAAATATTTCGAGCAGAAATTTAAACCGGCCTGATAGGATCAAACAGGGAGGGATAAAAAAAGCAACCTATCATACATTTTAGCCGGCAGTAAATAAAACGAGCTGCTTCCTTATCCTTCACGCGACAGTAAACTACACTTTATATCTCTTCCTGTTTTTCCACTAAACTAATTCTATTCTAGTACTTGAAATGCAGTTCGCCTAGTTAGCTGTAATAATTACTTTTGTTCACTAAATATATATTGTGGCTAAAATTTCGCTATACTTTTCTAATATTTGATTGGATAATTTATTGTCTGTGGCGTTCATTTATTGCATGCGTCTATTGATTATTAAAATTCTCGGAAATCTCCTGTGCCATCCAAAATACCTTTTTTGTTTCTTTTAGACGTAGAGAAGAGTAAACTTTACTACTTTCCTGATTGATACGAAACGAATCTCGGTGATTGGATATTTTCATGATTATTACATAAGTTATTTTGATTGATGCTAGCGTATATTTATGTTATGAACTTCAAATTTTTTAGATTTAGTGGCAGATATATTAAAAACGTTTCACTTTCTGGGAACTGTTGATGTAACATTTTACTAAGGGTTATATCATGGATTCTATCCTTTCGTTACTAAATGCTTAGCCATTTTGTCCTTTAAGGATATTTCTACCTATTGTTTTATCAAAAACACAAAAAACGATACATTGTTTACGTATCTGCAAATAAGAACATGCAAATGTTTTCGTAGTTTTCAATCGAGGAGGCTTACAAACACAAGCATTTTCCAAAATTTCTAAGAAATTGATTGAAAATAAAGGGTAAATATTTCCTTATGTTACTGGTCTTCGAGCCGCGCCACTGTTATAGCACATGCTGGTATGGAACATAGCAGAAATCGGCGATACAAAGCTTAATGATGAAACGTTGATATAGCAAATGTCATTGATAATTTTTACCAACAGTGCCATTCATGACCAATATCCTTATAACCTTAGCTTATCTTGATACATTTGAAAGAAGGAGATATCGATCAGAGAACAATGCGTCTAAATTCCATCCAAGACATTCTTATTGGAATGCATTTCTTTTCGTAACCTGACAACCACAATCGTGACTGAAGTAAACAGAAGGACCGGAAGTGATGTGAACTTCCCGCTTACCTCGCCCCACATGACGTAACTTGTTTGCCGTCTGTCTCTACCTTCGTCTGAATATCTTTATGGCAGCCCAACAACAATCCGCCAGTTGTGATCTTGAGGTCCATCCCTTCCTGATTCCCTTGACACACTTTGAACGTCTCTCAGCTTCTAACTCCCCCTTCATTTCTAATCTTGGCACAAACTCAATTAGTCCTCTACGTAAACAAGGAAACGATAATATTATCCTCGGCTTCGCAACATTTTGTTATTCTTGTCTGCGAATTTACGGCGCGTGGCGTGCGAGTTATGTCGACGAATTCGCCAGGCCTAGACAATTTACGCATTCTGCTAGTGTGCAACGGTGCACTACTTACCTACTTGCAGGAATGCCAGTGTGTGCTCGCTAAAGTATCGCAGAAACACTCTTAAAGCCAAATTGCTGATATATTTCCAGGATTGCGAGTTTCTCACTTTTCGTATTCTTTGGGCTCGCCGCTGTGGTTCACAAGATTCATATATTGGCAATAATTGCCGCAGTTTTCCCTCAACCTGATAAGAATAACTTACATTAGGCATTTTTTTTTCTTCCTTATATTATGGGTTAGATATTTCTGTCTGCTGATTTGCATCGGATGGTCAATTTTTTTGAGTGATCTTCCATAGTTTCTCCTTGCACCTTGTCGGTCCTGGTGATGTAGTGGTTACCATACTTGCCTCCTAAACCCAAGATCGCGGGTTCGAACCCGACCAGGACCGATAGGCTTTTTCGGGCGTAAAAATCCTAAGTATGGCTTTCTTCGGAAGGGAAGTAAAGCCGTGGGTCCCGTGTCGTACATTTACGGCACGAAAAAGAACCTCAAGCCTGAAAGAGAGGCCTCTGAGCAAAATTTGTCGGCCGTTTCACGCCCTGAGTTGAATGGGACGCTGATGACCTGAGATGTAAAGAGCGTCCATAAATAAACCAATCATCCTTGCACCTTGGTTGTTAAAGCTTTCCAAAATCGAGGATTTTTGTAACAATAATATATTTATGCAACGATATTATTTCTTTCACATTTTTACCCAAAAGATTCATTTCCTTAAGGACCCAGTCTAGGAAGAATCTCAAATTTTCCTTTTGAACGTCTTCTAACCTCTATATTCTCTTTGTAATTTCTGTTAGTCCAGGTTACAAAGGGCATCGGACTCGTTTGAATCATGTTCAGTTCGTTCTCTTAACTAGCTATGCCAACAGCTTGAAAGGTAAAATATTTTAAAAGGATAAAATATATTGAACTGCTGATGTGCATCATGGATCGAATTGGATTGTTTGGGGCGTAGGGGGATACTTCAGTACTTGAGCCTTTCTCGCACAACTGGCCCTTTGTGCCGATGGAGGCGCCTCCGGGAGGAAGGGATGAGATGAAGGAGACAGATAGAAAACTCCGACGCCGGTGGACCCCTCTTTCAGTAGGTCCGCTCCCATATCAACGCCGGAGCAGAAACCTTTTTAAAGCGCAAGTCACCGTCACACTGCACCATCCCACCTCGCCGTGACACTTTAGACCCCGTAACAGAACCAGCGGAATTAATGTTTAGAAATAGTATAGGAGAAAATTAGGGGAAAGTAAAAAGTCATTCCAGAATTCTCATTCGCCAGGCGACCAGAGAAAACGATGAAAAACCGAAGATCAGAACGACTGGTACCAAGGGAATTGAAATAGGGACCTCCAATTCTAGTCCCAAGCATTACCACGTGAGCCACCCCGCTCGGTGATATGCATCTTAATGTGACACTACTAACTATAAGGCGAAGGAATGGCAAATGGACAGCCGACATTTTAAGCATGCCAAAATAAATTAACCCCACGGCGCTACTAGTCCCATCTGTCATCCAGACATCTCTGGTGAATCCATGACTTCTCTGAAACCAGACGCAATGTACAACTGACTCTTGACTAGCTCCCAAGGTCCAAGAAGAAGTAACAGCTATAGCTTCAGATTTGTGTGGGAAATGACGACCAGTGGCAGCCAGGCATTAAAACAAAATTAATATGAAGGGGAGCTGAGAGAACAGAAGAAAATCGGAAGCTGGAGAACTACGAGACAACTTCCAAACAATCCGATCCTGTCCACTAAGTTAATACAGAGATTCGAAATCGAGCCCCCGCCGCAGTAACCCAGCAACCTGATCTATCGTGACGGCCAATGCTACTCTAAATGCTTCTATAAACTTTCTTTCAAAGGAAGTTCATTTTTATACCGGTGCAGATTTTAAACTATATTTTTTAAAATTAAAATGAATACATTGCTGGTTTTGTATCGTGTTGAGAAGGTATGGCTTCTCTCAACAAACAAGAGTAACGGGATGTGATCCAAAAACTGCTTACTACGAGACCTCGATTAGTAATTATGCCAAATAATTGTGTGCTGGATTAGTAAAAGCAAGCAGTACTTCCGGGACTCGACCGCGGCGGAAGTGATTTCCATATTCTGAAGGCCGCGATAGAGTGACCTCCTACGGAGGTCAACACTGACCAGACATATCCAGCAGTGTCCAGGAGAAGATTATAGGTTTATATAAACAGCAGTATATCTTTAATCAATGCTAACACGATACAGCAGAGGAAGGTAAAACTTGGAAATCTGAATATCGGTGAAGGCAAACCTACATTTGTATATGCTGCACTATGTCGGAAAGAACAATTGTTCACAAATGTTGCTACACTGTAATAGCTCAAATAGAGAGACAATATTATGTTGCCAGAATGTGTCTTACACTGAGAGTTTAATATTTTGAAGTTTTTTTATGTTTACACATTATTATTTTATTATGAGTAACTGCACAGAGATAGAAGTACTATTAACTACTTTCTCTTTCAATATTATTCAACTCTAAAAGCTTTGGATGGAGTTTTTTCCCCTGGTTTTTGTGCTAAGCTGTTTTCAGAATGTTGCATTTGAAAACAATTGTAATGGATAGTTTTAACAATCTTCGTACCAACCAGTTTAACGTACCAAAGAATCTCTTAAGGTTAGCGAACTATTATATAAACTACTGAGAAACATTACAATGAAAAACTATAGGAATTGATGAAAATGTTGATTACCAAGCATTAAAGCTTCTTCTTCTTCTCTTCCTTCTTCTTCTCCTTTCAAGAATTAGGTGATTTTATCTGTTCGGGTCTCTATCGTTAAGTCATCTTTTACAATGTGCACCCGAATTTCTCCCCCCAATTGGTTTATAATTTATACCTCTTTTGTCAATCTATTCTCTATCATACTATTAATGTGATCTTTCTGTTTCATTTTATTTTCATCTCTCCTATCGTTAATTGAAAAAATATTAAAATCTGACCTTATTATTTCATTTCTTATTTTATGATTTCTAGTGCATCCTTTTACATATCTCATAAATTTCATTTCAGTAGGCTGTATATGTGACTTCTCTGTCCACGATCCGGAACCATATATAAGAGTAGGCACAACCATAAGGACTCTATTTTAATTTTTATTCCTAAAGTTCTTCTAACTGTTCCACAAATGATTTGAAATTTATTAACTTTCATCTCAATGTCTCTGTCATATTTAAAATATCACATCCTAAATAAGTGAAGTGGGAAACTTATAATATTTTTTTCATTTATTAGCATTTTAAATCCAACAGATATTTCCTTTTAATAACTATTTACTTTGTTTGGTTGTAGATATAATAAATTGTAATACATTACAACATCAAGCCAAAATGTTCTTTGTAAATTATGTTCTGTTTCTTTGATAACTATTTATCATAGCATATAGTAAAGTCTTTAAAGATGTGTTTGGTTTTATTTTAATCCCAGAATGTATTTCATGTTTCCACCTCATAACATAAAAGCGTGCGCCTGTTAAAGAGGTGATAAACTACACCCTTGTGGAACACCTTGGATTGTTAACATTTCATCTGATATTTAAGACCTAAACTAATAATTATTTTGGTATTTACATATAAACTCGTATGACTCTAATAAGGTGTCTAGAAAAACTTATTGTTTCTCACATTTTCCACAAAAGGAGCATTTTTACTTTGTCAAAAGCGTTCTTATAATCAATGGACGCTATACGAGTTTCTAGATTAAATTTATGTTTTTTCAATTAATTTTCTTATTATAAATATATAATCATTACATGAACGTCAGTTTCTAAAGCCCGGTTGTTCTTCTAATACTATTACGCTATTAAGAGCTTCAAATCTTTGATTATGAATTTTTCCATAAATTTTACAGCCTCCACTTAATAAACTAATTCATCTGTAATTTTCTGTTATTTCTATTGCCATTTTAAATAAGGAGATAACTTTATCTGTGTTCCATTTCATAGGTACTACACGTTCTTCCAACACATATTATAAAAAATGAAGAAAATAGAATTTCAGTACCGTTCCACCATATTTAAATAAATTCAGCATTCATTTCATCCAGCCCAGTGACTTTTCTGTTATCTGTTACATTTAGAGCTGCTTCCTGTTCCTTTATGTCTATTTGATCTACAGAACTGTCATCAATTCCTGTATGATAATGTCTGCATTATTTCCATCTTTTCATACGTTTCTGTAATGTTGTATCCATTGATTTTCAATTATTACATGAATATTTCCTATTTTCAGCATCTGTATCCGTTTGTTCATAAGTTTGTGTTTTGCCTTCCGTGAATGTCGTGTTCAATATTTTCAATATTGTTTCCTAAAATTCACTGACATTTTTTTTAATCAAATGTTTGGTTTATTTCTTTTCTATTTATATATTTCCCAAACTTCATTCGTTCGTGTTTGTAAGTAAAGATTACAGACATTCTGTTTCTCTTTAATACTATTTTCTATTTCTGCGTTCCATGTTTTCAGGCCCATTTTTCGGTTTGATATTTTACTTTTTCCAAATACCTCATTAGCTATTTTCAGCATTACTGTTTTTAGCCTGTATCACTTTTCTTCAATATTGTTCTTAGTTTCAACCATTTGAAGTTCATGTGTGAGTCTTTGTTGGTATTCCTTATATTCTCTTCCTGCAAAAGATGAGCTTTTAATTTGATATGTTACAGTTACTTCTATTGGATTATAAAGGTCATTTATGCTTAGATATTAGGATTCCATTCAGATATACAGAAATTAACTTTGATTTTGTCCACTTGAATTACTTTGTCAATATATTTAGTGGATTTAATATATGCGTATTAAAAATATTTGATAGTTTCCCTTATAAGATAGCAAAACACTACGTGTTTACATCGTTCAATGGAATTATTACGAATAGCTTACGTTTAATTAGTTGTTAGGTATTAGGTATAGATTAGGTATAGATGTTAAAGAGCGTTCGTAAATAAAACAAATCAAAAAAAGAAATTCTTGTATGGTTAGTTGAATACAAAATCAACAAGATGTAAATAAATGAATTAAAATAACTGTAATAAAATTAAATACAGGAATATATAGATAATTGGAATACGTGGACAGTTAAAAAAAATCTCTAAAACGATGTTATGTGAACCAAAAGGCACAAGAGATCAAGAACGAGCCTGATACAGGTGGAAGTAGGCTGAAACAAATCTAGGCAGGGGAGAAGAAAACTTCGTTTTGAATTGTATAAAATTTTCTTTAGTTGTAAGGACGCACACAGCACAGGAAAAGTTCAACTTCTGGAAAGTTACTTAATTCTTGAGGCGCAAATTGAAAACGGTTACATAAAAAGAGCAACAAGATGCTATGGCATTATGAACTTATTGGACCAGATTAGATTAATCGGGTAGGGTCACAAAAGGTCGAGTTGAATACATTTAATCACGTGCCCGTTCTTACGTCACAGTGTATTGGAATGCTATCCACCGTTATGCAATGTACTCTATTTTGTTATGTTTTGAGTCCTAGTGTTTATGTAAGTAGTGCAGCAAGAACTTTGACGCCATGCTTCTCTGCCGAGTT
Organism: Metallyticus violacea; assembly: GCA_030762175.1. Taxonomy (NCBI): domain Eukaryota; kingdom Metazoa; phylum Arthropoda; class Insecta; order Mantodea; family Metallyticidae; genus Metallyticus; species Metallyticus violacea. The sequence goes on along the minus strand of CM060846.1, from coordinate 359,472,108 downwards.
TGCAAATGCTACACGAGAAGCAAGGAACACGCAAAGTTACTAAGAATCTAATGGAAAATTCCTGTTTGTTGTTATGTACGATATTGTGAGAAACTATCCCTCAGAATCTTTTATATTCGCATTACTTGCTACGATATTATATTGTGCCACAATCAGCGATACTTTTACAATCGCTATTTTCTATTCCAAAACTGGTTTTCTGTATCAAACTGCTTTTACTGTTTTGTAAATTCAGCTTGAAACTTATCTCAATAGATTGATTAATTAACGTTAAAGTATGTACTTGGCACTTGAGCCTCTAGGAACTTTAGACATTCCTTTATCCTAACTTTGTAGTTGCACAGCTAGTGCTTCAGTAAACTCTAGAATCTTCCTTACAAACTTAGAAAATACGTGTCCTAAAGGGACTTTCTTTTGAATAGTAAGATGAGTTTTGCACTCTCTTTAGACTGGTAGAGTCTCATCGTTCGAAGGTGTTTCCGTCCTGTTATCATTCTAATAACTTTCCTGTTTTGCTATCTGTCTCAACTGTGCAAATCCTTAGCCAGAGTGGTATCAGAGATTTTGACAAGCATTTTACCCACTTTCTGACCATGAAAGTTCGTCCATCTTATCTCACGCTCTTTCTTGGTCCATGAAATCAGTCTTAACCTTTCTTTTTGCCAGTTTATCGTCCGCCTCTTTTCCTTCTATGCTCTGATGTTCAGGCACCCACAAAGTTCTAATCGCAAAAGTTAATCAGAGCTTGAAAACTTTCCTATACATGTCTAAAACTCACTTGATGAGATTTAAGTGTATAAATAGCTTGACGGTCTGTAAAAATGAGTATACGTTGATTAACACGATTTCTCTTCTCACAGTAGTTAAGACAATAACGTAATAAAATCTAAAATCTGTTGGCATTCAACCTAATACCTAATTTATGTTTGGTCGTAGTGTGCACATGATTTTATAAATTTATTTTTAATTTCAAGTATTTTGCCAATTACAATCCAGTTATCAGATGTTCGTAATCTATAAATCTATAGCTAACTTCTTCTGAACTTGACTGCTGTAAAGCAGCAGCTAAGGACGTAAAACACAAAAATAAAAAGACCTGCCTCAATGGCTCTTAATGCTATTTATAAAATTTCATTATGGAAAAATAAATATATTTCACAACCGTTGACTCTAATGCTATTAATACAGTCTACGTCAAGTTGCTTATTGCTTTTCATTACATCTTGGAATCCAGGACTTTTTGCTTCGAAATTCATCGAGGTAAGATCATGTCGGCCACAAGATGTCTGTTGCTTCCTGGTCTACTAGGTAATGATCTCCTCCTCCTTTTGCTCATTGTTTTCTTCCGGTCGTGTGACAGCATATTCTTTTGTTGCGGTTTTCTTGATTTTCTAAAGTTTCTGTAACTGGTTGCTGTAAATGTTTTATTTGTAATATTTGCGGTAGATGTAGTCCTTCGGATCGTTTTCTAGGTTCTATCCTTCATGGCTATTTGAGATAAAATGTTTTTCATATTCTCCATTATTTCTATTGCATAGTTCACAACTGTTGTGATTTTTCTGTCTATGTTGTATACGTCCCAAATAGTCCGTGATCATTCATGTAGTTTAGTAGTTCTTGTGTTGAATTTATGCGTCTGTATTAGTGTCTCGTTGGTATATATGAAAATAGTTATTTAGTTCTTCTTCCTGCCTGTTAACTATTCTTGGAGTAATGCATTTTTGAGTTGGTTTCCAGAGACTTATGAATTTTTTAAAAGATTATTAATAAATTCTAGCTATTGAAGAGTTTTTTACTCTTTAGCCAACTGTAAGGAAGCCAGATGACCCTTGGATAGCGTGCATTCTATCTTAGTTCCAATTGCATATGCAATCAAAATTTATGGATATTTCCCACCCAACAGAATTTATTCCTTATAAATGTATCAAATAGTAATAGAAGAGAAAATATACTCACGCATGAAATAGAGGCCAATTAACAACTCAATACACCATTTAAATTAGCCTTTAAAATTATATAATTTCAGTATCTAAGGAAAAGGGCTTAAAGTGATATAACAAATCGATATAAAATTATGTGGGAAACAAATACAAGTTTTATCTTTATGATCACAGTAAATGTCATTAGCAACATGTAATGTTTGCTCCGGAGGCTAAAAGGTATGACAACAACTTTCTATAAACTAGTAATTAAAACGCACAAATGAGGAACGTCCTAACGTAATTATCTTTAAATTCAGAATTTGTCAATTTTCTCTAGTTATATTCAATTTAGTTTAGAGTAAAATCAGCGTTGCTATCATTTAATTGCCTTTGGTTAATCTATTTCCGGCATAAATTACTCCAGTCACACGTATTTCAATTGTTTCTTTAAGAATACAATAGCTCCTTCCAACATATGAAGTGTTATATATAAATACATTGTACTTTAATTAATGTTTGTACCCGTTTATTCTCTTTATTTTACTATTTTTGCATTATTTCACATGCGAAACGTGTTGTAAAATATCACGGGGCATTTTCATTTCTTTTGTATGAAATCACTAGCGCGGAAATCTCTTGTGATGTTGCTCTTGTCAATGAAATTCGTTATTGATTTTTTTTATTTCTACATAGAACGTCTATAGTGATATATAATAGACAGAAACTATGTTTTTAAACCTAATGAACGATTCCAAGAAATCATAATTCATATACAATTAAAATATAAATAGCGCATTAATGTGGTGTTGATCAATGATGTAATGGAGTTATAGTTTATTAACCGAATTGTAGAAGTGGTCCCCAAAACAAATGGAATAACCTTTAAAACAAAACAGGCACGATGCTTGAACTATAACTTGAAGAGGAGAGCTATTAAACAGAGAAGTATTAGGATATTTAAATTACTCATTCTGGGTGCTTTGGCTGAAATCTCCCAAAACAACGTGTTGCTCATTTAAGCTGTAGGGAGTTGGAGTGCTAGCTTGCTTGCATGGCTGGGGAGAGAACAACACAGGTAGAACGTGCAACCCTTATTCGTTCTGTATTATGATAATACAAGACCATTCTCATAAAGTTGGACAAGTGTGCTTTGCAGTGTATAAAAGAAAATAAAAGCAGCGTCCGTTAACTGTTGAAGTTATACGCTGATTACTTGAAACATTTTATAGTAATTATAAAGTATCACCACCAAAAGTATAATTTAGTGTACTGTACCTACAGATCTCCAATTTTTCGTAATATCTGGGAGGAAGCTGCTTACCTGAAAATTAAAAGAGAGAAAATACATCAGTATAATACACAGGGTGTTCAATTTACAGTAAACAACACGTATAGTACATGAAAATTATAAAAGTAGGTGTATCAACCTTTTACACAAGAAGAAAAACTATCTAGATGTGTTTCCTGTCCAACACAGTTTGCTTCAAGTTCACTTTATGGAAATGTTTTATTGCAAATACTTCGGGGGCTACAACTGTTTCATAAAAATAATGTGTTCCATAAATTAATTATGGGAAAAATCTAAAGTAATTTGCGCATAATTAGTAGCCGCCTGGAATTTTCATAACGTCAACAGTAAAATGGACGATTAGCTTGGACAGACAAATATATCATAAAATTGACTGTGACTTATATCATAGCATGTTGTTGATGTATTTCTTTGATAAATATTCTAGTAATTTCATAATAATTTCCCTTTTATGATGTTAATCACGAAACTCGTAATGAAAATCTCTTCGCAGAAAATGATCGGAAACGAATCTGGTGAAATATCACATTTATCCGCGCATATTAAGTCATTGTTATATAGTGCATTTTAGTGCATGTAAATCATTTTACATAAAATTTCATTAAATTTAACGTGTATAAAACTGGTGGCAAATAGCCACTCGACATTGTTGAAAAGTGATTGAAAAGTGTCAGTCTTTGTATTTCATCTTTTTAACGTAAAATACACAAACATTCAACCTCTCTATAAGCCATGCCAAAAGTGCAGAGACATGCAAACTTTGTTGTATCTTCATTTAAGATTATATTGTACAATGTAAGACAAAAAAAAAAGTGAGCACACTCTGGAAGCGTTAATTTAAGTGCTGCTCGGTGGATCGTTCGTCACTGCGCGCGGTTCTTGCAGTCTACACGTTGGCTTGATTAGTCGAGCGGTTAGCTGGTGCCTAGCAATGAGTGCTGCAGGAAAAATTGTTTCATTTGTTATTTTTAGCAAGTAAAAATAATGTTTAGCGGACACGTGATAATATAGCTTCTAAATTCAAAGGATTTTGGATTTTAAGGCATTTAAGCTTAAAAAAAATAGGTAAAGTAATCCTTGCTTTCAAAATAAATAGGAATTTAATCCTTATTTTTAAATGAAATAAAGGAAATTTATATTTTCTTTTTAGTTTTCCACTTTAAAATATTTATTTTGTAAACGAAGATGATTAATTTACGTTTTTTGTGTTTGCATAAATGCTTTACAATTTAAACATATGTTTTAAAAGATATGTCATTTCTGTATATTAAACAATAATTTTACTTGCAAAAACTAGCAAATAAAAATATCAAGTATAAGAATATTCTAAGTAGATCTTGTTACCAGATAATTACTATTGTATGCTCAGTCATGAGAGTATACGGCTCTAGTAAACGCATTTCCTGTTTATGGCATAACTAGAACATGAACTGAGCCATTGCTCATTTATATCGGTCTAAGGGTACACGTTTTATTTATTAGAAAATTTAAGCTTCCAGGACATTCTTTAAAATCATTAAAAGTACTAGATATCTAAAAATTAGACGTCTTTTGTATCTATAATCACAGTGGAGCAATAGCGTTTACAGTTTCTCTCTTTCCCGCCGAAAATATATTGCAGGCTGTTGCAAAACAATTTTCCAATAACAATTAAATATTTAATAAAAGAGAGAAGCAAGTATTTAATGACGAACATTACACTTTTAAACAAATTCTGAGATGCTAATACTTAGCCGTCTTTGGGTATACTTGGATCATAGATTTCCAACTGTAATAGTCATAAAAAGTGGACTGCTAGAATCGCAAAAGCAGTGAGTGTGATGCTTTTAACTCAAGACCTCACACATACATGGAAGCCACTGAGATCTAATTCTCTTTATAAAATGATCCTTGCAGTAAAAGACACACACTTGCTTGCAGTTTGTGTACGGGAGAGAAGAAGCGACCTAGAGAAATATGGTTAGGGGAAGATGCCTGACGTCAACTGATGTAACTCGTGCTTTGCATGGCTGCCGAAGTGGGCCATGTTTGGCTCGCCGTGGTTCTGACTCACTTTTGGCCGCTTTCCTTCAAATGTCCTTTTGCAAAATACTGAAACTCGAAACATTTGCAAGTTATATTTCACGCATGCATACTCGCAGTTTTTTTTTATTCCAACGTTTTGTATGAGAACAACAATTCAAAATTAACAAAAAGCTCCAGTGAACATGACATAATGTATTCAGGATGATTCATAACTGAGATAAGTCGGAGTCTTCTGCACGATTTGTTGAAGATAAGCAAATGATGCAATTGAATCTCATACATAACATACGTCATGCAAAATATTGTTGAGAATTTCCTCTCCGCTTACTCCATATGTGTGCTATTAAACGATTCAATTTTTATACAGACGCTGTCCAGTAAATTTTATCCTCAACTGAACGAAAATGTGAGAATAATTGCGAAAATCTGGTTTAAACAGTGCTTCTTTCTTTTCGTTTACTTGTTTGTATACACTGCTTCGAAACTATAACACAAGTCCAGAATCGTTTCTGTTTCCCCCGTTACTTTCAGTGGAAAAACTGTCTTAATTACACCTTTAGCAAAACACATAAGCGACTCAAGTTATGAAGCAGTTAAATATTTAGTCACTAGAGCTACTGTTGCATGAGTATAATTGGTAAACAACACAGCCTTTTCCCATTAGCACAACATTGTTTTTCGAAAATGAGTATTTACATGTATGTAAGATAACATTGCTGCAATAGAGAAAGCATGCTATATAGCAAATAAAATGATGAAATAAAAATGCAAGTTCTTTGAAATATATCATATGTTTTGAACCGCATTAAAGGGAACGACTGTATATTTAGGACTGTGAAATGGAGTGGGTATATAGTAGTAGCATGTTTCCAGAGAGGTCAATTAAAGCACTTTCAATTATACAGAGTTGTTAATGAGCAATACCGAAATAATTTCTGAGATGGATTTTTTTTTTTTCGATAGTGTTTAACGTCCGTTTTTACTACTGAGGCACCACAGGCGGTGAACACTAATGATACATGAAATGAAATGTTATATTGGGAAAGGGTTTTTTTTTAAGGAAGGAAACGTTCCAAACCTAAGTTTTGGGTACCTCCCCGGCATTTGCCAGTTATGAGGACTGAGGAAAACCTATAAAAAACCTCAGTCAGGGAGGACGGTCCTAGCGGGATTCGAGCTCCAGACCTCACGCTCACGAGTCCGCGCCTTAACGACCTCGGCCACCCTTGGCGGTAGAGTAATCGCATAAAAGCAATTCTAGATAGCGAATATATGGCCCACTATTAAGAATTTAGCATTTCTATGATGTTAAATAGTTTGACATCAGATGCTGATGTTAACGCAAGTTTGGATAAAAGAAATATTTCAATGTTTTCAACAGTGCTTTGCAAGTATATAAATACAGATTTTTAGTACCTAATTATCGTCGTTTTCAATATGTAGTGCTACAAAATCTTTCAAATTTCGAACTAATCAAGTAATAGTGCGCCATTGAACACGCATTAACTGCCTTGTTGCGTGATGCACCCCCGTCTGAAAGCAAGCTCCTACTTACTAGTATGGCCTAATGCATAAGACGAAGGATTGTTTTTCCGAAGTACACAGTTTCGAGTCTGTTAAGAAGGATAATTTATATTTATTACTCAATATTAAGTATGGTAACACGGATGAAGTGCTGCGGTTCTACTACTCAAGGACACGATTCTGATTGGTAAATAATAACAGCAACTTGTAGCATTTCCTTGTTTAGTACTATGCGGATTGTCTGTGAGGCAAAAAGGAAAATGTTTACACCTTCTCTGGTTTTGCCCGTCTGTATCTTATTTATGGAGAAATATAACTAATGGTTTAATAGCTGCAGAACCTACAGACAAAGATATCCCAATAGACGATAGCCACATCACATTACTTTCCAGTTTATCGAATGGCATCTTTAGTAGCTTGAGGTGTAACGCTTCTTTAGAAACATACAGTCATAGCTTCGAAATTTGAACAGACAAGCCATACAGTTTACTTGTCAAGACACCCCTACACTCTCTGAAATTATTTCGATATAATTCATTAACCCCCTGTATAGCATTGTCCAAAAGCACACAAAACAATTCTGCTGTATGGTTCACTTACTACATTTAGCAACTCTGTCGTGTGGTCACGTTAAACTTTACAGACAGACAGCCTGTTGCGGATTACTCGGGAGTTTCTAGGTGACCAAGCACTAGACTATTCATAACGCTTTACTTGAAGTCACTGAACCGGAAGAATAAGGCAATGTGTCTCAAGCATGGCCTCCCAGATCATCAAGCTTAACTTATACGGACTTCAACCACAAGAAGGAGTTTACGTGTACCATTTCCGTTTAACGCATCAGAAATAAGTCAGCGTTTCGATAGTCCGAGAAGATAAAAGGACACTACTATTGAAACACGAACAACATTTTCAGGTTTTTTTTTTTTTAATGTTTCTTTGTAAAACAGAATACAGCCTGTAAAGGCACATTTAAAGTTTCACAGTTTATGTTAACAAGTGCTGAAAGTGTGTAACGTATCACAATTTATAGAGTGCGTTTACTGCAGATTCATGGATACACTTTTCTTTTATAGTTTTGCTTTGTTTTGTTTATCGTGAAATTCTGTTCCACAAAGATTTCTGCTATGCTTGTACTTTACAACTCCATACTTACAAATGTACAAGTGATTTTTCGTTTTTCTGTTCCACAGAAGTATTAATATTAGTACTATAAATGTTTCTACAAGTGTAAGAACATTGGTAGCTTCAAATGCCAGCAAAAACTTTATGGTGTTTTTATTGATTTTGGGAGTGAGATGACTCAAATGTGCAAAGTATTAGTAAAATTGTTGATAATGATCAGGAATATGCATAAAAAGAATAAATAAATATTTGGTAACAATAATAAAAGTTAGATTAAGTGCAATTTACTAATGACTTGATGTTGGCGTTTCCTGTTTCAAGAGCATATTTCAGACCATCATCTTAGTTCACGCATTTTTAAAGATTTTGCTACATGCCACGAAATTACTTTATTTTCATTTTTCTTTCTCTTTTAAAATAATCTCTTTTGAGTCAATTTCCCCAGTATGTTTGCTTATAATAAAAATGTGACTGCCAAGAAATATAAATAAATAAATATTATCAAATGGACTAATAAAGTAAATAAGCGAGAGCAATCGGGAAGCTCGATTCTTCCGACATCTCTCGACAACTGAAATTGATGTTCCTAAATATAACCTTATGGGACCGTCGCCTCATTACGCTTGAATATCGATAAAAGCATAATAAAGTATTTAAATTATCATTATATCTGAAAAAATACAGGACCCATTTATCAAGAGTGACAATAATCCACTCTATACATTAAAATACCCCAAGGAGTGGACATAACCTAATTCAAGGTAAGGTTTGTTCCTCCATCTTGCTCTTATATAACGTCACTTGTAATATTTTACGAATACTTAACGACACTTAACTACTACTACTACTACTACTACTACTACTACTACTACTACTACTACTACTACTACTACTACTACTACTTCTACTACTACTACTACTACTACTTCTACTACTACTTCTACTACTACTACTATTACTACTATTACTACTACTACTACTACTACTACTACTACTCTACTACTACCTACTACTACTACTACTGCTACTGCTACTACTACTACTACTGCTGCTACTACTACTACTACTACTACTACTACTACTACTACTATTACTACTACTACTACTGCTGCTACTACTACTACTACTACTACTACTACTACCACCACTACTCTACTACTACTACTAGTACTACTACTACTACTACTACTACTACTACTACTACTGCTGCTACTACTACTGCTGCTACTACTACTGCTGCTACTACTACTACTACTACTACTACTACTACTACTACCACTACCACCACTACTCTACTACCACTACTACTAGTACTACTACTACTACTACTACTACTACTACTACTACTACTACTACTACTACTACTACTACTACTATAGGATTAGCTCCTAGTTTGGACAAGTTACACGTGTAAAGGTATTCTTTTGAGGTATATTCTCTTCTTGTAATTCATTTGTGACTTTATTTTATTTATTATCTCAAAGATTTGTGACGGCATGAGATCTACGTTTCTTCGCTTTGTTATCTCGAAAAACATGGAATGTAATATGGATTTTTAAACACTTATAAAATAAATGTGATAAAATTGTTCATGCAATTTTCTTCGTGTAACTCAGGCATTGTTACTAAATATTTTTAAATCATTAAATGTACAATAAATGCTATTTAGATATATTCTGAAGGAGAAAACATACAAATATTCTACCAACACTGGTGAATAGTTAATTTCCCTTTTGCATTCATTATGAATTGATAGCATATTATATCTTACGGAAAGAGTTTTTTTTTTTTTTTTTTTTTTTTTTTTTAACAGTTTAGCACTCATTTTCCCTACTGAGGAATCCCAGACGGTGGACTCCGGTGATGCATAATATGAAATAATAAATTCGTAAAAGTAATATTTTGTATAAGGAAGCGTTCTAGGCCTAAGTTTAAGGTACTTCCCTGACGTTTCTCATTGACGAGGATTGAGGAAAAGACGAAAAAATAAAATAATAATAGTAATAATAAATAATAACTCAGACGGATAAGAATGTCCTGGCGGGTATCGAATCCCAGACCTCTAAGCACCGGAAATATGTAAATCACGAAAAGTTATAAAAAGATATTTAATAAGTTCATGTGATACAATTATTAAATAAGTTTAACACAGAAGTCGTCAAGTTTAGGACGCTATATGTATTGATTTGGACACACTTTTTTATTCTCATGGTTCTAATAATAAATATACCTAACGGTAGCGCATGCGGGAGGTCGGGGTCTAAAATCCTTGGGATCTGCTATCCTGACTGTGTGTTTTTGTCAATTAGACGAAATTTTCACAAATTTTGCTCTCACATTTCATTCAGTATATTCTGTTAAGAAGTTGAAAGTGCCAGGCTAGGTGGGCTGGTTCTATGTGAGGTGGCTTGCGCTTTGGAAGGATCTGAGGACACGGAGCTCCGCCAGTATCGAGTTTTACTAACTGGAAACAACGATCCGTGGCTCACCGCCCTTGGGTGCTATCTGCCCCTTTCCCGCACTCCATCCTTTTCTCCCGTAGGTGTAGGCACAAACGGCGAGCCTTTGAGCCCTCCTCTGGCCCTAACAATAAAATAAAACGGTTTCCAAAATATATGAATCGGCCTTGCAAACCAAAGTTTTTTTATATTTATACCTTGTTTGAGTGAAATCTGGGTAACTATTTGCAGAAAGTCTGAATACAAAAAGTATAACTCCTTAATATTCTCCTAAAATGAGCATGATCGAATGTATGTCCAATAACCGTTAATTGTTTATATTTCATTTTACGTGACAAAATCAATAGAAGTGAAACTGCCTACTCAAGGATCTTAGGAATGAGATCACCGTTTATATGGTACATGTTAGAACAGCAGTTTTAGGTATGCGATGCATTATATCACTGCCGAAACAGTTGCTTACGCTCGATCATCAATCTATGGACGCCGCTAGTATCTGTTTTTTCCGAGCGGTATCACTCCACCTCGGTTCATATTTTTAGTTGAACGACTCAAAATTACAAAATCAAAACTTTGGCAAACATTAGACACGTCTTTTCCTTTTAATATAATTGGTTCACAAATCCAGAGCAGAATTACATTCATCTCTTGAGCTTCGTTAAATATGGAAATGACAATAATTAACCGTTTGTAGGCAAATTATTCTCAAGGTGTTGTGTACATGACAAACATCCGTGATATTTATTGCTAAAGCTTGGAAAGCAGGGTTTTCCTTACTCAGCGCTTCCAAATGAGCTAGTTCCAATGTGTGTCATTAAGCTGCCAGGAAACAAAAGAAGACGCAGTTCCGTTTTACTCGCATAGTCGCATCAATGAGCTCCAAGGTAATGCGAGCGGGAGAGACCATATCATCCTGCATGACATTAAAGAACATGAAAGGAAAGCCAAGGATTTTCCATAGTCCTCTATGTGGTGAAAGTTGTCATGCAGGAAAAGATATTCCTTTGTTTAATTTTCGATTACAAATATGAATGTCCTCTTTACACATCCTGTAATTGTTACCTAAATGGCGATAAAACGTTTGTTTCCTTCTATGCCGAATGAGATAATTACTGATGAAAACGTGTGTACTTTAGATATTAGGTCAGACAAAGTACCTACTCAAATGCTACAAAAGAGCGTTGCTGAGAATGATGTTTGTTTGGAAGCCTTGAGGAATGCAAAAAGCTTCATCAGCTAAGCTGAAAGAATAGCTCAGTGCTTGTTTAAAGGCATTCACACATTTCTTTCAAGAAGCATCTTTTTTAATTTTCTTTTAACCGCAATATGAGAGAGTACCTAAGTGCCAACCAAATCCACATTCATCTCCTCCTACATTTCATTCATTGTGCTTACTAATTTATAATTTTACTATGCAAGAAAAAATAAAATAAAATAAAATAAAATTGGATACAATCAGGAAAACAGGGCCCTATTCTACAAGAGTATGGTTTAATACTAGTGTATTAGTATAAGACCTTGTAAAGTATGGTCTTGTAACTTTCTGTTAGACGAAAGAAGTCAACACTTGTAAAGTATTAATAAAACGTTATAAGTGACGTCATATAAGATTAAGATGGAAGAACAGCTGTTTGCCATACTTGGAATTAGGTTATGTCCACTCCTTAGGGATTTTTAATGTACAGAGCGAATTATTGCCATTTTTGCTAAATATTGTTTAATTTTTTCAGATATAATGATAATGAAAACTTAATTGAGCATTTATCGATATTCAAGCGTAATAATCCACTTTGAAACAACGACCACAAAGACTACATTTAGGAGCATCAATTTCTGTTGGCGAGAGATGTCGGAAGAATCGACCTTATCGATTGTTCTCTGTCATTTATTTTATTAGTCCATTTGGTTATTTATATATATTATTTTGTTTATATTGCTTGACAATCACGTTCTCATTATAAGCAAAAAAACTGGGAAAATTGTGTCAAAAGGGATTATTTAAAAAGAGAATGAAAAATGAAAATAAATTAATTTTTGTGACATGTAGCAAAAACCTTAAGAATATATTAATTAACACGGTGGTTAAAAATATGCATTTAAACAGAAAACGCCAATATCAAGTCATAAGCCGCATTTAATTGCACTTAACCTATCTTTTATCATTGTATGCAAATATTTATTCTTTTTTTATACTCCTACTCGCCATTATCATCACTTTCGCTATACTTGCAACATTTGGGTCAACTGACTCCCACCATCAATAAAAAGGTAATAAATTATGTGCTAGTATTTGAAGTTACCAATATGCCTACACTTGTAGAGAAATTTATACAAATTACCAGTGCCCGACTAATACTAATACTTCTGTGGAACAGAAAAACGAAAAATCACTTGTACATTTGTAAGTATGGGGTTGTAGAGTACAAGCGCAGCAAAAACATTTGTGGAATAGAATTTTACTAATAACTACAAGTTACAAGTCCATACACTTGTAATATATTAGACCATACATTTGTGGAACATGGCCCATGGCCTGGGCTGTTCGAAGCTCGAGTCCCTAAATAAAGTGTTTTGTTCTTAGTCGCGCTTTCAGTCACTGAAAGGTTTCAGCACAATCAACAGACAGAACTGCCCTGGTGAAGAAATTATGGAATAGTATAATAGCAAGTGAAGAAGAATTTGTTCTCTCTTGCAATGCTATGTGCTGATGAATAAAGTGCTAAGGCACGGTATTTCTATTTACTGAGGAAGAGAGTTAGAAATGTTGGAAAATATTCAGCTCAGCAAGGGTGAGAGATTAATGAATACAACAGACGCTTTTGGAAGATAAACAGACCGAGGCCACGAGAAAAGTGTTGTTAACTTCTGTTGCACATTCTAGAATCATTACGTAGGTAGTTCTAGAACTGTAAATTGCAGTATTTATGTGGATATATTCAAACTATGTTACTACCTTAGGTTTATGGAGGAACATTAAATGTGATAGAAATGTTATCTATGATTAGGAAGAGAAGAATGTATTAAAGAATTTAACTGGAATTGATAACAAATACGGCGAAGGCGAAAGTCATGAAACATAATGCTTCAAAAAGTGATGGTTTCTCAAATAAAATTGTATTTGGGCATTAGCTTACATATTTGATGCATGATGTAGATGCATTGTCTTTTATTAGTATTGCATCTTCCGAGAGCGTTTTTCTTATGATATTAATTTCTTTAAAAACACGTGAATACGATTTTTATTACACTTTGTAATGTTATTCGAGGGGGTGGTGGTGGGAAGAGAAAGATTTATGATTAATTCGGATTGACTGAGTAAAGTATAGGTAATTAATTGTAATAGTATTGTAAATGTTGTAAACCTCTACTTCTCCCACTGCTGTGCCTTGAAGTATCCCTATTGTCACCGTTGAACTCGATAGAGCGCTGGAGTTTTGTGACACTTTTGGGTCAAAGGGAAAGGAACGGGAATAACGCAGAAGATGAACATAATTTGTGAATTTAGATATAACACGACTTATTAACTTTCATGGGTCACCTTTAAGTCTTGAGAAAGTTGAGTTTTTCTTAAATCACTCATGCGCGATTTGTACTGCTCTGCCTACTATAAATTTCTTGCAGTTTAATTTTCCTTAATGGTAGATCGCCGTCTTTCTAATATCTCTTAACTCTTACTATATAATGATCTGACTTTATCTAAAGCACTGTAATAATATCTGAATGCATCATACTATCTGACGGTACATAATATCTTCTCGTTCTCGTAACTGCGCAACTATCTGATTTTCTTATAATTTCACTATATATTCTCTTCTCGGCGTAGTATACAAATGTTGTACTAATGTCTGTATCACTATGTAACATTCACTAATGATATGTCTATACTATTGTGCGACGCAATGTACTGTTACGCGACTACTTTACTTCGTATTATCACTTGTACTCTCGAACTTGTACGTTTACTTACTTATTGTTAAAGTCTCGAAATCACTACTTTTTATTAACATTGACGTCGACCGGTCAGGACGATATATCCAGTTCTTCAAAATATAAAATCTGAATAATCTAAACTTTCTTTTCCTCTACTCGGCTTTCTATTGGCTGTTGCTTATACTTATAATCCTCCTGAATTCTCCGATTGGATACGGTCTTAAGTTTTTATTCCTCGTGTTTACACTCTATGGCCCGTTTCGTTGTCCTATTTCCAAATTATTCAACCCTCGCTTATTTATTGCATCAGAAAGTTTATTACACGGTCTGTACTCTAACATAACAAAAGCTAACCTTCCTGTCCGCTCACATAATAGAATACATCCAACATTTTCCTTTCCCTACCTTTTCTCAAGGCCTAGCAGTGACCATCTTTATTCAATGCTTATTATACAAACACACACAAAAGAGTTATAGAGGTTCTAATAGCTCTTTTGTGTAGCCAAAACATAATACTCCCTGTTTACTTCTCAGGGTTCAGGCAATAAGTCTCTCCAATGCACATGAAATACGTAAAAGACCTAAATTTGCACATAACTAAATACAAATTACAACGAAATTAATTATAGTAATATTTATAATATAGTTAACAGATTAGAGTAATATTGATAATGTCGGGATGGGGTTGAAGCTATAAAGTACTGCTTCAACTTTATATTTATTATTTTGTTTGAGTTGATTTCAACCAATATTACACTTTTATTTTATAAGATTAATAAGAATACTACACTAAAATAGTAAATCTGCAGTTTATATATTGTTCCACACAAACAGCCTGCATAATGTTACGATAATAAAAGCAATAACACGGTTGATGGCCTTGATTGTCCAGTGGTAACCACATATTTCTCACAGAACCGTGGTCGCGATTTCAAATTCGGCCAGGTTCCATGAAGTTTTAGGGGTAAAAATCCTAATTATGGCTCCCTTCGGAAGGGAAGTACAAGCCGTTGGTAGATTAATGGCATGTAAATGAGCCTCAAGCCTAAAGGAAGAGGCCTCTGAGTAAAATTTATCGACCGTTTCGGACCCTGAATTGAATGGGACGCTAATAACCACAGATGTTAAGACGTGCCCTTAAATAAACCAAATAAATAATACGGTTTATATACAATGTTTGCTGTATATCACTATATCTTAAGTCGGTCCTGGCGGTGTAGTGGTAACCACACTTGCCTTCTAAACCCAAGGTCACGGGTTCAAACCAGACCGGGGTCGATGGCGTAAAAATCCTAAGTATGGCTTTCTTCGGAAGGGAAGTAAAGGCGTGGGTCCCGTGTCGTACATTTACGGCACGAAAAAGAACCTCAACCCTGAAAGAAGAGGCCTCTGAGCAAAATTTGTCGGCCGTTTCACGCCCGGAATTGAATGGGACGCTGATGACCTGAGATGTTAAAGAGCGTCCTTAAATAAAAGAATAAAAAAAAAAAAAGAATTACTATGTCTTTTGTTTCCTAATAAAATCCTCGTAAGATGAAAATATTTTACGTCTGTAACGACTTCCACTCTGCAATGAATGCCATTGTACATGTATGAAAAGTGCATTCTCACAAATTCTATACACACTTCGTAGTTAGCATGCACCTAAATCGTAAGTGGTCTCTAAAGGGACAAGAACTCACTGGAAAGGTAGCGAACAAGGCTTTCCATCAGCCAGGTAGTGTCAAACTTCCATGATGAATGTGCTGGAGCTCCGTCGTTTAAGAGCCACAGTTATTTATTTACAGTTTTCGCCTATGAATTAAGATCAGTGCAACCTCTCTCAAACACATCTTTAGAAAAGAGTTTTATATATGAAAGGTTAGTTTGTTTTTCGTATTTTTGCATTAACTTTGCGGAATGGTTTTAAGAAAGCAGGTATGGGGTTTTATAGCACGCTGTGCGAAAACACATTATGCTAAAAACATTCTAAATGCATTATTAGGTAAGTTAAATACTTGTATGTGTCACGCGTGTGCTTACTAACCTGAACATGCAGTATGTGGGTGTGACACACTGCGTGTTACCGCTGTAATCGGGACCTTCATTGCAGCCTTGTCGATCACTTCATGTTATGTATTCAAAGCTATTTCCCCAGTTCTTAATCTGTGTAGCCTAATTTTTGCTGATAATATGGTATGGTTGAAAACATGCAGCCTTGTTGGAAGGCGGAAATGGAGTATGCAATATTGCGTTTTTCTCCTCGATTACCTCGGTTATTTGCGTGCAACAAAATCTGCATGTAAATGGCATTTCTAAAGTCGGGCTCTGGAACAAAGGGATCAGCAATTTTCACCGGAAGCCCTGGAGACAAGCAAATAAGTAGAAAATGAAAACCACATTATTATATTAACAATGACGTAAATGAAATGACATTCGTGTAACGTAATAATTGCAAATGTCTTGCATGGAAGCAATCCTATTTATGGCAGATGCTCTTTAACCGGCACCGTTAAATGTTACGATTCAGCGATTCTGTGTTCAGTAGTAATACAGGTAGTGCAATATTTTCGAATAAGAAGAGAACTAGAAAATATGATGGTCAATAATATATTAAATCCTCGTGAAATAGCTCAAGTACAGGTTCCGGTATCTGACGCAAATTATTCAAAATAAATTGTTGCGAAATGCATTTATCACGGGGCATAAAAGAGAATGTAAATTAACCCTGCAGCCATTGATCGAAATTGCTTCTCACTTAAGAAAAGTGCGGCAGAATAAGCCCTAGTGTAAAAGAATAAAGTCTTTTCTGAACCAAAAACGTAAAATGTGGTGTTGTATCTTCTATGTAAATTAAAATTATGGAACAAGCAAATCCTGCGTTCGTCAACCCTTCGAGTTACCTGACACTTTTCCTTTCACTTTTTTATAAAAATGCAAAATTCTAGAAAATGTCTCAACCAAGAAAATTTGTTCCGCCGTAGCTGCAGTACAGATATTAAGGCAGACCTTCTCCAACTAATGTTTTATTCTGAATATTGAGGCTGCGTGTCCTTTGTCCAGAGGCTTCCATATTGCCTATGCCGGACGTTAATGAACTACGCTGCTAAGATTTCAGAAGTCTTTTGAGATAATAAATCTATGGTCTACCTGTTCAAGTTTCAAAGTTATGGCATTAAGTTTCTAAAGGACCAGTACGCCACTGACATATGAATAGTAATTATGTGACGGAAGTTGTGGATCTCAGTTGGTATTTTACTGGCTTCAAGTAATAGCGGATCATCGTTATCCAGCTAATTACTTTTTTTAGTTTACTTTTTTCGAAAACACAGTTGTCATCTTATTCTTTACGCAACCACACAGCCAGTTGGATAGTTCCCTCTAGACTAAGCTGCACAATAGATAATTGATTTGATTTATTTATTTATTTGTTTATTTATGGACGCTCTTTAACATCTCAGGTCATCATTCAAAGTCCCATTCAACTCAGGGCGTGAAACAGTCGACTAATTTTGCTCAGAGGTCTCTCTTTCAGGCTTGAGGTTCTTTTTCGTGCCGTAAATGTACGACACGGGACCCACGACTTTACTTCCCTTCCGAAGGAAGCCATACTTAGTATTTTTACCCACGAAAAATTCCATCAGTCCTGGCCGGGTTCGAACCCGCGATCTTGGGCACGATAGATAAATAAGCTAAACATTGTTCAGTGTAGTACTGTCATGTATTAATCCGAGAGATTTTTATACCACAAATCTTGAAACTATTACTCGTAATGATTACTTATGAGTATTTGGATTTTCTCACTTGCGAAGGAGGTCAATGTTTGCTCCACTTTGCGTTAACGCTACATATTAGCATCTAAATGCAACTGTGTTTCTGGACTATAAATTCGCTATCTGATATTTCATATTTAAGGTTCCTCTTCAATCTCTGAAATTATTGCTTGTAGTTCATTAGCATCCTGTATATTTTAGACTCTTTGCTCGTGTATCTTAGTGTGGAATAGATTTCCTGCTGATTTCTGAACTTTGTCATAAACTGCAGTGCTGACATCTGCCAGAAGAATGATGGATCAGCATTCTTAATTAAAGGTTACATGTATTGAATATCAAAGATTTACATTCATACTTTCACAACACATAATTAAAGCTTTTCTTGAATCATTGTAGCAGCTTTTTCGACATCTTAAGAAGTAACATAAACTATAAATCTGTGGATATTTTTTGGGTTCATTACAGGTGCATATGTACTCGTCTGGCATAAACGCAGTAGGATAAATTATTTGAACCATAGTTTGTAAAGTCTGAAGGGATATTTTTGTTTTTGCTATAAGTTTTTTAGAAGTTCCTCCCTGTAGCGTATTATTTACTCGTTTTTGTACACTAGCATATATATAAAGCGTAGATCTTAACTGTAATTGTACCTTAGGGTATACAGGACTTGCACTAAGTTGACTATAAAAACCTACGCACGTTGCTTGCTGCAGTTTTAATATTGCATGGGCACATAATTCATAAAACTTATTGTGCATAGATTTATTGCCTATAAAGTAAACGCGAATGCAAAAGACGGAGATGAAATACCGGCTTATATATAAGTACCAAGGTAATGTTATAATACTTAGAGAACATGAAGAATAAAACTATGTACTTAAATGCAAAACGCATTTAGTACATGTCCATGAATCAGTAATGCTTCACATAGCAGCATGAAACCGCCAAGGGTGGCCGAGGTCATTAAGGCGTGGAATGGTGAGTGGGAAATGTGGGGTTCGATTCCCACCAGGATATCCCCCCTGTTTTATTCCAGATTTTACTATTCTCATAAATGGCAAATGCCGGGGAGGTACCCTAAACTTAGGCCTGGAACGTTTCCTTCCTTAAAAATATCCTTTTCCAATTTATCATTTCGTCTCATGTATCATCAGTGTTCATGTATCTTCAGTGTTCACCTGTCTGTGGTGCCTCAGGAGTCAAAACGGGCGTTAAACACTACTCAAAAAACAGAAGCACGAAGAAATAAACATAGCGTTTCATTGATAGTAAGTGATTCTTTTGTTTTTGTATCATAAACAGTGCAAACCATTAGTTGTAATTCTCGGATAATTAATTTATCAACATGACGGCTCTTTCATATGTTTTTAATAATTTTTTCTAAAGTTTATGTGCAGAATTAAAAAGTAAATATTGAAGGTAAATTTAAATACAGTAGTACAAGTAATTCATAATAATAGAAGCCATAAATTGACATGCCTATGCTAGAGATGCATTCACATTTTTCAATGACTCTGAATGTCATTTAATTTGGAGAGAGTGGAGAGTGGAGTGTATATAAGCAAAACCAAATGGGAAAAATACTGCTAGATATCAGAGAAATTTTAGGAACCTTTAGCAACCATGCCTTCTGTTATCAACTCACGAGTGACACCATAAAATTTGATAGGTACAAAGTGCGAGGCCGTTGAATCTTTATTTTGCTTTTTGCTTCTTATGTTAATACATTGAATTGAAAAAAGAATGAACATATTAATCGTCATGCTTTTTAAATTAAATTATATTGGCGATTACCTATGCACATGGTAATTAAAAGGTAACTGTTTGTTTTATTTGGCTTGGTAGCAATATGCAAAACGGCTATGTAATCATGGTATATGTCCTCGTCTTCGTATTGTCGAGTAAAGAGGCACTTCTCTAATTATCTAGAACAGTGGAGGAACACGAGGAAAGACAATGCAATTATTAGAAAGCCGGATTTTCATCATTAGAAGACCTCGCAGAAGATTATTGCCAGGTGGTAATACATTTTACAAATGTAAAATAACGAGGATACCATAAAATGTATACACATATTCACAGTAGATATCTATTTAATATATTTCAAAGTTGAACCGAAAAACAACATAATGTGAAGTATGATGTTCTGTAAACAGATGTGACTCACATTAAGTTATGCTAATGTTGCTACAACAAATTGGAGCCAAGATTATCGTTTGAACATCGGAAAGCAATTTTGAAGTGGTTACGGAAAACCGAGAATGTTGTTGAAGTTCAAAGGCAATTGAGACGTGTGTACAGAACAGAACCGCCAACGAGAGTAACAATTGCACACATTCGAGACAAATTTGAGACTCATGGTACCGTATGCGATGTTCATAAGGGCAGATCTGGGAGACCTCGCACAGCAGCAAGCCCCGCGCACTGGATCCAAGGCACTACCTTAGGCACTATCCAAGGCACTGGATAGGACGAAGAGGTCCGATTGAGTATCCACAGCGTTCTCCGGATCTAATTCCCTTGGACTTCTACCTATGGGGAACTCTGCATACCGTAGAAAACCAGCTACGCTGATATCATTTCGGGAAGAAATTGAAACGGCATGTGCTGCAATCGCTGAGGACACTTTCGCAAACGTTGTTCAGTCAGTAGTTCAACATACTCAGAAGTGCATCGACGCCGATGGTGGGCATTTTGAGCAACTGTTGAAACTGTAAAAGTGTAAGATCAATTTCTGTTTGTGTAAATTCAATTTTGTTATTTTAACACAGCTTTTTCTTTGCTTGAAGTGTGTATACATATTTTTGGCAACCTGTGTATAAGAGGGAGATTGGAAAAAAATGCTGGATTATTTTATATCCCCTTTTTGCATTTAATTGCTTAAATATTAAGTTTAAAATATTTTTATTGTGTGTTAGTACAAACATGTATCGAAAGTAATTTTTGGTTTATATCCACAGATAAACAAAACGTGCACTGAACCAGAATCACGTCAGGCACCTGTTATAGGAGTAAATACCCCCCCCCCCCACAATGTTTGTGACTGTACAAGGACAGAGAGTTGCAATTTGCTGTTACGAGAGCAAGCGTTAGTTTTGTCTATGCATTATTATAACTGAGTTTGCAGTTAAAAGATCAGTGTAGGCTCCATTTTTTGTTTTGTTCAGGCTATTGGTGCTCCTGTATTATTAATTGTAATGTGTTAGTAAAGTTAATTTTACTGTATAAATTGTAAAGTGTAACTTCTAGAACATAGAAAAAACAAAATCTATAGAAATAACCCTCAAACTACAGATACACTTAAGGAAAGTATGAAAATGAAAACACTAAGGAAACGGAGCTCTTGCAAGTGAATACAAATTCAATAAAAGTGTCAGCAATGAGTGACTACAGAGGGATCACATTCCGAATAACTCCTGTAACACTCATTGTGATATAAAACTAATATTCTGTGCATGCTACTATTGATCAAAGTTGTTCGAGTAGAAATACAAGGGCAATTGATTCAGCGTAGGAGCCGGCGACTGACATCTTCGCCTGCATGAATTGCGTTCAGCTGCGGAGGCAAGTAAAACTAACTTTCCAAATAACTTAATTTCATTTCTTGCCTCATAAAGTACAGCCTGTCACCCACCTTAGAAACTTCGTATGTTTCTTACAGGACCTTTATTTAAGAGTTCAATTTTTGCTTATATATAGAGGAAATGGCTATTATTATTATTATTATTATTATTATTATTATTATTATTATTATTATTATTATCATCATCATCATCATTATTTTATTGTTATTTTATTATTATTATTATTATTATTATTGTTGTTGTTATTTTAAGCACTATTAGTTTACTTTTGATTATACCACAAAATGATTTTTTTAAAAATAGTTTCTATTCTAAAGTTCCTACGATTATTATAACTACTTTCACGTAATACATTTTTATTTCCTCAGTAAGTTAATTTTCTAATACTAATTTAAAGTTTTATTACACACATTCTTCTCAAAGTCGTGCTTTTTTGTTTGTATATTAAATTTATATACCCACTTTATATTTAATTTAACATACATTTATGGCTTATAACAGAATAAATTTCTATACATATGCATTAGTATAGATAATTTTAATGCCATGTGGACTTGCGATTAACTATGTTAACTATAAAAGCTGTAGTCAACGGTTAATGTTTCTGCAGTATTAAAATTTGTGGTAAATAAATAAAGTTGGAACATAAAAATGTACAAAAATGAGATGCAAACATGCCAAGGAGAGAATTATTTCAAAGTTTCAGCCTCGGCGTTCTGCAAACCACTGCACACAGGGACAATGCGGGTACTTGCACACATTTCACTCCCACCACTAGTCTGGCATACACCAAAAGTCCAGAGTCCAAGGTCCGTTGAGGGTGGTGGTCCATATAGAAATGGTCGACACTTCCATAATGCAAAAGACCGATGGAATGAAATTTAGAACGCCTGTCTTAAGAGCTGTAAACGCTTAGTTTCTAAACAGTTTTCTTTTGAAAAATCATTTTCTGAAGCTAGTTGCACTCTTTCTGCAAGAGCCTGTGCACGTTCATATACCCAGTGAGTTTTGCTGACGCTTGGAGTTAAAGCGTCAGTGAACCTAGGCGATTCTGTTACTTTGGCGCACAGGATAACCGATATATTTGCTTCAAGTGGACAAAGCTTAGTACTTTAATGTTATATATTAATTATGTCAGGTAAATAATGTTTGCTGCACGCTTATTAGCGCTACCAGATTTCCTCCTATTTTTTGTTCATAACTTGAAACATTTCTTCAAAACTTCGTACCAGCAATCTTTGTTCCGCTCGTAGGTCACTGGTACACGGACAGTGTTAGTTTATGAAGAAACGAAATCTTGGAACATGACATTGTGACTGTTATCACATTTATATAAAATAACAAAGAAATAACGAACAGTAAAATATAAATATAGGAAGAAATATTAGAAACAGAATACACATGTTATTGGGTTTAAAAGTTTCAAGTGGCATATACTATATCAGTTCTATTGTGCGACCTCCATTCTGAAAATCATGTTTATATGCCTAGCCCGCACTGTTGAAGTGCTGAAAACCGGCTGTGGCGAATAATGAATTCCTGTTCCCATTCTATCCTCAAAGCCCCTCATTTGCACCGTTACATAACTTAATGTGCAGTAAGCTCACGTGATCCTTTGCATCACTGTGGCTCAAATAACCAAACGTCAAAAAATTTCCATTTTATATCCGAATAGAACCAATTGCTTCCTTATTATGTTTTCTAGGGCTTTTGTTCATACTTTCGGGGTTTATAGCCGTAGCTTAGAAAATTTCTCCAGCATTTACAAGTTAATTAGTCATCCACAGGATTTCTACATGTAGAATGTGACAATGAAAGCATACAAAACAATTATGTCATTTGAATATGTTTGTCATTCTGTACAAAGGTGACTTTTAATTCGATTTTGTTAAATGATGTTTGCTACTTTGGCGTCACAGGCGATGATCACTGATGGTACGTGAAATTAAACAAGATATCGGGAAAGGATTTTCTTTAAGGGAAGGAAACGTTTCAGGCCTAAATATAAGGCACCTCCAAGACACACCGCCACAGGTGGCCGAGGTCGTTAAGGCACGGACTCGTGAGCGGGAGGTCTGCGGTTCGAATCCCGCCAGGACCATCCTCCCTGACTGGGGTTTTTTCCAGGTTTTCCTCAGTCTTCACAACTGGCAAATGCCGGGGAGGTACCTAAACTTAGGCCTGGAACGCTTCCTTCCTTAAAAAAAAAATATCCTTTCCCAATTTATCATTTCATTTCATGTATCATCAGTGTACACCGCCTGTGGTGCCTCAGTAGTGAAAACGGGCGCTAAACACTACTCAAAAAAAAAAAAAAACCTCCAAGACATTTGTCATTTATAAAGCCTGTCAGTGAGAAAGGTCCTGGCGGGAATCAAACCCCAGACCTTCCGTTCACAAGTCCATGCATTAACGACTTCCGCCACCCGTTTTAGGAACAAAGCAGATGTTTACGTTAAGAAGTTATTTACAGGAATTCAAATATAACATTTTATGTGAAATATACATATGTTACAACTTTACTTCTTTACCACCTTCGTAGTCTTGTCAACATGTCTGCCTGCAAATTTGGAGTTCCCAAAGGTCAATTGCCTGGGTAAGGGTTTTTTCGGAGTTTTTCCTTGCCCTGTAAAGGTGAATACCAGGTAACTCTCAGCATTATGGACTGCGGACCCATTTACGCACTCATTTCATCATTCATTCAACGCCTCTTTAGACCTTCGTTGCTATGAGGGACGTTAAATTATATATATATATTGGATACGAAAATGTAACATGGAATGGAAAATGAAAAAAAAAGACATAATTAATTTAGGCAAGATATACGTCGAGGAAATATTTGATTATATCAAAATATATAAACAATAATCATTTATGATTGAATTAAAATAATTTTATTGAATAATTTATACTTAATATGTCTTTGTTAGTTCGTGTTTAATTCACAAAGTGTGTAAAAATAAACACATTCTGTAAAAAGGAAGCTACATTAGAAGTACAGTTAAGGAGGTAAATTTAAGTTAAATAATGACAGATTATGCAAGTCAAGGATCATATTTCAAGTGAGTGTTTTAATTTCCATGAAAATATGTTAGACACAAAGGCTTGAGAGTTAAGATACAATTAGTGAGCACCGAAATGGGGGAAAATGTTATGGTTAGGGAGGGGTAATATAAGAGTGTATTCTGAAAGGGGATTAGATCTAAATTATAAATATGAATATGGAGATTAATGTGTTCTTAAGTGGAGTAATTTCCTAGTTGGTAGGTTGTGAGAAATAGGTTAATTTATAAATGTAATAAATATACAGCCAGAAAACGTTTAAAGGAAATATGGGCAAAGTATTTGTATTGCTTGTAGGAATATAAAGAGTAATTATTCATATTTTGTTCCATTGTCAAGGGAGCATGGGATAGGTAATTGGAGTAACGTATGTGTCAAAAGAAGGGAATAATACTATCGATACCAACATGTTGCAGCAATGTTTTGTTTCGCAATGACAATGCATTCTTCTCAGTGCATTGAATGAAATGTTCAAAATAACCACCTTCTGCTTTATACAGATCTTAGCTGGCTGCTGCCATGTTGTCGAATAACACCAATCTTTAAACATTCCGGAAAAAAAGAAATCTTTAAATATAATGAGGGTGAACGCAGGTGCCCTCCTGGTCACTGTACTGGTAGAGATGGGACAATTGCTGGTCTCCACTTTTTATTACCTTCAAACTTTCAGCAACCCGCGAATTTCTTTCCGCATGAGTCGTGTCAATGCCAAAATAGGATTAATTCATACTTTTTTCAAAAAGTTTATGCCATTATTTTTAAAAAAAATTCAAATACCATTTTTAAGAGAAATGTAAGAAGCCGAAAACACGACGAAGGAGAAGCAAACATGCAGTTCAGAAGTAAAAAGCGAATAATAAGAAAGAGATTTGAGCAACCACAGTGGATATGGGTTAGCTCTACATAACTCTACATAAATTGCAACTATGTGTTTGAATAACATTTATTTGCAGCTTCGTTTAACATTTTCCTTATAAATAAACAGTGATACAATTTTAAATTAAGAAGAAGCCCTTTGTGTGTTAACAAATATGTTGGGTAGGGCGTGTAGCAATTATACATTGATTTTTTTTATATACTTAACTATTACTGGGTGAGCAATGCTTGACGCAACCGCGGGACCGGTCGGCAGCGCTATGTTGGCATATATTTCCCTCCGCGAGGCTTCAATGTGAGCTGAAATCTTGCTCAAGTAGCACGTGTTTGTTAGATGACGTAATGCAGTGTATTGAGTGAAAGTGTATCAAGTGAACCTCGCCAGAAACCGGTTGCGTGAAGGATTGTTCACTTCACCCCATATAATAAACAACGGAATGACTACTGACTTTTTGCTTGTATCTTTGAAACACTGGTACCTCCAATGTGCCACGAGGACCAGTCTCCTATAGCAAGCCAGCTGCTACAAAATTTTATATACGAGGTTTTAGTGATAAGATTACTCCTAATTAGATGGGAACAATTTAATAAACAAAACATAAAATGATCCTCAGAATGGTATTTTTAATTACTTAGTATAGTCAGTTGAGCGACAACCACTTCTGTCAACGATAAACAGGCCGTCACGAAAGAAGTGCACGCACTGTTTCCGAAACCATTTCCCGAGACTTCATTTCTTCATTGGATGGCAGGAAAGAAATTCTGAACTGTTGGGTGAGCTACAAACTGTAGCGTTTGGAATTAACTGTAATCCCATGTTATTGCAAACGAATGTGCATAACGTCATCATTTTACGTGTACTAAAGCTAAAATCTCCTGTGATTTGAACTTCTTCTACTGAAGCGAATTTTTTGTGACATATATGGTGAATAGGCGTTTTTCCCTGGTTCATAACGACGTACCCTTGTCTCGTCTTCTGTCGCAACTCCGAGCTCATTTATTAAAATACTTCCATCCAACTAGGAGCAATGCTCTAGGGGGTAGATATTACTTTTTATATAACTCTCATAGTTAAAATGTTCATAAGAAACTAAACAAAATTCAACCGGGGCAGTGATAAAAAATGGAAAGAGAGATTAAATTGTACAAACTTTTAGTTTGCAAAAGAACAATAAGTAAGGAATACAAACAATAGAAATTGTGGTTTGAAGAACAATTAGAAGAATTAGGTATTTAAAGTTATATACAAGAAATTTAGGAAGCAGTCGCTCGAACTCATTAAAATAACTTAAGTTCTCACATTAGCGTTTTATTAATACAAACATGCTTAGATTGGCAATGAATGAAATTTCCATTTCGTTTTTTAAACCTCTGCCTATACATGTGAAGCAAAATGTCTGAATACTTTTTCTCTCCAAAAGTGAGATTTTATTTTATTTATTTATTTATTTATTAGAAGAGAATAAAAAATATATTGAATGTTTCTGTTTTTGGTATTCATCGACATGTTTTAGTTTTCATTTTAATAAACTTTGATATATAAAATATATGATGGATTTTAAGCGTTTTGAAGCGTGTTTGAAGTAATGTTATGAGAAATTAATTTTAAAGTTTGTATACTGATTAAATTCATTTAGCATAGCGCAGCCATTTAAAATGACGTCATTAAATTAAGTTTCAAGCATTATAGGGCCTTGAAACTTTGGTAACATATTTGGACTGAAGTTGGTAAGTTTTCACCCATTACCTCCTTAAAAGTAAAAATACCGGGTAAGAGCAAAAAGATGTTTGCATTAACCAAGTGAGCAATCTGGTGGTGTGACTGATACGTGACTAATGAATCATATCACACTGTAAATGTGTCAGGTCGTTAGAATAACGCAATGCCTTTATTTCTTGCATTTTTGTTGAGATTTGTGTTCGCCACACAGTTTGAGCCCCACCCTCATCTCCAGTACTCGAATCAACTAGCTGCAGATATTTTCTACGTTGTTTATTGGATGACAGCCACAAAACTGTTGCACAATTATCCGTAGCACTGACATTATCAGTCCTTCCCCCCCTCCGATCACTTGCTTCCCTCTCCTTGCCTTATCCTTTACAGGAAATGTCGGAGCGGAAGAGTCGCAATTTCATGACGTCAGTTGCATGATTGGGACTTTTTAGTTTCTTTGTTTGATAAGAGGAGCGGGTGGGTGTTGGATCTGGTAGACATGCTGGTGTCAGGATTTCCCTCTCCTGCTTTATGAGCCAAGAATTTTATTATCGCTGTAATATCATTGCGTCGTTGAGTAAGTTTTAACGTTTACGGACTTCTTGAGACTCCTGCTAAGTGAGTCATCATTTCTTTATTTGTTACAGAAGAGGTTTGCTGTTGCATCATTGTTAGTTTAGCGGAGTAAAGAAATTAAATAATAAATTCTCATTTCTTGACCTGCAAAGTTTCTCTGGTGTTCATTTAAGTTAAACGTCACGTAATCACTGCGAATAACGTGCTATTTACATGTAGACTTTAAATTTATTGCTCAAACTACGAATTGATCAATTATATTAGATATACAGATACTACAAAGCTTTAAAATCTATTGAAAAATTTTGCTTTCTTTATGAATCAGAACCTTAATTTGCGTTTTTAAAATTTTTAGTGAATTTAAACTTTGGTTATTTCAGCCATTGTTCAATATTCATATGCTCTTCATTGATTTTTACACACTTTAAAAACAATCATAACTAACTCAATATTACAATAAAGGGGGGGGGGAGATGCCAAATATTGTAAATATGATGGAGATGCTATTTTAAGCCAGCGAATATTGAAACCCCGCTAATACATTCAAAAGGTCAATTTACAGTAACTCAGGTCTCAAAAGTTACTTTAGTTCTATTAGTTATATCAATATGCACTTTCATAGTTCACTATGTCGGCCATTTTCTAAAAATATATTGCTGCCACAAAGACTTTAGAAGACAGCTTGGGAAATCCCGCTAAATTGTTCACATAACCAATTGATTTAAAGAGAGGAAAATAGAACGCAATATTTTCTGACTGACCCTTGTATAAGAATTGCATCAGAACTGCCTAAGAGCTGAAACTACTGTTTATAGGTTTCTTTACATTTGTTCTTTGAAACTATTGAATATAAATCAATAAAGTTGAGGACTATGCTATTAAAATGGGAGAATAATAACAATAATAATATAAATAATGATGATGATAACAACAACAATAATAATAATAATAATAATAATAATAATTAGAAGAAAATATAACAAAACAGTAATTCTTAAAAGTTACTGTTGATATTGGAAATATTTAAATAGTAAAATCACTAATAACTTATAAATATGCATTTATAATTTACATCAGTAGCTATATAATTTTATTTCTGAAATAGTTATAAGATTTAAACATTTCTGTGCCCCACAATTACACTAATGGTTGGTTTCTATTATTTTTTTTCAAAATAACGCACTGTATACAAAAAAGGTATAATTAGAATTATGATTTTTAAATTTAACTTTACCGACGGATTAGATAAGCAACATTAAAATTGCACCACAATTCCTTTTACTTATTTACTAAAATGTCAACCATCAGAACATCAACGTCACTTAACAAGTTTTTAAAAGTATAGTCAATTCAATTACAATCGGAACACTTTGATGAAATGAGTTATATTTATAAAGTACTAACAAAACAAGAGAAAACTGTCTGTTTAATGCATACCTACCGGTGTAGGTCGGCAAGGCAATGAACAAGCAGTGTTTATGAACAAAAAATTAAAAAAAAAGGTAGCTATATAACTCATAACGAATTTATAAAACACCCAGCAAGAGATAAAAACATGAAGTTTATGGAAGAAGACACACAACTTCAAAACAAGGATTAAGAAGAAGAAAACTCACAACATTTCTATTTCGGTCGTGGCAGTCTGAATGAACACTTTTATTAAATGAAATTGTCACGAGCTAATCTGAGGAGATACAATGCTGTTTTCAACGGACTATTTTTTTAAACTGAAGAAATCTGGGTAATAAGAAGAAGAAAGGCGATCAACCGCTTTTTCCTGTAAAGCAAGAGCACTTTTTTTTTTTTGAGTAGTGTTTAACGCCCGTTTTTACTACTGAGGCACCACAGGCGGGCAAGAGCACTGATGACATAAGACTTAATCCTGTTGTTGAAAAAGAACACATGTAATGAAGTTTTACGACCTTATTAAAAGTTATTTATTTATGTATTAAGGCAATGGGACGAAGACCCAGGCTTTTATGTATTTTATATGATTATGTAAAATACATAAATGCCAAATTAACAGTGAATGTAAATATTACATGTTTTAATATAGTAAGAAAGTTGATAAAGATTCGTTCTTCAATATTTTTTCTCGAGTACAGACGGGGAGAACAGAGGAGGAAGAGGAGGAGAAAAGGAGGAAGGATGAGGCGAAGAAGAAGAAGAAAAGGTAAGAGACTAACTGTTGTGATTCCAGATGACAATTTAATGCACGTTTAAATTGCTTTATTGTCCGACAATCTCTGAGCTCAGATCCAACAGATAAAATATTCTCTGATGTTTGTGCTACAATTGGTTTTATTCATCATTACAAAACAACGATCGTTCAAATGAATCAGAACGTATTTGCTTATTAACCTCCTTGTAGAGTTACAAATTACATTAATCAACTACTGAACTATCGGGTATAAAAAGAATTACCCTTACTGTATGAGAAGATTTCCCAGCTATCACAAAACTGTTGGTTGGTTACCAATGAAAAGCTGACAACGAGAAACTTGTCTGCTGCCTCATTGTGGCACACACAATGGCGAGTATTCTGCAACGTTTCAGTCAGAAGATTCTAAGATTAACATATCTTTGGGGTTGAAAAGAGGCGTGGCTTCATTCAGATTTAAAGATTCGTCGTGCTGTGGAATATGATTGTGACATTTACAAAAAAATTCCTTGGTATGGAAAGACATATTGATCATTGATACAGCAAGAGTGACTACTTTCAGCAGTTTGTACATGTAAAATAGGTTAATAATTATTATAACCAATCACTTCTTTTCCTACAAATCATTGTGACTCATTTCAAGAACCATAACAACTAAATTAACTGTTTATTGTCAGAGTAATCTGAGCAATAAAATAGAATGGAAAGGATACGGAAGGGATTTGAAACATAACGTTCATATTTTAGTATCATATGCACTCAGTTACACAATCCCATTGTGTTCAAGGAAGTGTACGTGACCATCACTAGGTACGTGGGTTATGAAGGATTGATTGAATGAATCACTCAACATGTATGTGCTCGTTTACGTAATACAGCTAGATCAGTTAAAACTGGAAACCTGGACTTTGATTTCTGCCATTGTTGTACACAAAGATATGGAATTACATAGCTTAGAATTCCGTATAATAAAAATACCACATTTTTCTTTGTAAGAGATAAGCTACTTTTGTCAGCAAGATCTTGACAAGGACGTTGTTAACAAAAACTAAATAAAGGATATCTACCACAGATAAGAACCTTCTGGGACAAATAACATTCCTCTTTTCTTTGTTACGCGATGGGTGGCTAATCTTTCTGGGGAAGTGCAACTCTGTTTTCCCAAACTGTGCAACATAATAATTTACTCTGACGAAGGAGTCTGTTTTCCGCTTATTTTATCAATTGCAACCATCTTGATCAGGTTCCACTCCTGGAAATAGTATTTAAATGTAAGAAAGCTTTTAATTTTTAGATAGCAATCTTTCGTTTGTATTATAAGAACTGCATTATCCATTGTATACTTTTCTCACGGAATGGCAAAATATCTACTCGAAGAAATCAGCGCCGATATAGCAGGTCCGGAATTTCCTTAAAATCTCCTCAATATTTCATTATATTCATAAGTGAAGAGTAGCTTTACTCCAGAAAACGAAATAATAGCTTTTTTATGAGAAATGTTACAACTCTCCATTAGAGATTAATAATTGTCATAAGATATTCAACAAGAAAACTCGCAGATTTTAAGCATACTAATCATAAGTAATCGATTTTCGGATTCATACATGAAAGAGTAAATTTATTCCCCAAATTCAGAGCGAATCGTTGCATGAAACTTGAGGAAATGGAAAATTATCAACTATTAGCGGATTGCGACTGTTTTCTCTCGTCTGGCTCAAAATAGAAAATTTGAGGAAATTTGCTACACGCTCCTCAGAAAGTACAATCTCAGGTCTTAAAAGGTGCCTGCTGCAATAAGAAACGTTTCCATCTACTAAGACCATGATCATCTTTTTATTTTAAATCTTATTTCAACAACTGTGGTATGAAAAAATCGCCTGGGAAAAATTCACCCAATGGTGAAAAGAGCCCAGACTAAGAGAAAAATTGAGCAATTTTCACCATTTCGTCGCATGTTTACATTAATACTTTTGGTTCTGCGTTGACTAAATTATTTTACTGATTAAGTTAACTACAGGTTTGTTCAAGAGCCTTCTTTTGGTATTATCCAGTTGAAGATTAGGTTAGGTTAAACTAGAGGACCAGAAGTCACTGTATACTGTTACAGTATGAGCAGTACGTAAACAAAGGCGATTGGTTGCGTTTTTACAGGCGGGTGTTTTGTTCTTATCACTATTTTTTCTGAATTGTTTAACAGTAGACACTCATAAACGTATGCGCCTTATGCTTTTCGTTCTTCGGATAAAAAGAGGTCTAAAGCACAATGAAAAGTTGCTATATTAGAGGCAAAGGGAAACTTGAAAGAATACTTTCTAATGATAGAAAAATGTCATAAAATTTGAAGCTGAGGAAAAAAACGTAATATTGTTTTCTTACAGCACATTCGTTATTTGCAATGGTTCACCCTATAACAACTAAGTGGGAAATTAGAAACAAAGATTCTTTAATGTTTGCTGTTCGGTTATCAGAGTAAGACCGATTTCACAAAACCTGGGACAAAGAAAGCGCAGCAAAATAAAAGAATGTGATAAGGCGTGTGATATATTGTGTGTGTTATCAGCAAAGGGGACTTACTAAGATTCTAGGAAATAATATAAGATTGTACTTGAAGCGCGTAAACCTTCAATAAGCTCAGATGAAACACTTGGTAGAACCTGTAACCATAGCTAAACCCTAGGCTGGTAGCTGCTGGCGTAGAAGTGATTCACAGAACACATTGGCAGTTTCTAGTCAAAGTCCATTGCTTTGTTCTTAAATTAGGTACCTCACAGCATTTTAACATGTCTCTTTTCGTCATAAAACGTTACTTAGTGTATAATTTTCACTATTGTACTAAAAAACGAAAATTAGGAATCGGTTTTGCTGCTATGAAACCTGATAAATACTGAAATTCCAAAAGAAAATTAAAATTAGTAATCATTAGGTGTTAATGCTACGCATCATTTTCTAATTTTGAAAGGTGTAAGCTTTTTTTTTTTTTTTTTTTTTTTTTTTCCTTGCATGCTCGAGGAGAGTCCAAGTTCCGAAGCTGTTTATAATTTTAGCGGAAATGAGCAAATATTCAAAATTTTCTTCGCACGAGACATGTTTGGAAGCAGGAATTTCCAGGTCCTTTAGTAGCATCAAAATGCTACTGTTCAGGTTATAGCCTGTTTTCTTATATGTTGTGACGGTAATTATTTTTTCTGGTAAAATGAGTATTTCCTGATTTCATAAACTGTTTTATAGCTTTTAGAAGTTCATCGTGTTCTATAGGTCTTAAAATATACATTTTTGGCAAACAGAGTCTTTAAATTGAAGGCTAATAATGAATTTTCTATGAAAAGATACAAAGGAGAAGCAAAATATATTGCCAGCCAAAGGACAGGTTATATTTTGTGCATTTTTAGACAAAAGTTTCATTTTTTCAAAAAATTGTACACAAATTTGTACTACCAAATTTGTGTGTCAAGCTTTTAACAATGTGCTAAAAGGGCGTCAGGTTTTATAGCCCATTTTATCCATATAAGCCCGTGAAATGTATAATTTATCTTCATTTACCTACATATTGTAATTCTTTTTCAGAGAGAGTCTTTGTTTTGTTTCTGGCGGTCGCCGGAAAGATTCATTTTAGGAAAGAAATCAGACTGACATTTCATCCGGAGATTTTCTTCTAATGAAATACACCAGGCGATTTTAGGAGCTAATAAGTTTCATAATCCCTAACCAAATCGATTCCTATTTGCACTTAAGTCATCTGTAAGAAATATAATAAAAAGGTTTAATAGAGGTAATACAAGAAGTTTGAATGCATAAATTTTCAAAATTATTAACATTAGTATATGTGGGAAAGTAGAAAAATTCAAAGATGTACATATGCCTAATAACTAATTTTATAATAGTAAAACATCAACACTAGCTACTACAACTATATATTACAATTTACACGCCTTCATACTTTACAAGTACATCTGGAAACTTACGTTATTCTTTTACCTTTCATATATTCATATTTGCATGATATATATCGCAGTGATTAAGAAAGTTTTAAGACATATTTAGGGTCACAAACTATGCACTGAAATTTGATGTGATAAAATCACTGAACTACAGAGAAGAAATGAAATTGCTTTTAATTTCAGCACTTTCAGGAGCGTCCTGATGCCCTTGTTCTTCAAGTTTCCATTTAGTGGTAGTAATAGTGGTAGTTAGTAGTATGTTTTTTCCAGTGGTACTGTTGCAATAAAGTTCCAATGGATGGTATGACACTAGGCCTCATTGTTTAATACAACATATATGTTGTATACTAGATTCCTTTCTAAAATATAATAAACAATGAAATAAATATAAAAATTAAAATTAATATTTGAAAAAATTACAGTAGAAATACACCATCTGGTTGCTTCATTCGAAAGTACATTCCATACACTTTAAATCGTGTACCTAAATTTTTCGTTTTGTTTGTCCCTGGTACGAGAGAGAGAGAGAGAGAGAGAGAGAGAGAGAGAGAGAGAGAGAGAGAGAGAGAGAAGCTATGTCAATATAGGCAGATTTTGTGATGATCTGTAAATAATTATTTTCGGGGGAAAATTTTTGTATTTATTTTAATGTAATCGAACACTTTTTAAGGAATAAAACTTAGAAAAAGTAAAATTAGCAAGTGTAAATGTTTGGCCTCCTACTAATTGGCTGCTAACAATACTAATCTCTTGTCTGCGCGATACTCTGAGAAAATAGAACATAATATATTTCAAGATGAAAAAAGATTAAATCATTTTAAATGTGTATGTTGCTTGGCCTTTGGGTGATGCCCCATAGTTATACAATGGAAATCACTTGCGGAAGTTTTCGAATTTGTATAATCTCTGTAACTTTACAGGATAATTGCAGCAACACAAACTTATTTACCACAGAGTGTGCCCCCTTTGCTTGCTATGAGAAAGGAAGTCAACCTTATATCTGGAAAAAAAAAAAAAAAAAAAAAAAATACAAGCACGAATTACGATTACGTTCCTAAGAACGTAAGCAAGATTTTATTGCTGTATTGAGAAGATTCGAAACACAAAATGATCTCTTTTTATTCTTAAAAGCTACAAAATTTAAAGAAACAGTTCCGGGCAATTAAACATTACTGAAAGTACGGAAGTCATAGAAAAATAAACAATACGATGATTTTGCAAAAATTCACAATATTAAATACGCAGTGAAAAAAAAATACTAGGCGTCACCAAAGATTCAACACAATAGTGCAAAATGCTCAAGAATGCTCAAAATGTAAACGTTTTACAAGTGTAAGGAAGTTCACAAAACATTTCTTGTCAAATAACCCGAAATGTCAATATTAAACTTTATGGACAAGGAAATAGCATTTTCAGTTACATGGACGTGTCAGTATTCTAAACCGCAGAAAACGGGCCATACATAATTCGAATGTTAACTACACTATGAGAAAT
The DNA here is from genome assembly GCA_030762175.1 of Metallyticus violacea. NCBI lineage: Eukaryota > Metazoa > Arthropoda > Insecta > Mantodea > Metallyticidae > Metallyticus > Metallyticus violacea. The sequence goes on along the minus strand of CM060846.1, from coordinate 359,436,656 downwards.
GTTGGCGTGCAGTGGTTTAGCGTCACATTTGGTCATTGGACCGTGTTTCTTTGAAGATTGACTAGAGGCTACAGTGACGTTGGTTGAATATGTTGCAAAATTACGTGATTCCGCAGTTGTAGAGTTTTAAAACTGCAATCTATGCAAAAATAGCGTCAAAAGAAGGCAGATTAGGTCGAAATTTCCTGAGTTGGGTGTTTTATGGTGCTTCATTTCATTGCGAAAAGATGAACGCAAGACTCCGACAAATTCCGATTCCATTTGCATCATCAGCATCATCATCAACTCGGTTATTCTTCTGAACACCTTGACAAATGACGGATATTGGATTTTCCTCTAAATAATACGAAATATGTGTAAGAAGGCCTATCAATGAAAAATAAAATAAAAAATTGGCCACATTTTTAGCTGTTTTATTAATTTTTCATTTCTCTGTTAAATAACTTTATTTTCAGTTACATGAGTTTACATATGTTTTTAACTCAACAAATATTAGGAAGAACTTTTATGACATTACTGTAGGAATGGCTTCTTCTTGTTCAGATTGAATGTGTCAGGTTTCCTTTTAAATCTCTACTGCAACCGAAAAGCCCCAAATGTTAGCAGCTCCATTGCGTTAGCTTTAATTCTGTTCATTCAGCGCCTAATGTAAGTTCAAAGCTTTTAGGGCGTTTTAAAAATTGTTCATATCCAATTTACTTTGACTATAGAAAACTACCATACGACAGCGAGCTAGACGTTGTGCTACACCTGAAGTCTCCGTATGACTCAACTGGGAGGAAGCAAAGCGGGAACAAAGAAATGAGTCATTGTAATGTTACGAAGTGTAAGGGTTGCGATACTTCAGGGGTTTTGACCATCTCTATCGTTTACGTCATTACGAAGTAATCAATAAAGTCATATAGCATCATAACGCGTGGCATTTCATGTGATCTTTGTTATTTTCACTACAAAACAGATGCATTGACCCAAAGTTCTAGGACTTACGACCAGTGCGTAGAAGGCTGATGCAATCGATGATGCGATATCAAATCATCCTTGGCATGATTCATTAGCAGGCAGCAAACACCAGAGGTTCTAATTGTGAGTGGCTTGTTGCAAATGTTAGGGGTCAAATCCTCAAGTACAATTGTACATCTCTCGCTTAAAACTCTTCACACATAAATGTAATATGTATTATGTTCCACTAAAGCATATTGGCTGCTGACAAACAAACCAAGGTGTTCAATTATCCTTTGGGATTCATTTCTGGATGAGATATTAATTTGCCCTACTTTTTCTTGCCAAATACCAGGTAACTGGTAACTACTGGTACAAATGAAATCCTAGTTAAATTACTAACTTTATTTCGAGATCTCTACAACTACCATTAGATGTTCATAGCTGGGAAATGGAAACAGTAATAAAGTTGTATCATTCAGTATGATTTGAATCTTTACGCTTCAAAAAATAAAAGAACGTGTAATGATAAAGAACCCAGAATTAAATAGATATATAGCAATTTTAAAACTTACACAAGGAAGTCTCATGAGCCTTATGGCCGTACATGCTGATATCGTCCTTGTAACAATCGAAATATACATACATATATAGATGTGTATACATATATAAACAGATCGATATACTTACATCACACGTTTTCTATGAGTATTTCGTATATACTTATGTATGTATGTATATACACACACACACAAAACCTGAATAGAATCTTTACTCTTGAGCCCCCTTCCATTTACTCAGCTCCTCCCCAGCTCCCCCTTTACTCTATAGCCATTAACCTTCTTTGTCGGGTCTTTGCTAGAAATATTCCCGAATGGTGTATCTCTCATGTACCAACAATCCCCGGCAAATAAGTGTACACACACACACACACACACACACACACACACACACACACACACACACACGTGATAAATGTAGTACTTTCCTGATTTGATACTTTGATATTTATGTACTTTCAGATTTAACTAATTCGTTCAATCAGGTGGTTTTACTGGCTTTTTAATTAACTATTATTATTTGTATGAATTAATTGAATTGTAACTATTTAATTAACATTTTCAAAGAATATGCTGTTTATTTACTAATTAAACAAAATTTATTCGTAATAATGAGTCCCAAATTAATATAACTATCCATTTAATGAAAATTAACATTGAAATTAATGATCTGTAATATATATTATATGTGATGATAATAACAATAATAATAATAATAATAATAATAATAATAATAATAATAATAATAATAATAATAATAATAATAATAATAATAATAAGCTTGTATTTATAGGTTTATAGCACTGAAATCATGGGCACTAGAAACATGGTTCTTCTCACGAAATCACAGATGAAGGCTTTTTCAAAACATTTCGTTGTTATTTAGGGTTTTCGTTAGCAAGCCCAATATAATACATTGCAACTTTTCCTTATGCTATTTAAATGTTTATAAGTAAGAGGAAACACGCATTTCAAAATAATGCAAGCCATCTGATCAGTTTGTTTTTTATAATTACTTTAAAATTTTTCTATTTGAAAAGAATATTTCATAAATAACTTTAAAATTAATAAATTAATTTTTCTGGAAGTTTTCGGACATGTAACAATTTATTAACTTAGATTTACTGTATAAAACACTAGCTTAACGATAGATTTTGTTATAAATAGACACTTCAAAGCATACTTAGTACCAACAACTGTAGTTTCATTGTTCATGGTTTTAGAGTTCCATTCTAAACTAAGACTGTTTCATTTTTCCTTGTTTTGTCATCTGATATGTTATTTTCTTTTAAGTATCAGCTAAGTACGTAGCTGAAGATTGTATACCTCAGTTTATTCGCCATGTGTTTATCATCAGAGATCACATGGTTGAGATTTTTTTTAAATTTATTTTTAAGAACCTTTAGGCAGGAACTTCTTTCAGCTGTATTTGTTTAAGTAATTTACTTGGTTCTTGAGTTTATTGCAGGCATCTTAAAACTCAGGAGGCAAGTCGGTATTAGCATAAGCGACTGATCGGTGCAGCTTAGAAAGTAACGCTTGGGCCTCTCATTCAGGAGATCTTGGTTCAAATTCCTTGGGGCTGGCCATTCTGACCATGGTTATCATCTCGGTTTCCTCTGGCCGCTTAGGCGTATGATTACTTTCCACGAATTTTCCCCTTTCCCATTTTATTCTGTTGGTCCAAAGTGTTAGGGTGCAATGGGCTAGCGCGTTGAGACAGTCACTTGCGCTTTGTAAAAGTTTCTACCTCGGCGGACCTACGGAGGGACATGGATTCCCTGGAGGCATGTTAGAGGCCTCGTCGCCCAGATCTCCCTTTCTCAATATTTCACCGCGGAGGCATAGGTAGAAACGACCAGTCATTTAACAAGGCTGAAGTACTGAAGAATCCTCCTCCAATCTAATTCCCATAATCGAGTTACAAAAGAGAGAGTTAACGAAGACATTAAAACTAGTAAAATATAAATATATTTAAACCGTATTTGATCAATGAAATCAACAAATGCTGTTAAGTGTTTTAAAATGCTTAAAATATTCATTAGCTGACCACATAACGATGTAAAAATGACTTTCAAATGTTTAAAAATAATCAAATTTACAAATGCCACGAGTCATTTCATAGAAGTGGCGATAGTTGAAACAAAAATATCTATTTCAAGAAATGTGTGGGTAAAATATTAAAAAGTTCGTGTTCAGAAAGAGAACACATCTGGGCCAAAACTCTGGCAAAGCAGTCACATTTCTTCTTCTTCTTCTTCTTCTTCTTCTTCTTCTTTGTGATCCAAGGATCAGGCTTTTGTCCCGAAAACTGATCCTTTACATTAGTTCTGGGGCGTGCAACATTTGGTCTATAATACATTGTTTCCCAGTATTACCAGGTTGAATCAGTTGTTTTGGTATTTAGACTGGTAGTTGATAAATGCAGCCCTTTCCTTGTTTCTGCATTTGACTCCAAGTTAAACCAAAGAATAATCTCAGGACTTTAATTTCTGATCCTTCGGTTCTTTTCTTGTCTGTCTATCTTAATATACAGTAAAATAATCGTTTCGACATAATATGATGAAGTTTCAGTTTATTTCCTTTCTCATTGTATACTTGAAATTTCTTCTGATAAACCAGTTTGTACACGTAAGAATTCCGTGCGTATGTGATGATTGATGGCATAGCTCCGGCAGTTATCACTCATCACAAGACCTCGAACCTCGGGAGACCTTGAGTAGGAACAGGATGGGAAGCTTTGCTCGATTGTAGCTGCATCTTCACGACGCAGCCTTGCTCTATTTTTGCGTTCATGGCTATAGCTCCCCTCCCCTCAAACCTCCAGCTATTAACGTTTCTCACCACCAACGCAAATGTTAAACCCAAACACATCAAAGCTATCAGTACTCCTTCTAATGCACGTTTCATATATGCAAAATAAAGCTACAAGCGGCTCCAGGCCAAGAGTGAGGTTTAGCACGTAAAATAAAATTAATATTTATTTACCTGAAACATAACCATACTAATTGTTTGGCTGTAGATCTAATGTTAATATTAATGTGTCTGATTCGCACCCAGAGGCCCTGGTTTTGAGCTGAGGTTTTTTACCACAGTTATCTTCAAGACGCAGCGGACTTCGAACTCATAAGCCATTCCGTTCATCATCAAGGTGTTAGTAGCCGGTACATAACGTTAAAGATTCACACCAAGAACTTTTTTAATTGATATAAATATATGTTTCACAGACACGTATACCTATAGTAATCATTTTTAAGTTAATGTTTTACACAAAACTTAATAGCAAGTCAGATACTAGAGAGTTTTGATTTAAAGAAATGCGCGGAAGACAGAAAATGTGGTTCTTGCACGACGGCCTACCCGCGCATTTTCCACTTTATGTACGAGAGTGATTCAGAAAGTTAACTTATTTCGGGGCAAGACACTTTTACTGATCAAGGTATTACAATACGACGTGACCGATACATCACCTATCTCAGTCTCCATAAACACTTGACAAAACGTTTCGCTGATTTTTCGATAATGCCCTCCAGATGATCTCGACAATGAAATGAACACTATCCAACTCCTATGGAATTTCCGCGATAGTCTCTCTGCCATTTATGAGAACCATTGCATCGGCACGATGTCGGTTCTGGTGGTGTAGTGGTTACCATACTTGCCTCCTAAACCCAAGATTGCCGGTTTGATCCAGGTCAGGACCGATGGATTTTTTTCGGGGGTAAAAATTTCAACTTTGGCTTCCTTCGGAAGGGAAGTAAGGCCGTGATTCCAGTGTCGTAGATTTACGGCACGATAAAGAACCTCAAGCCTGAAAGAAGAGGTTTCTGAGCAAAATTTATCGTCCGTTTCACGCCCTGAATTAAATGGGACGCTGATGATGACCTGAGATGTTAAAGAGCGTCCGTAAATAAAACAAATAAAAAAGCATCAGCATGATAACTTCTGTGTTTGACGTTGTTGGTGGCCTCCTCCTTGCAGAACAGTATCTGTCATATCTGTACAACGTTCTTCAAACTACTGGCCCAATACAATGTGACTGAACGCAACATTGCATTTGGCCCATACACGGCAGAAATTTCATAATGCAATCGAAACGTTTAGCTGGCAAAAATCATACTTTTCCTCGTACTTCAATCTTTAAGTACGTTTCCAGTTGACGGCCATTATGTACTCGTGTTACAATGCACCTCTTGTCGCTGCTACAACGAAAATGATTCTATAGGAGGATTTGAACATGAACTTTGTCCTGCGCAAGTGCCTGTTTTTGCGCAGTACTACCAGATTAGGCAACAAGTACAACTTACTTTCTGAATCCTCCCCGTATGATGCCACTATTTGGTTCGCATCTTAATCCATCCAAATGGATCTAATGTTCGTGAATGTAACAATTGGCCGAACACCTGGGAAAATACTTGGAATGATCTTTCCTAAGGAATCATCTTTTCTGAAGTTTTTAACTCTATTTTCTTAAAGTTCTGCATTTGGAATTCAATGAAAATGGCACTTTGGAAGATATATAATACTGTAATAGAGAAGTTTGAGTAAGCTTAAAATGCGTGTTAGAAGATCAATTCTTGCATATGGCAAAAAACATTAAAAGCAAAAGAACGGGTTAAAAGCATTATATATATCCATGCAGGTTGCAAGTCACCAATGTCAGAATGTGTTTTGAGGACGGAACAAATTGCTGAATAAAAGTGGAACATGATTTAACCTAAGTGGTTATGCCAACTCCGAGAACATTCTTGTACAATCCATGACTGTTTTTTAAAGAATGTTTTAGATCGATTTCCATGATCTCCCGATCTAACTGCATAAGACGAAACATCCACACACTATAGAGAAACCAAAAACAAACATTGCGTGAAATTATTGCAATCGCTGTACATTGGTAACGCGCATTTCCCACATTTTATGTAACATGGATACGTTTCTCACAAAGCAAGATGTATATCAATATATGTTTGTTCTAAATCTGAGATAGTCGCATTTTCACAAAGAATTGCCTTTTATTTCAATTCATAAAAATGGTGACGAAGATGTTTGCGTATTCTAAGACAAAGTGTATACGTTTTTCTTGTGCTGTGCCTTTAAAAGGTTGTTTATAGTCTTTAGTACAACTGTAAATTGTTCCTGGAGGGGTTATCAAGTATTGCTGGACAATGCTCACTGCATATGCATGATGAGCTTATTACAAAACTAAACATTAGCACATTAAAGGGCGCCTAAAAGGCTTTCTATAGAACTTAAGCAGGTCACGAGTTTATTACTGGTGTATTTTTACAGTTACATGCAATAAGAATATCATCACGATCGCAGACCGTTGTTAAATAAAGCACGGAGTATGCGACCTCCTTCTCACGGGCAATGAAAGACTTTCTCTGAACGTCTGTTATGGAAAGCTAGACCTTTCTTATGCCACTGTATTGCTTCTTAATGTGTTTTACGCTTACCGCCTGGTAATTCCAAACATTCACTTGTAATGATAATACTGGAGGATTGTCCTCTGTTCCACTTTAAGGAGATGAGTTTTATCCAGTAAAATAATTCTTTTTTAACATTTTATAATCCAGTGCATATCTGAATCACAAGGTGCAATACTGCCAGGAAATGTTTTAAAGATAAGAAAGATATTTGCTTTGTAGTGAAGGAACTTTCTTCATTAATCTTCGACTGGCACAAGATTCAACAACTCCATGAGTGGTGTATACGAAAGGATTGTTTATATACCAGGAGAACAGTAAGAATGATAACTGTTGGATAAATAAGGTTACAGGGAAACTACAGAACAATGAAATGTATGATATTTGGGTAGAAGGCATTTATTTGCAAAAAGGATATGGATAGCCAAATTAGTATGCTTTGATGAAAGAAAACGTCCGCTTAAATTCTGTATGGAAATTAAGATGAATACAGAATGGTATGTGAAGTTCTGTAATACAAGAGAAGGAGCAGAGATTTAAAGATCTAAAGGCTCCAGAAGAAATCTTGACAAAAGCAGTGTCCAATTTGGGGAAATGAAAAGAATGTTGAGCATATATTCTTTGAATGTACAGCAACAGAACAATGGAGATTGAGTTCACTGAAACAGAATTGGTTCAAAATGAGTAAAGAAATAGCACGTAAAACAATAAAAATGAAGACCTAAGGAGAACGTACAAAGCAAATAATAAATGGGCCTGATCGATTGATGAGAGGCATAAGTAATTAATAAATTCAAGAAGAATTCATATTTGTACACAAGCTTAAAATCGAGAAATAAAGAGGAAAATAAATAGGGGAACAATACTGAAAAAGAATCCTCTAATGTCATGACAGAGCTATCTGAAGTGGTGACTGAACCTGTCTTCTGGATTTCCAACTGGAGATTACTACCAACTGAAAACAGAGGTTAGCATAGGGTAGAAGCTGTTAGCTACAGGGCAGGTGTACTCTTATTTTATTTTGTTTCGTTCTAAGATTTTGAATAAAAATAATTATTATGATCAGTTTATAACTTATTAAAGACATTTATTTTAATCGTGGTGGGTAACATCTAAGCACTAATATCTCCGTGGTCTTGTGGTCAGCATATTTGCCCGCAAATCTGGAGGTCCCGCGCTCGAACCCCCTAAGGTCAGTTGCCAGGGTAAGGTTTTAATACGGAGTTTTTCCTTATCCTGTAAATGTGAATGCCAGGCAACTTTCAGCGTTCTGGACTCAGAGCGCATTTAAGCGCTCATTTCATTCCGTATAAAGTATGATCTTGCACTTTATAATAATGTGAAGGGGAAGATTTTTTTTAGTATCATTAAGTAATTCAAATTATACATTTTTGAATAATTTTTTTTTCAACCAGCAAAGCCTCGATATTTATAAAAAGAAATAATAATAATAATAATAATAATAATAATAATAATAATAATAATAATAATAATAATAATAATAATAAATGTCCCTAAGAAGAGAAAAGGCCTCGCATTAGGGTTATGTACACAAGTATCATCCTGCATGCTACACTTTGTTACTCTTTTGTTCATAAGATTTCACTTGTTGCAAAGTTGTCGTTCAATGGCTTTCCATGTATTCCTGTTTCTTTCTATTCTGGACCGTTGTGAACCTCCTGTGCCGCGCAGAAGTCTTCCCATCTCCATCTTGGACTGTCTCAGTGTTGTTTGCCTAAAGTTCATGTCTTAAATAGTGATCTTATACGTTCATCTATCGTCCTACATGCTTGCTATGTGGCCTCTACAATTCTACTTCAGTCTGGCGGCTCTTTGTGCGATGTCTTTTGTTAATGTTATTTGAGCTAACGCTTCGTTGGAGATTTTGTCCCTTATTGATATTCCTAATATACGTGTTCCATTTTTCTTTGGTTTATTTGTAGTTCACTCATCTGTTAGTAGCCGACCACGTCTAGCACCCATATAGCATTAAAGAACTTCCTGCATGGAAATGAACTGTTACAATGAACCATCTCCTACGTGGTCAGGTTCGTGAAATTGTGTAAAATGTAATTAATAGACATTTAAAAAGAACATGGACTATCGTATAATCTTACTCATGGCTGCTATCAAAAAGATTGGTTATAGAAGTAATGAAAGAAAGCACTGATGTTAACAAAACTAAGAGACGTTTAGATTTGTCTACTCCTAAAGGAAATTTGAGCTAAAGAAGTAAAATTATATACATAGATGAATTCATAGAGAGTCAAATTAGACGTTTAATTCACTAACTTTAGACCTACCACAAACAAGCTCAACAATGTACCTACAGAAAGAGAAACTTTGGAATAATTCAGACTTAAAAATCCAATTAAGAAGTGTGATTTGTCACTCAATTCCCTCCGAATTTCCTCCAGATTCATTGTTAGTTGTTGAATAAAGTTAGTTATCACAGTGTGCAGCAGCTAACACTGTAGTCCTGGTGACTGTAGATAATGTTAAGTACAATGTATTTCCGTCTCTATGGTAACTCTATAATACTTGCAGATGATTTCTCTTCGTTAACTGTTCGTATCTTTATTGTGTTATTTCTATAAAGACACTGTATTGCTCTTATATGTTGTTTTGGAATGTCTTGATTCATGCAGTATACTCCATAACGATCCGCTTTGGAATGTTTTTCATAGTTCGCAAAATTATTATGCAGTAAATTTAATTCTGAGAAATCTAGTTCATTGTGAATTATTACGATACAGGTATTTGCATTTTTCAGGACCGAAACTGTGAGTCATAAACTGGTATCCTGGAATGGAATATGAGAGGCCAACAACCCGATAAAGCTAAAACAATTTAATACATCTACGAAAAAAAAGTATTATAAGTAAAAACATATTTTATTGAGTGAATTAATCACACATTTCTGTAAAGAATCTACAAATTCAAAGGATTCAAAAATTGTAACAAAAATCCTTTCTTTATTATTGTAATGAAAAGTGGCCACTAGTGAGGAAGCTTAGACCAGCATGCACTTTGCTGTTAAATTATTCTAATGTAAACAAATAAACCTCCAATTTATGAATCGAATTCTGTAATATGAACAACTTAGGTGTTAAAAATGCATTCCTTGCAATCCCTGAGAAATCTTCACTTTGCCTTGTTGAACTAGCAAAGGAACTGGATTTTCATATTTACAGACATTCCAAGCTTTTGCACGAATGGTGGAAGTTGAGTTCTGGCTTACTAGTATGGGAATGTACGGTTACATCTGTACTCGCTAATTAACTGACTGGTAGCTCCTGCTCCACCCCATCCCCCCCCACACATTTTCCGCTTGATTGGAAACCAGAATTGGAATGCAAACCAAACGCATACTAACTAAGCCTTTGCATTTTAATCACTAAGCGCTCTTCCCTGTAACGTTTCATCCGGCTGTTCAACGGCATCCAAACAATAGAGCGCCGTGCTTCTTCCGCAAGTTTAGAGACCTTTTAAAGCTAATGGAAGTATTTCTGCTTTACATATGCTTTCAAAAACTTGGTCATAGCTCTGGCTATGAAAATTTCCCTAGTGACTAGAAGCAGGTCCCTTTACCCAAAACTGATTGCCAGATTTCCTTTATTATACGTCCTCTGTCACAACAATATACAGAAAAGTCATTTGATAGCATCACCCGAAAGCTCATATGTATAAACACAATTTTATTATCAAAATGTTATGAATTAAATAAAATAATATTTACTGTATCGTGCTATATATGGTTCTCTAGTTGTAATACAATTTTCCGGTACTTTTACAAAAAAGAGTAAAACAGTTATATTTGATAGAACCAAGTTAAGGTAGATGTAAGAAGAAAAAACATAACACATGCACAAACAAAGGAATTTGTGGCGATATTGCACAGAGAATAATTTTCGACAACCCTCTGTATAATTCGTATTAGATGAACAAAGTAAATGAACCGCTGTTTTATTTTCTAACTGTTCATTAGCTACCTGATTATATCCAAATACTGGATAGAACACTTCTTTTCTCTAATCGTGGAATAAAGTGTATAGAGTACATATATAAAAGCATAATATTGTCCCCGTATTTTTACAAAAATTGTTAAATATATACTTATAGTGACACTAACATTAATGTATTTTACCACAACTAATGGTATGATCAACTTTCACTCGATAGATACATGCATGGCCTGGCTTTAGTTATAAACATTGTCCGCACACGCAATGTTTCTCGTCTCGTTTACAAGGCATGCCAGACGACGGCGTCTATACTTAACTTCGTTTCGCCCTTACTGTGTGTTCTCTTCAACTTCGCTCTCTAATTTCCCTGCTGGCCTAACGGCAGCATATATTCATTCCCGAAAATAGTTCGATAGTATACTCTAGAATAACACTTTTTTGTGTAAATGTTATTTTCAATAAAAACTTTCCTGATATGTTACCCCTTTCCAGAATGGCAATTTAACAATGTAATTTCTATATATAAAATAAAACAATACCAAATAAATGAGAAATATTACGCTGGCCGAACTTAATCATGTCAATATGAATGTATACGTTTTAGCAAGCGAAGTTGAAGTACGAATGCCACCGGTTGAGGCACGCTTAGTAGACGAGACGTAAATCTCTTCGTGATCGGACAAGGTTTATAACAAAATTCTGGTATTAGATACTTCAAGTTCGATAAAGCACCATGTCGTATGTTCCCTATTTATTCATAATGATATTTTAACTTAATTTATTTAACTTAATTTATTTTAATTTTCCTTTAATGACAACCTTTTAAGGAATCAATTATGTGTGTAAAATATTTACAAGCAATTAAAAAATTACTACGAAAAATTTTAAGACGAAACATATTATTTTGATCCTTTTAATGTCTGTCGCTTGGCAGCAAAATTAATTTTACAGTATTTGTTTCCCGAATTTCAAAGAAATAAAACTGAATAATGAAAATATACATTACATGTTATTTCTGTAAGCTCATAATAACATATTTTTCATTAAATACTCTACGTCCGTTTGAGGCATGTAACATTTTTATTTCAAGCATTATATGTATATGCAGTTTGAAGATTATAAAAGTGAACAGACAATCATAAAATGCGTACTAATGTAATCTATTCATTTCTAAATTCTTGGAATATGTTATTAAATTAAACATTTCAACGTGGCTTTTTCACAATGCAGGTGTGTTAACTAAGATTTGGAACCAGAATCAGAAACAATTTCAAATCACGATCGGAACACCAAGAACAGGTCCTGGCTTACTGAACCGATGCTCTGCCCTATCCGGTCACATCTTCCACCTCTTCCATTTTAATATTAACAACCTTTCCTCAAAACTCTCCGTGAATGAAAAACATCTTATTTCATTATGTATTACAAAATTTATACTAATGACATTAGAAAGAACTGCGCAAATATTTGCTGTTTTAAATATCAGGACATGTGTAATAACCGAAGAAAACTATGTAGGGCACAATATATATATTAGTTGCCAATTTTCGCTTGTAAATTGTTGCATTATTCGATTAAAGCAAAATGCGTGAAGTTTACCTTTCAATTCATTTCGAAACCTGCAAATATTTAGTGAGGTATTGGTGACCTCACAGCAAAGTAGTTGGAATGTTTTGGTACACCATAGGACACAGAGTGTAGTGACAGTTTAGCATGCCTTCAGATGGCAGTTTAAACCAGTAACAAGACGATTGTGAAGTCGCATGCAGATTTTGTGGAAATGGGTTGTATATGGGATGAAATGAAAAACCAATTAGGGAAACAACCTGTCATTAGGAAATTGCGGGACATGTGCGTGGAACCTTTGTACACAATCCTAAGAAGTGTGTAAATCTACCGTGTCAAGATCCTATATACTGTCTCAAGTTTTCAATTAGTGCATGAGTTGAGGCATGATCGTTCTAAACTAATTACTTTCTGTGGACATTGTCATTAAATTAATTCTCTCAGAAGATATGTAGGGGCGCGTGGGAACATCGTCTGGATGTCTACAGAGTGACACGTGGAGTACACATTGAGTGTCTGTGATAGGCACTAACATTTTTCAGTTTCTCTTTCTGATGTGACTAGTTTTATATTAGAGCGAAATTATACATATTTATAATCACGGAGCGGACACCCTGTATAACTAGAGACCTCAACGTTATCTCACTGAAGAGATTCGTAACTCTAAGAGGTGATTTGAACATTAGAGTATATTTTGGCCCGGGTATTTAGTTAATACGGCATAGAATTTTGCAATTGCACCATAACTTAATGGTTAGAGCATCGTCACCGGGCAGGGAAAGATTCATGGTTTAATTCCCTCCTGGTCTCATGTTTCTAAATTTTGTACTACTTATTTCATTCTTTTACCCGTCATCTGCAATAAGCTGCAACAGATGCTTGCTTGCTTTAAATTAAGCTTTTACTTTCCATGCCAATTGCCATAGATCTTCAAAACGACAAATTAAATGAATGATCAATTGTGTAAAAGAACCCGAAAGTCATCCATGTTCTGAGGAAAGCAATTGCTGGGTGCCTAGGTCACGGGGCTCACGAGAGAGTATGTACATGTACTTAAGGTATGCGACATTGCGGTCCATTTATCTAGCCAAGTAATATAACACTTAATTACGTACATCGAAGAAGGAATTGCTGTCAAAGGTTACAATGTTGATATTGTTTAGGATAGGGGCTGAGGGTTTACGCGCTTTAGAACCACGGAGGAGTATGGGTGGGGGAAGAAGGGCAGGAAGTTGAGGACCCGCTCCTACACTTGACCCGCTTTTTCAGTTCAGATCGAGGTCACGGCGTGGTGGCACCGTATGGCTTGACGTAATAACATGCAAGTAGGAGCACGCTAACAAAAGGAACTGTTCCCAATCCGCACAAAGGAACTGCACAACAGGCTTCATAAACACCACTTCCCACGTATCGATCAACGGGTATTTTGTTTCGATTACATTTGTATTCTGAAGGCGTACTGCCTGCATTGCTTCTCGGCAGAAGTTCCGGAAAAACCAACAACGATAACCATAAAAATCATAACGTATTTAATATCTCATGGGAACTACCGGAACAGATTTCACAAAGGAACACTGCAACTAAAGTGAAATACAGGAACGAGCGCGGACTGTTGGTTAGCTAGTACGCCGTAGGTTTCATAACATAAGAAATGTATTTCTGACAAGACAACTCTTCCGTTTATTATATTAGAAGAATGCAAATAGGAGAACGAATAAAACAAAATACAGTTCATGTTTGACGTGTCACATCTCATGATTATCATCACATTGTAAACATCCACATCCAAATAACACAAAAACATCTTAAAGGCATGCAAGATTGGCTTGAAAGTGATTCGCTAAGTCATCGCTTGACGCTAGGCCTTCAGTATGAAAACTCGCTTGCGTTATTATTCTGAACGAATTGACATCACTCTATTTCTGCAGTTGGTCTTAGATCCACGGCCGCCTTTAACTGTGGTTATCTTATTAATTTCTTGAATTATTTTAATTATTACTAATTTTGTATCAAAAAAATAATTGAAGATCGAGAAAAAAATTCTCCTTTTGAATGTGGATTTGATCCTTTGACGTTTTACAGCAGTTATGAGGAAACTTAAGGCACTGATTAATCGTTATGTTTAATGCAGCCAAGCTTTACTACATGCAAAGCATCAATTGAACGTAATATGCAATTATTTTCCCGCACGTGCTTTTATACTTTTCGTTTGTTGTTCACGTTTTCGGTGATGTACCAGAGGAAGTGAATTTCAGCCATTAGGGCGTATTGACCACAACAGCAGCTGTTTGCAAAAGTAAACGTTCTTTTCCATAAAAAAAAAACGACCTTAGCATTGAAATGCGGCACTATGAAATATGAAACAATAAAGGAAGGCGTTTTATAATAAAACTTTTGAGAAGAGCCATATCATATATGTTTGCATGGATATCCTATGACACCTGCTGTAGATAATAAATACCTAAAATGGTTAACATAAAAATGCGAAGAAATTAACGAGTGTGCAATAATGAAGTTTAACGTCAAAATTTTAACCTTTTTAAGCCTCTTTGTTTTTTTCTCTCTGTATTTATTTTAGCTTGTAGCAACATCGTGTTATTGATTCCTGTTGATGTTTACTACCTGCCCACTGGTTAAACCTACTAAGCATTACATAAGTGTTCTGGATAGGCAATAAAGCATTCAGCCTGCCTGATGCATTATCTAGAGGCAGTCTCAGGGCTTCATGCAACGTCTCCTTGCTGGATTTGGTTTCCTTAAGTTCAGCTAAAATTATTCTGAAGGCTAGGTCGGCGTATTTTAAGAGCTGACTTCTATCAGCATATTGAGCGACTTCATGGGTAGGTTTGTTTCATGTATAAACCATTTTTAGGAACCTTACATTCACGAAGCGTAGCGGAAGTGTAAGATGCTAATGCTGATAGCGTGTTGCACAACTTATGTGTTAATGACATAAAAATATGGAACACAGAATGACAAAAGACGACTTTGTTAAGAAGAACATGAAAACTTTTAATTTTTTACCTAGTGTTAGCTGGTCAGATACAGTGTCCAGATACCGTTAACCAACAATTTTCACTTACCCAAGTAATCTCTTGATTGCGTTTGACTTTTTTAACCTTTAAAGTGAAATGAAAATTTACATTCAAATGGTGAATAGCGCTTAAATTTTCTTGGTATGCGGGAAACTGGAGCAAAAGCGTTGCCCAGGCACTTTTCCTAACGTTTGAGCCCACCTGTTGATAGCGCAGTTAAATGCAAGTGCTGGCAATTGAAGAGCTTGAAACATTAGAATATGGCATTTTCTCGCTACGTAGTAATGCCGCCCGATCATTTTGACCCTACCGTTGTTTCATATCTCTGTTTTGTGTGTGGTTGCTTTAATCAGGGACTATTTATATATATTACATATAGTAAATTATCAAAAATGGAACAATTGTTCAAGAGAACGTAATTTAGATAGGAATTAGAATGAATTATTCTTAGTTTCATTTCTTTCATTAAGATCAACATCCTTTTTTACGGGTTAGATTATTTTACAATCTGTAAGTCTGAATAAAATGCACAATTACTTAATTACTTTAATGCCAAGCTACAACAAAAAAAGAGGAAATTTTCATTTGAAATTGACTCATATAATTTTTCCAGAAACTTTGGCGGTCATGCCGAGACGAATCCAAGTTGTGTTTTGCTCAGCGAAAGGCTATGATGACTACATTGCTGTCCAACTCTTAGAAACGCGGGTCGCAAGCCTCTAATTTGATTCGGCGTTCGTTACCTGTGCAGAAATATGTGTTGTCCTGTGAGGATCCACGAGTTAGGTGCAGTACATTGTAAAAAAACACGCATAAACACCTCTTAAAATCGAAGTTGACGTGTACAAGCGACACATTTCGACTGAAATGTCAGCTCCGCTACGACACCCACGTCTTCCGGGAGTATTTCCTGATGTAATTCTCATCTACACTGCATCATCAGCGGTAGTCTACACGGGAAGCTTGTCCTCTTCGTCAGTTGAAATGGCCTCTTTGACCAGGGACAGGAGCATTAGTATCTCTACAGCCTCTTGATTTATCAGAGGTACGAAGATGGTATTCAGCGTCATGTATTCGCAAATCAAAATATCCCTTTTTCCCGATTCAAATGAACTACTGCAACGGTTGATCATCGGATGAAGAGAAAGAGAAATGATTCTGAAAGGATCTTACGGAGAAAAATATGCTGGCACACTGTAGAAAGTACTTCTACTTTCGCACTACAGCCAATGTATCTCCCTAAACTATTTTGTATTTACTAACCATAGTAAATGTTTGTCTTAGTTTAGTTTCTCATTTTATCGATCCAATATCCACGACACTGCGGTTTTCAGGATTCATCCACATAATTAAAACCGCAATCTCTTATTATTTTCCGCACATTTACCATCTTTAACTGACCCCCCTCAATAATTTCTTACTCGCTTTCCCCAGATAGCTTCCTATTTCTTTACATCTTTTCTGTATTATCTTATTCCCAACTACTTCTGTTGTAAAATTACTCCATGTGATTTCTCTGTCAGTAACCTAGTTTCTTTACATTCTAATAAATTGTCAGATATTACCCCTCTCCCTACACATTGAACATGTCTCTATATTGATCCTTCCGCCAACTTGACAACTCCTGCGCTAATCCATACAAATTCTTTTCTATCATCCTAACGTTCAACGTGTTTTTCTCTACCCTATATATATATGTCATGCATCTATATAAAGTAAAGCATTTTTGAACTCTAGCACTAAATGACAAGCGTTCTGAAAAACATTACAGAGCATAGCCTACGACAATGAACTAAAAGCTAGGAGTCGCCTAATAAGTTGAAGTTTACATATTACGCCCTCGAAATAATAGTAGTGATCAAAATGGGTCATATGCTTTAATGTAAAACGTTTCTAACCTTCTTAATATATTTAACAAAAATTAGATTTCTTAATGTAGCTATAATCAATAAAAATAAAAAAAGAGTTTGAAATATCAGTACGATTAAATAAAGCAAGTATGACATTTAGTAATACTCATCGGTGCAAATGACCGGTACAAACCTTAAAAGAAGAGACACAAAGCTATTGAACAGAACAGAGATAAGAGAACTTAATTCATATTATACCTATATCTTCTATGTGGGTGAAGGAGAGAGGACGAACGCAACAGTCGGAATAACATACATCACACCGTTCACGTCATCACATAATTTAAACGCTTCTTATTTTAGTTTTGTGGTTTAAGCAAAATTTCACAATTGATAACCGTATTATCAGTCCAATAAAACAAAAAAAGTTTAAATACAAAAAAATTCAAGTAAGATGGAAAAATTAAATACTTAAATTCTCTATAAAATCACAAAATACCTAATAATAAAGGTTTTATAGACTAGTATAATATAGACTTTTTGCTATATAAAGCAAAAGTTTTATAGACTACGTCGTTGATATACAGTTAATTAATAGAAATGGATGAATGGAAAATTCATAACTCCGGATAAATGTTTAGATTAAAAAGCACAATAGTAATACCAATTTGAAAATACGTGCATTCCATAAAATTTCAAAATGAACTGTGTTACAAAGTTTCCTTATTTATAAGTAGCTAATCAATTGTGTTTTTGAAGATAATAGAAATGCGTTAAACTTATTTTGATTATTTTTAGCCCGAATTTCACTTCATCGTTGCCTTAAACGGAAATGAAATAAAAGTTTGGGCATGTAAGGGAATCTAAATTGAGTTTTTAATGGCAGTTCTAGTCGCTTTCTTACGAGAACCCATCATGGTGAAGTTCAAGTTGTATGTATAGTGTTTTGGTGACAGCTGAAATGAATTCTACAAATTTAGAATGCAAGGCATTCCGTGTCGCTCGTCTCTACTGCTTGCGTCTTGCGCCTGGGTCATCCACGGGAACAGATGTTCGCAGCACAGGTGGTAAGAAGGTTGCTCACGGGCGGCACAAAGCCTCTTTTCATCCTTATATGTATTATGCCACTTGCACACGTGGCACACTACTTATTCGCTGAAATCAACAGACCTTCCTTTTTTAGGTCAGATGTTTTTCACTAACAGCTTTTCTTATGGCAACTTTAGTAGGCGGAAGGAAAAGATGTTATCTTTTAAGTTGAAAGAAAACCAGGAAGACTTTTGCTGTTCTTTATTATATATTGACGTAGTTTGTTTACTTAGTTGTACAGAACCAACTGTGGGTTGATCGTTTCAAAAGCTACTATGCTTTCTAAGACCGTGATGTTTTCGGATCTAAGCTAACTTTTCGCTTAAAGTTTAAATATTGTGCCATTTAATAGCCCATACTTTTATCTGTATATCAACATAATTTTCTCCAATTTCTCCCTGTGAATCTCCAACAATGTGGGTTAAAAGAACATTTATTCCAATAATTCAGTGCCGCACATCGGAGCTGGAGCTAGCACATTATCTGCAATGATTTGTTACGACATTAAGAAAGAGTTAGACCAGCAACAATGCCTTGAAGGACTTTGCTCCTTATCGTACGGTAGTCTTCATTCTTCGGCAGAATTTTAGAGAGGCTGAAGATCTTTGACGGCTGCAAAACGTCGCCTCTGTGGAAAAAATGTAAAAAGTCCCCAATGTAACTATGGGGATTTACAGGCGTCCCTTAATACTGCATCACAGAATGCTAAAATCATACCCATTACAAAACTCAAGAGAGTAGGGCTTGTTGGAACATCCATCACTGTTAGCAACAATTTCCCTTCAAGATCGAAGGCCAACTACCACGGAGAGGCACACAACAGTTTGTCTCTGGAAAATTTTCCAAAAACGTGTGAAAAATGGTGAGGTCTTTACTTAGCAACATCAAACTGCACCGTGATAATGCTCTGCACACACAGTCAATGTATTATACATCTTCCTGGAGAGTATTCCTACAGTGCTCAACACCCATCCTGCTTTCCTGACACTATGTGCTTTCTTTCGCTATACTTTGAGAAACCCCAGTGTAGAGAGGTGAAAACTTAGTGGTAATTTTCAAAATTATCTTCTCATTACCCCCAAACTTTCTTATCGTTCATCGTATATTTCCTCTAGAGAGGAAAACTCGATATTGTTCAGTTTAGTGAAAAGATAGACTATACATAAGCACAACTGTAGGACTTCGAGGATAAGAATGAATTGAATTAATGATGACATTAAGGTATCCAAAGTTACCTGAAATTTTCTATTACATAACAGAACGAAAGTTAAACTAGAAAAAAAAAAGGGTTCAACAACATTTTTACATGCTTATCTTTGAGCAATTTCGGGACAAAGTGGCTCAGATGCAAATAACAAACTGAAATAAATGTTAAGAATACATGACAGAAAAGCTGCAAAATAATGCCAACTATTGGAGAGAGAGAGATTTAATATGCAACTACGAAGTTCTGTTTACATGTGCATCTTGGATGGGTACATATGAGAAATGAGCTTCAAGGAATGAACGTTTTAGCCTACATAATTCAAAGGCGTACGCCCTCATTTTCTGTTAAATTGCGTCATGTTTTGCTTAGATTACTCGCAAAGAGAGAATTTGAAAGTGATCTAAATAGCCGAGTGTCTTCCACTCTTCTGTTCCAAAATATAACACACTCGTTAACACGCACACAGGTAAATTGCATGGACCCTTCTCAGAGGCCTGGCTAATCCGGTCTCAAGGGGGACGCATGTACTACTGGCGAAAGTCAATGTCCTGTTTGTGGAGCAACAAACAGCTTTCTCTCGGTTTGAACGAGTGAGAGAGATGGAGAGAAATAACAGCAAGTATTGCGCTTTCCACCGGCAGGGTTACCCACCCGCCACTCGGTTTTTCAGGGTCAGGAACCCGAAGGTTACTGTCAATCCCACGAGGAAAAGGCAAGCTCGTCACGCTATGGTTTATTCCACACAACATCTGTCGCAACTTCCGTCATGTTTGCGGTGCAAACCTCCATCATTCTTTGTTTTGCTTATTCTGGTCAATATTTATATTCTTGACAACGTCGCTGCAAGGTTTGAACTAATAGAATTCGGAGAATATATGCTATTTTCCAAAACACTATTTATTCTTTAAGTGTTTAATATAGAGGAGGTAACAAAAACCTCATTTTTACTAGAGAACACTGTGCGCTCCATAATTTCAATTTTGCATTTTTCCCCCACAGGTGAATCATATCCCTCAACGCAGTAGGTAATGCCTTGTGCACTGGAGACAGTAAACGAAAGTGATCTGCCTATCTCTCTCACACCGTTCACTCGTCATAGAAAATTCACATTTTCTTTCCAGTGTGCAGTGTACTTCATGTTTGTGCGGCCCGCAAATGAACCTTTTTATTTTATGTTAGGATGCCGAACTGTTGCTTCCGTCACTCCTATCGATTTAAATGTGGGACTTTAAAACTTTTACACTCATCCTTTTTATTAGTGAAGCACAGTTTTCGACATGCAATTACTAAACAGATAACCAAGCAAGGTGGCTCAGGCGATAACGCTTGAGACTCATATTCAGGAGGTCCCTGGTTCAGTTCCCTTTGGATCAGTCATCCTGATCTTGGGGAGTTTCGTGGTTTCTTGTGTCACTTAGGCAAATACTGGAATTGATATTTACATTCCACTAATGTTCCACTCTCCTATTATGTTAAAGTAGATATTCTTATAGTACTTTCTGTTGTTCTCACTCTATACATTTCTGTATCTGTTTTTTATAATTATTCTTATTTTAGTCGTTTTTTATTTTTAGTTAGTTCTTTGATTTACACAAATCTGAAGGGTAGCAGAATGTATTATTATTATTATTATTATTATTATTATTATTATTATTATTATTATTATTATATCTACTATTTCCTTTCATTTCATTCCATATCATCAGTTACAAAGTCGAAACGTCAGGCAAGGCGGGCTGCGCCTACATTCATGCATACTTTTCTTGGATTCCTGACCACAATTCCTCCCGGAAGCGCCCCCTTGGGGGCAAGTATACAATTGGACCATTGGAGACCACCGCAGTGCACAAATCCTCTGCGTAGTGAATTCTGACCTAACCCTAACCAAGATCACTGAAGAACCCTTTGTTTTATAAGTGATGATAAAGTCTAATTTAAGAATTTGATATTTTCCACGAAATTTACTTTATTTTGCACGGGTTAAATTCCCAAGCAAAAGTGCAAATTGAAGAAAATTAAGAGTATTTTTCTGAAATTATCGTGTCCTTTAATGAAAATGGTGGAGCTTTCACCCGTTACGTTTGCTTGATTGCTCCTGAGAGTAATATTCTATAGTATTCTGCTGTTCTTAAATGTTTCAACTCAATGCTTAGTTAAAAGATTTCACTTTTATAACCGACTTAACACATGTCGTTTGTGCAGCTATAAAATTAAAGAATCTCTCTTGCTTTGTTCAACACTTTAATGGCTTTTCTTATGGAACTTTTTGAACAGTTCACAATGAAAAAGGCAAAGTTTCAAGAGAGAGTCGTTCTAATTTACACGAATCTATGAAAATAATCGCATATCTTGTATTTACTTTATTATAAGCTGTAATGCAGTTCCAAAAGTTAATTCAGTTCGTGCAAATCAAATAAAATCTGACTTTCCTCTTTATGTATTGAAATTGTTTTATTTTATTTAATCTAAATATTTTATTCTCTGGTCTAAATGAGGGGGAAATGAATATGTAATAATTAAAAAATATTACATTGTTAATAAACACTATTATGAAACCTAAAATATCTGTCTTGAAAAGGGTCCACAAAAAATGGAATTCATTTTTTTTCTCTCAGTTCGAGCGTTGTTATAGTGTTTGATTCGTTATTTAAAGGAGTTTTTATGTCTTGATTTTGAAAGTTATTCTAAAGTTTAAAGGTCAGCCTAATATGCGTAGATGGGCACGCAGTCAAATCGAAGTTATGCTATGCCCGCAAAGCGCAGCACTGAGCTCAATTTATGGGTTATATTATGACTCTGTAATGAAGCGATCTGGGTTGCAAACCTCTAGTTTGACTTGCCATTGCCCACTATTGGTGCACCTACTGAAAATTTGAGGGTTTTTCTTCTAAATGCTCTGCATAGCCTAAAAGAAAGGCTGTAATGGCTAAGCGCTCTGGTGGCAATAGGCTGCGTGCTATAGCAGTTGGAAGGAAAAGCTGCTGGTTAGATAGAAAGTGCAAGCCTATTACATAGAGCGACAGCGCTTACAATGTAATACTTCTTTTCTTACGCATTATCAGAACATTGGCCTTGTGACAGCAGCTATGCGGTTGTCATTCTCCAGAATTTCAAACCTGAGTCACGTTTCAAACTTTCTCTTGTTTCCTCAGCTGCAGGTTCTTAAGCAGTGGCGGCTAATGTACTTTATTATAAATGAAAATGTGTTACAGAAAGAAAGTTGGATCATTTGCTGTTTGTGGCATGTTCGTTGTGTTAAAAATGGATATGTTATTGATTTATGGCCTTTATTGATAACATTTAAATTCACGTAGACTGTAATTTGGAATGACATTAAAAACTTGGTTTCAGGATGTGAAAATACTATGAATATTTTTAATTACGGAATGTTACATACATGTTTATATTTAAAAATTATCCATGCCAACTAAAAATTGCATTTTTGACTGCATTGTGGCACGTTTGAAAGTACAGTATTGCTCTCCATTATACACCTTACCATTTTATGTTATCTATTCACATCACACTAATGTTTCATATTTATTCAGCAAATATGTTCTCTTATCGTATTTATCCCTAACTATTGAGACAATATAAAATAGCTTCAAACTCCATTTTATATTACTGATATTAGCATAATTAATTACATGTGTTATAAATCTTGTTATCAATTTATACAGTTTGTATGTCTGCATATTAATAGTTAAGTCATTTTGTGTATTTCCTGAGTATTAGAACAACTTGTTTACAAAGCTTTTAGACATAAACCAGGAAGTGTTGTGTTCTGGGAACGGGACAAAAAGAGCCAGACGATCCTGTACATCTTTTGTATGTTTTGTAAGAAGCTTTGTATATGAAGGGTGGTCTCTAAGAATGTGAAAAATAGTGGATCAGATCCCTAGGTATTGTATGAATGAACAGAAGGGTTAGTGTTTTGTTAAAATCCAGGAGAGGCCGGCAATAAAAACCTACTGATGCAACAGAACCTTGTGGGCGTAATAACTTGTAACCAACATTACGTTACGAAATCCAGGATAAAAATAGGAGGAATAAAGAATAAAAAGGACGGTCGAATGGGTAGTTGGAGGAAAAAGACGCAAATTGTTAAGAGGAAGCCATATCGAAAATACTAGTACAAAGAGAAAAATAGTGGAATGGTGAAAGAATTAATACAATTACCGTCCAGTGATAGAGCAGAATCCTTTGGGTTAGTTGCCAACACTTGTCAATATTTTCAGAACTTAAAGGTAGCACTTGAAAGATAAAATTACTTAAATATAAATAAATGCTATTAAAGTAAGCTCCACGATTCGTGTTCGTTCTTTGCATGATTCCCAGTCCTATCCCGTTGGCCTAAGAAGGTCATAAAATTCCAGTAATCCACCGACGCTGGCTTGGCAAGGGATATTCGATAGACAGCAGGAGAAGAGGAAATCAACATCAATTCGTCAACAATCAACTGAATCAACAAACTCCTCCTCCACTTATCACGTTAGACAATCGAATACGATTGCGCTATCTTGTGCCATGATGTATTGCAATATATATATGTTTATATATAAAAGTTTAAAGAGGATAGGTACACTTTCTGTTGTCAGAATTATAATTTATTTATGTAAAAAATGTTTTTATTCCATTAATTTATTCATTATTGTTTGCAAATATAGACCCAGGACGTTACATTTTATAAATCTTCATTCGCATGTCTTGTAGCAATTTTCTCTTTGGTTAATCTTGTTTTAAATTATGAATTAATGTCGATTGTTAAATAAAACAAAACTGTTCTTTTTAATACATGTTTTCGTAATGTAACATAATTATATTTACAAGAAATGAAATTCTTAAAACTATCAGCTTTATTTTTCTATTATCGGGTACTATTTGTTTAATTGGGAGGAATAAAATTCTTTAGGACATTAATTACTTCTTATTTAAATATTAACACTTTCCTAAATAGACTCTTCAAGGTAATCACTAATCTGCAATTAGTGCATCCATATAAACCAAACTGAATATATAATTGATAGGAAATCACAGACTTCTAGTGGAAGAGAAAATCAAAATGAGCATTGCAAGTGTGTAGAATTACGTCATAGCAAAAGCCAGCAAATGACTGGAATATTCGAATAGCTTGAGTCAGAAAACTTGTTCAGCCTGAGGGTAGGCTAAAGCGCCACTCTTCACTGAATGTTGTGCGTCAGAGTGTACGACTTTCTCTCTGTAAAAATGTATTTTCAGATACTTTCCTCTTACAGAGCGAAACAAATCAGAGCCAAGGCAAGATGATGACCAATAGTGGATTATTTGCGCGTATTATTCTTTCATTCATCGATCTGACAATGACAACAGCATAGATTGGTCATCTTCGGCCCCAATACATTGTCCACTAATTTTCTGTTGTCGAGTATCCTTCACATTGACGCTATAATTTGTATTACATATGTTTAATAAAGTATTATAAGGTAATAAAATTAACATTAAAAGAATTCTAATATTTTCTCTCATTCGCAAAAACAAAATACTCTCCAAATGATGTGATGAGCGATATAAAGTGATTGTGAACCAAACTTATTGCAAAAGTACTTACGACGTAGTTTAAAAACACACCATGCCAAGAACTGTATGCCTAATACAGTTTTAGTACGATACGTTGAAAATATATAGTCACACTGAAACGAGATGTATACAGTAAATTCAGGAGACCTCTGTGACAATTTTGGAGGAGAAACACATCTCAAAATGAAGAACATTGTTTTATAAAATAACTTATTTTCTCTGACACGTCGTGTAGAAGTGATGCACCCCTGTTTGTTTAGGTATATGTACTGGTTTTCAAGGTTAAATACATGACGATTCCTTATCCTCGCCGTGTTCCTCTGTGTGTAATTGATGTCTGTGCATTTGAATGCAAGCATCTATTGAGAATGCACGTGTACTCTTTCCCTGAGTTGATGTTACGTTGAGGCTAGATAAAATGGCCACTCAACTTAAGGCCCCTACATTTTTTGCTGTGTGGACAAGTGCAAGGTGTTGTGCATACGACTCTATTTGACGCAAGATATGAACTACTTCAGCGAATATTTGCTACTTTTCATCAAATGGGACACAGGCCTGAAACGTTTGCCAGAATCTGGTGTAACTGAAAGTAACCTGGTTCAGGGCAGACACTTTGAGCACCTTCTGTAATCCGTTCCAAAGATATTTGCAAAATAAATTAATAATATTAACGTCATAATTTTTAAATGATCCTAATCCGAGTATTTTTTCAATAAACAATGCACCAGAGAACATAGGTAATTTAACAAAAAATGTTGCTCATTGTGGCATTTCTCTCTCTTCAGTACATGTTGCAGAGAGTCACTCTGTATATTGGCAACATTTCTAAAAATTACCCGCGTGTGTTGGATAAAAACAAACATAAAGAATAATGACATGAAGTATGCCTCCCGAAATTGTCCGCAGTAGTTTAAGGGCAGTTTGGACTGCATTCAAAATTAATATATTAGATATTCAGTTCTCAGTCGGTAATACAACAGTAAATAATTGAATACTATCAAACTTTTCGATTTCCTCTTATGTAGTAATAAACAATATCCCTGAAGAAACATACGCAATGCATTTGAGCAAAATCAATATTTTATGACAAAAGCACATTGTCTTATTGAAAAGTTGAACTATTAAATTAAAAGTAAAACTTTGGATAACAATGAATATGCAAGGAGCTGCATGAATGTGATATTAAGGAGCCTTGTTATTTTGGAATGTTATTTGGACATAATGATTATTTTACTTCTGATCGGCAGGTCTGTGAAAACTGTCTTAAGGAAGTAGTTCACTATATACTGCCACACTTGTACTTAAAATGCATCATTGTATTGCAACTGGCACGTGTACGCGGATATGATGAGTTACAATATGAATATACCCCAGGGAACTTTGGTAGTCTGCGTTTTGCATGTGCAGCATTGGACAATAAACACGCGCTAATTTATATAATATCACCATGCAGAGATGAACGACAGTCCAACTTCAAATTGCTCAATCGAAGCTTCGCAAAAGTTTTCTTTACATGAATGTGTAAGTGAGCAGCAGCGGTTCTCAAACTACGATTCGTGGGCCACAAAGCATTAAAGAAATGTTAACAATATTCATTATTGAATGTATGTATACAAGCAATGAATTACGACATAACGAAAAACATGTAAATTTATAAGGTGTATTTACTGAAGTAAAACACATAATCAAATGAAAGATGGCTATTTGTTCTGGAGGGAGTTTTCAAATAGGTAAACCGAAAATTTCCTCCTGGTAGAGCACTCTTGTACCGTCCTGATTTCGTTGGCAAGCACGATCTTTCGACAGCGAACTGCATACCATCAAAGAACGCCTGAAAACATCGATGCCTTTTGTAACAAATTACTTCTGTGAAAAATCATTTTCTACGCTCATATATATATATAAAACGATGTATGAATACCTTTGGAAATCGTAAAATCCAAACTAGAATGCAATGGCTTCCCATCCATTCAGGAATTAAAGTTAACCAGTAGTAATAGGAGTGTGTTTATTTTACTGGCACTAATATAGTACAAAACAACTTCAACAGGCACAAGGGTCCAACGGAGCGTACGTCCTTTTATGATACACTTGGCACGTTGGATTTAGCACAAGATGTTACGTTAGAAAGTCACTGTAAGATATAAAACATTTATATTCAGCAATTTAAAAGCAAATAAATAAATAAAAATAAATAATTTTAAAACATATTAAAATACACATAAAAATATAAACAGCCTATTACGTATGACACAGCTGGATTTAGTCAATTTGTTTCCCCCCAGTCCCCTGCCCGGTTATTTGTCTTTTCAGATCTGAACTTTCTGACTTTCATCGGAAATTTACCTAATCGCTCCTTTCATTCCTTGCCTACCAGCAGAACCCAGCATGACCATTCTTCCTGTGTTCGAACCGGTAAAAGAGTGCGGTAGATACTTTTCCGTCCAGCGAGAATGTGTGTACATAATTCCCCCTCCTCACAGATGAGACAAATACTCCGCTCATATTCGTCAATGATCTTAATCATCCGCCATGCCCCCAGCCTAAATCGTGGGAGCCCATGTTTAGTGTGTTTAGTCCCTGTTTTGATGTACTGCTCCATTCCCCATTCTGATTTTAGCCCCAATTGTATGCACTCCCAGAGAAGTCATCCCTCTGCATTGCGCAATGAGAGATGCCTACTGCCTATCCATATCCTTCAAGCGGTTCCTAACTATCCTCCATACTCTCATTCTATTCCCCTGGCTTGCCATCCAAATACAGTCTATCCTTATTGTTTCTACTCCCTTTCTTAATTTGGATGTCCATGTATTGTTACTGTAGCATCATGTATTGTTAGTTATTATTAAAATGAACCTTCCATATATTTTTCATTTTAATATTATTGTTACTATTATTATTTTTATTATTATTATTATTATTATTATTATTATTATTACCACTGTGGAAGAATACAGTACAATAAAAAGGCAAATATTACACGTGCATTTATATTTTTTATATTTTTAAATTTTAAGCTAGTTATAAACAACTTTAAAAAAATAAGCTGTAAATTTTTAAACTTTGAGTTAAATCTTAGGTGTTGGCGAACAAAGAAAGTTTGAGAACTGCTGTCATGGTGCAATCCCTTTGTGCCAAAATGGGAGTGGTTTTCATCAGTTTTCCAACCTTTCAAAAATTCACGGTTTTCAACACAACTCTCAATTAATTATAAGTATGACGGGAGAAATTAAATCTTGATGAGATTAATATGTTCCAATATTCATTATCGTGGATACAATGCGTGTGATGCCACGGTGCGGCTCTGCTAAGTCGTGATTGAATTCTCATTGTGTAACTGAAATCCAAATGATAAAAATGTATGTTCTATTTCTTCCCAAAACTTCGTTTTTCTGAGTAAATTTTTTTTCTGACTTGGCCTACCTATCTATCAGTGATTTAAATTATGTAACTACGCACTGTATTTTATGGTGAGTTTAACAGAAAACTTGCATTAGTCAAGTTATGTATTGTATTTCATTTGGCATACAGTCATTCATTCGAATATTTTGAGTAATGCAATAAAGAACCGATCAGGAATTTTCCGTATGCATTGTGATCAAAGTTGGCAGTTATAGATCTCGCACATGAACTCTTTTTGATTATATCCTTATCGTGCTCCTGTTAAACCGTTTGCAGTTTTTTTTTTACCGCCAGGGTAGCCGAGGTCGTTAAATCGCTAACTCGTGAGCGGGAGATCTGGGGTTTGAATCCCGCCAGGACCGTTCTCCCTGACCGAGGTTTTTTCCAGGTTTTCCTCAGTCCTCATAAATGGCAAATGCCGGGGAGGTACCCTAAACTTAGACCTGGAACATTTCCTTCCTTAAAATTAAATCCTTTCCCAATAACATATTTCATTTCATGTATCACCAGTGTCCATCGCCTGTGGTGCCTCTGTAGCAAAAACCGGCGTTGAACATCATTCATTCATTCATTCATTCATTCATTTTTGCAGCTTTATTTTGTTTTGGGGCGCTGTTTATTTGCCAGGTTTGATGCCCACATTTCTATCATAACCATAAATATTGACGGAGTTCTACAGCTATAACAAGGCTTTGTATTAAAATGTTATTTGCACATATTTAAAATGCTGATTTTTTTAAATCTATCTCCCCAAATAATTGTCACCATGCAGCTGTAGTGACGACTAAATATTTTCACAGTTTGTTCAACTGGCTGAAAAATATAGTTGAATATATTCGACCAAAGACAAGCTCTGTATAGAGCAACCTATAAAATAATCGGACACCGGGAACCTTACAAATTAGAATTGCTTAAATATATTACAAATATAGAGTGTAAGGTATATGTTATTATAGTTTTATCTCATTAGTTTGCTTCTTTTAATGCGATAAATTTATTATATATTGTGAAAATCGGTAACTTCCAAGGACAGAAACACTAAAAGAATAATGTTAGGCGTTAAAATTCAAGCTGATAGCACACATTGTTTTAACATGTATTTGGCAAATTTAATGTAATATTTCATAGGAGTCATAAGTAAATGAATTTATATATGAGTAACCTCCCAACGGAAAACAGTTAAACAAAAATTGCTCTCTCTCTCTCTCTCTCTCTCTCTCTCTCTGCGACAAAATAGATTTCAATATTATTTCGACGTTCCATTAATAATCTCCTAATAAAAACAATTTTTTCACCTTGGAGCGCAAACCTTAACATTATTTTTATTTCACTTAGTAATTTGCAAATTTGCCAAAATGTATTTTTCATTGCCTTTGCAGAAAAGTCGTAAAAGCGGCATAAAACAAAATTTCTATTAGCTTTGTAAAGTAATGATTTAATTTTACAAATTATTATTGTTAAAAGAATTATATCCCTTAAAATGAGTTATTGCTCATATTTCTATTTTAAGAGGTTAGAGAGGTGTCTGTAAAAATGACAATTTAAACAAATGAGGGTATATTGGCGAATTTCTGCACTAATACTATTTGGTATGTCACATTTCATTAAAACATTTATTTATATGCTATACTGATATAAAAATATTACAGTATAAAAAAGTGAAGTCAATGGTTCTAATTTTCTGTTCGAATTAACATGAAGTCGCCGCTATAACGCCATATAGATTACGTATTAAGTACCATGGTACCCCATTATGTTTCACTTCCATATTCTCATCACCGGATACACAGTTGGTCCTTCAAATTGCAAAGATCATTAGAGATGTATTAAACTGGCGTATTAAACTATAGTTTCTTTAAAGGAACGAGATTACTCGTCGAAAACACGACAGCTATACCAACAGTGTTTGAATTTGATCAAGGAAGAATTGTGGGAAACCGAGAGTGTGGAATGCCATTCAGAGAAATTGGTGCTCGTGTTGGACGAAATGCAGCCACAGCAAACAAATATGAGATCAGTGGATCGAAGTAGAACGAACATACAGACGTGAGGCATTCCAATTCCAAATTATTATAAACATACACAACATCTCAGCATTAAAACTTAATTTTCCCTCTCAGAGATTATCAGAATGTGCCGGGAACTAAAAGAAACCCAAAGCATGAGGAAAAGGATATCAAATTAATACATTAGTAAACAGTAATTAGTAAATTTCTCCAGAAAATTCATATCTAACTGTCTTTGGCATTGCAGTGACCTTTATTGCCGGTGATTGCAGCGACACGCAGATCGAGGCCATGAAACCCAATGACACTTTCTAAACGTTAGTTACGTACTACGTAGTGCATTGCCGGCACCTCGCCATGACAAAAGAAACAAATATCACAGCCGTCCCTTGCCCTCGAAATTTAGGAAAGCGTAACAACAGCTTGGAGTGGGCAATGTCAGACTCCGGTCTTACTGTTCTTCCTATTATTTGCCGATACTCTAGCTGATGGAAATATCATTAACAGATGCGAGTTTACTAAAAACCTCACTATGAACACCTCAGATAATTCTGAGAGGACTTCCTAGGAAATTGCTTTTCGAGACATGATGGCAGGTTAAAAGTGAAACATACCAGAATATAATATCTGCAAAGGAATAATTACCTAGTTGAACAATGTCGATTTTTAGCGTTTTAACTTAATAAAGCAAAAACGTTGCATAATACATTTTAAGAATCTCGCCCGTCAACAGGTAAAACTGGATATGATTTTAAAATCGATCAAACCAGGAACAGTGTTTTAAGAAAATGACACGGGCTTTGTTGAAACTTGTTCCTTTGTACAAAAGTCTTGCGTAATTGCATAATTTATGAGATTGTAACGTCTTTTATAGACAAAGAGGGAAGCGGAAGACCTTCGATAGCAGTGACTACAGAAAACACAGAGGATGTTGAAGATTTAGAGATATTTTCTCAATATTGTATCGGAAAGCGTCTCAAAGATTGTTCAACTGTCAGGAATATTACTTCTCCTTTGATGCCCCACAATCACAAGAACAAAAGATTGCCTCATAATGCTCCAGATATACAACATGAACTCTGAAATCATAACAGGTGAAGAGACATGAATCAATCAATATCCACCATCTTCTTCTTAGCAGCCATGTGGCAACAATGGAAGGACAGCTACTGCAGGGTAGTGCACAACAATTTGCCTCTCGAAACTTTTTCAAAGTTTGTGAAAAAGTGTGGGACTTAAGAGCACAGGATGCAACATGAAATATCTCTGTCAACACTTAAGTTTCTGGAAAGTATCCCTGTGAAGCTTGACACCCAACCTCCTTACAGTCCTGGCCTAGAACCCTGCTACTGCTTCCTATTCCCTTTGTTGGAGCGCAGAATATTCTATAAGATGCATACAAAGAGATGCAAATGAATGGCTTTAGTTACTCCAGTCTTCATTCCAAAGAACACCCAAGTGTATAGACTGTTATGTTCCATAATGTTCAGGGTTTACATATAGTGTGCATGGGCCAACAACAGCCTGAAGCTGTCATTAACGTTTGTGTCGGCAGTTTGACTACATTTGAAAATGTATGGGCGCCACAGGACATAAATAACATGTCAGCACCGCATCTCTCCTGGAATAAGCGTGTGCGTCGTTCAACGTCATCAGCAGTGACCTTGCGTTTGTTGGCAGTCACAGCGAGTCATCAGACTGACCTATTCTGGCCGCCAATTAAAACAAGCGCGACGGAATACATCCCTTTCGACCCAAACAAAATTACGCAGTATTTAGCCTACTAATGCAACTAGTAAATGAAGCGAAAATACACCAAAATGGGCGTATATACCTTTTAAGAGTTTTGTTGTTCAAAGTGACACGTAACCAAGCTTGTAAATATAAACTTGTTCGTCACTGATCTCTGCATGTTAAGGCCTGTTGCTTATTATTGGTGTGAAATTTGTTGATAGTATTAAAAAGACAGAAAGTAACTACATATGTCGAGTTATTACTTTTTGCAAACAAATACATTAGGACAATTTTTCATTGTGTACTTTTGTAATGAAAAGGTAATTGTCATCATGAAGTTATCGAGTCACTACCACTTGAAGGAGTAGGTAGTTTAATATTTGTGCCGACGTCACAGATCGCTGTCTCCCTCTTGCTTGGTCACGTCTGTCATTAGGCTTATATCATGAACACTTTTGTGCAATCTTTCTTCCTCTACGTGTTCTAAATGAGTTTTCCAGATATGTTTATTTTATTTTCTTTTTACTCATCATCATAATTTTTATATTTCTCAAAGCAGCCCCAGCTGTATACAATGCACCTCTACCACCCTTTCCGTCTGTTTTCAAAGACATGCTGGAAACCATTTTTGACAAGTTCTTTATTTATGTTCACTGGAGCCACGCAGAGCTTTGCTATTTGTTCTTAGAATCGAAATGATGAAGCCCAGTTTCATCAGTAACGATTACTTTTGAAAGAAACTCCGCATCTTCCTGTGACATCATCTTTAAACTGCATGCATACCAGCACGCGAACGTCCTTTTTTTTTGGGGGGGGGGGGGGTCAGCAGTCTTGTAAGCCACTGTGCACAAACACGTCTCATGTATAACTTTATGTGGGTGGCATCCAGTGAAACGTTCAGAATTTTTAAAGTGTTCTTAATGTTATTTTGTCATTGTCTCTCACAATGACAAAAGCGGTTTTAATGTTTTCTTCCGTTAGAGCACAAACTGGAAGCCGTGTCCACCTTCCTTTGAAATTGATTGCCTTCGCTCTTTTAACATTTATAAGGAAGAATAATCTCTGTAACATTGCATAGACCTCAGGTGAAGTTTTGTAAAGACGAATGCAGGATTGCAGAGTAGCTAGTTCGTCACTTGTCACCTACCATTTTGCTGCAGGCGAAACTGAACATGTCAACTTGCACACCTCTCACATGCGGGAACCGGAAGTGATAAAAATGAAATTAATAGCACGTCTGTTAAGCTAACAAAATATTGTAAATTTAAATTATAGCGCGAACGTTAATGCTGTAAAAAGCTATAGCAATCTTTACTGAACAATTTTCGTTACGTATTTTATTTTGTTTACTTTTGTGCAACCTTTCATTCTCATCGGGTATCTCATACCTGCTGCATGTAAAGTGAGGTTATGTGAGTCATAGGACGGCAGGGTGAGGCTGCAGTAGTTATGGCCTAATATGTATGAGCAGGTAGCAGCTTGTAGTTTATTTGAGGGACGCTTTGTGAGCGAGGGTTTATGTGTACATTTTATTCTGTGCTTTCATTGTGTATAAATTGTGTGCTAATTGGTTTTGTCCGTTATGCCACGACACTAACATAGTCTTGAATGTAATTTTATGTGCCATACATTTGTGAAATTCCATTCTTGGAGAGAAGTAATAAGCCATTCTGCAATAAAGTGATATTCCAGTAGAGAAATTAAAGGTCAACTTATTAAAAGTTACGAGAGACAATATCTCTCAATGACAAGAAATATGTTCCGCACTGCCGCGTTCTTACGAACGAAAAGTTAGAAGAAATACAGGAATTTTCTACATAGTAACCTGTAACGTATTGCCGCCGAGGGACATCATTTTAAACATCCCTTATAACATAGGTAAATGCTCAGTGTTATCAGCTTTAATTTCAATATTATTTTATACTTTCAGTATAAATGTAAGTTCTAACTTTACGCGGGGCATCCTTTCGGATTGCAACGTCTGCACTTCCGCAGTACGCAGTCACACTCATGTGACTCACAACTCAAATGAACTAACTGTATTTCGAAACTATTTATTTTTGTTATAACACATGTGTTTAAAGCGGTTCAGTCATGATCTTATATTTCTTTTTTGTATTATTTTTAATGATTATATATTCTGAAACTTTGTAATTTTCTCTGCTATGCAATTTTCTTGTTTTGCAGTCATGGCATTTAAATTCGTTATCTATTTCAATATTTGGTTAATAACTACAATATTGTACGTATCTGACCGTTCTTTTAGCCTGAAACACAAAGCCTATCTTTTGTTTTTCGATGTTTTAATTATATTCTGTGGCACTTGTTGCAGTTTAGAAAGATTTTATGCTTACATTCTGATAAAACTTTTGTAACTTGTTAAATTTGCTGTTAAACAGTGGCTCAAGTACACGCCTTTCAGAATTAGACTTGTGGTCCGAAAATATCGTTAAGTTTGAAACAAATTCTTGTTAAGAATATATATTTATCTGTGTTACTAACAGTGTATTCCCGTTCAAATTATACTTTGTAAATTACACACTCGTTGCTTTATGTCTTATAACCTGTTTATATGTAACACTCTAAGGCAATGAATATATAAAATAGGATTGAAAAAATTGGACCGATTTTTACTGTAATTTGCCAAAGTAATATTTTTGTACTTTAAAAATAGTCTCTTTATGGTAGAGCATTTGAATTAACATCAAAACATTTAAATAAGTATAAATATACGCTAAATTTTGAAAATCTCGCTATTTGTGAAAAAGCAAATTTTCCCAAATAAATGACAACTTCTTTTAGATACAACCCGTTTAAAACCAAGTGATTTTGAAGAGTAAACATTTTTTGTTATTTTTAATATGAATCAAGTTAACAAACAAAATCAATTAAAGCCTTTCGCTCGTGTAATTAAATAGTGATAGAACTTCCCAGCAAAACAGTAGCTTCATGAACACCGCAGAGTACCTTGAGAAAGGCTGTAAGTATGTAAGGCAAAGTGTTAATACCATATGATTTTTGCGATAAGCCATAGCCTTAAAGAAAAAGATTAGAGGGAAATGTGTGGAGGACCTCGTGCATTATCAGTTATTTGTTCGAGATAATTGTTTATGTGGGTGTAGGTGTAGGAGTATCGCTCAAGTGTGAAGGAAAAACGAAAATGAAAGTATTGCGACTTGTCTTGTTACATAAGAGCCAATGGCGTGCTATTATCAGTACGTCAGTAACAAATATTTTTCCTTGTGTCAGTATTTGAGCGCAGAGGGATTCACACCTTTCCCCGTAATGAGAGATACGTCACTAGAACACGTATTGATGTGATCTCACTATTTGTGGTGTAATCAGGTATCGTTTATCAAGCACAATAAAATTCATTAAAAAGGAAAAACAATATAGCTGATATAAAAACAAATATTATTCCACAAATACTCTGCAACTACCAGCTTTACTCTAAATTAAAACTTTCAGCTCCTATCTTAATAGTCAAATAATGAACATTTTATTTTACAAATCATATAAAAGACAAGCATGATTGAAATCAAATGATTATTTTAATGCAAATACACAATCAAACATATTAAAAAAAGTAAAATAATTTCCAAATGCTCGTGGGGTGTAATAAAATGAACTAATATACGGAGTGTTAATGAACAACATAAAATATGTTTATTCTGTGTAGAGGGGCATTACACAAGTAATTTGTGACACGACTCCAGATAAGGGAGCTAATGGAGGATAAATCATTTGAAGAATTTTTAGCGAGAGCAAAGCGAGGGCTTGGAAAATTTTCAAATGGCTTTGTATGAACTTTCTGGGCAGTTCCCTTACTACATACAAAAATAGAAATTTTCGGATGAGTATAAAGAAATCGCATTTATATTTCTAATCCTGTTGGTGTCAGTGCCAAACATTTAACCAAAATGTTAAATTGATGGAAAAATTTTACCAAGGTTTATGGCAATAGTTTATGATAGGACATCGTGAAAATTCGGATAAAGTGCATGCATATATGCTAAGCGTTTTTATTATCAATTCTGCATTAAATTAAATGCAGATGTTAAGCTTTACATAATATTGTAAGTGCTATAATTTATTACATTAATACACTTTTTATGGGAAAAAATGGCCATAAAACAGGACTATCTGTGCCTTTTTAATAAATTTGATACATAAGTTATAATTTGAATCTGCGTGTGAAAGGAGAAAAGTGATTGTTTATGAAAAATTCTATCACGTGAGCAAAGTTACATTTCGGGGGTTTAAAATTAATTTTATTTTGTTGAACAGTGCAATAATATCCCATCAACTTTCAATACGATAATTTAGTGTTATTTATGTCTAGTGCAGCAATAGGAAGTAAAGTTTTGATAACAAAACTGGGATTATACATCTTTCCTATAGTTGCAAGATATCATTTATGTTATATCGTCTTGTGACAATGAGATGTTGATATAACTCTAATCAAAGATACTGAGAACAGATCACTAATTTGACTTTAATTTAGTTTTCATTCTATTTTACTCGTACCTCTGTTTACGATATGTCAGTGTATTTTATCTTAAATTTCTTTCTTTTCTTTGAAGAATTAATGCAACAGGAGTATCTCAGGCTCAGAACTCGCATTTGGGATGTCCGGGTTCAAATTATTTGGGGCCGGCCATTCTGACCTTAGTTTGTTTTTTGTTGTTGTTTTTTTTTTTTTGTATGCCCTGGTCGCTCAGGCGAATGTTCTAATTAATTTTCCGCTCTCCCATTTAATTTTTTATGTTAGGGTTTAACGTCCTTTTTTACTGCTGGGGCATCACAAGCCGTGGACACTAGTGCTACATTAGATGAAATGATACATTCGGAGATGATTTATTTTTTAAGGAAGGAAATTTTTGAGGCCTAAGTTTAGGATACCTCTCTGGCACTTGCCATTATGAGGACTGAGGAAAACCTGGAAAAAAACGTTAGTCAGGGAGGACGGTCTTGGCAGGATTCGAACCCTAAACCTCTCGCTTACGAGTCCGCGCCATAACGACCTCGGCCACCCGTGGAGATTCCATTGGTTCTGTTACAGAGTCGAAAGTGCCCGATAATGTGTGCTGGTGCTCTGTACTGTATGATTGTGGCTTGCGCTTTGGAAAGGTTTCTATCCCTGCCTCTGGTATGTAAGCAGTCCTTCGGATTGACGCAACTCCTATGGGCACGATTGTTCTATCTGGAAACACTGTTAGAGAGACTGTCATCTCAGTGCCTCAAAGCCCATGGACCCTGGCCCTTCTGGGTCTCCCTCAATTTATCTCTTCCTCCCGGAGGTTTCAGCGCTTGAGTAAGGCCGATACAGAGCGAAGGTATTTCGCTGTTCATTTAATTAACTTTCAATTATTGGTATATTATTTGTCCCGTTCTTCTCCCTGAACAGCAGTTTATCCTGACAGTGAACACAAATAATACTAATGATTTAAATATGAAATCTTTCAGTGTTTGCTCCCTCATTCGTTAGTTTCTCTTTCCAGGTATCAATGACATACAAATATGCAATGAACATTACATCATGAATGCTCCTGTTGGTCTTTAACTAATCGACTTCTAGGAGTGTTTAAATATATATCCTATACAGCTGACAATGAACAATTTTTGTTCTGTTGCTATACACACTGCTTCTGCAGCACTAGATATTACCTCTCTTTCCAGTACATCTGGCATAAAATTGCAATCTTATTTACAAAGTTTGCTAACAAGCACAGGGACCGGCATGATATTTCAGGATTAATTTCCATTACGACAGTCGAAACATTTTTTCCGTCTTAGAAAACCTGGACAAACTGCATGAATGAGTTGAGATTCATATCTCATTATTAGAGGACAGAATTAGATGTAGCATAGTCCAATGGTGGAGAAGAGTATTCCCTGTATTCAAGCAGGCGGGGACCCAATGAATCACCAATATTAGTAATTTTCTACTTTTACTACGTCTGTTTTGAAAAATATTACATTTAAGGTTATGTCCTTACACTAAACTTCTTAAAGGCATTAAATTTATATCTTAAGAATTATGTTTCTAGTATTATTCTAGATTTAAACTTATAACTTTCTTTGAACACCCTATATATCGTTTCCTTAGCACTGGTTGTTTTCAATTTATGCCAGAAATCCTTTTGATAAGGAACATTATTCCTAGTGACTTGGAGTTTCATTCCGATTGAGAGGTTTTAATTCGATGCCTAAGAGTCATCTGTAACACATTAGAACTATTTCGTTCGTCTACCTGAAGATCTTGGCAGGCGGGAGGATGGCATCTCTCACTGAAACTCATCATTTTCTTTGTTCCTCTGGAATTTGTAAAGGAACCGACTCTCACCGTGTTAAAATTACACACTTTGACCTACATACTATGGCCGCTGCGTGTTAAAAGTAGAGAAAGTTTTAGCATTAGGAAAGCTATATATCTTTGGAACTTTTAATATTTTCTATATGCAACAAACGTATTTGGGCAATAAATTACTTAACTTGAGCGATCGAATCTAGCTGGTTAAGCACTTTAAATCACAACTTAAAATTTTTTCCTGATCATATTTAGGTTAATAATTTATATGCTAGCCCAAATAAGACCATATGACAGAAAATTATCTTGTGAGATAACGTAACTTAAATGTTAAGAAGCCTACATAATGATCATATTTTGAATTAAATTAGGAATAAAAGTAGTTTTTAAAAATCCCGAGGAGTAATATACCTTTTTGATAATTAAAGATGTGAAACTGTCTACGTGCTTTTTCCTATAAACATGTTATTACTTCAGTTCTAAGAGAACGCAAACTGGGATAGTTTTTTTCAGTTAACATTTCTTGAATCATATACAATTATTAAATTGTTTGGAAATTAATGAAAATTTAGCATTCAATTCAAAATCACCTTTATTATTCAAAATAGCCACCGTTACACTATAAGTTTTTGCAAATCAGAAATAAAACTATAAATGTCATTAGGATAACTTCGTGTCCCCTGCAGTCAACGATTTTCTTAAGAAGTGACTCAACTGGTGTTTGACTATTGAATAGATTTTCTTCAGGAAATTTTCCAGGTCTTGAGGATAAGTAATAAAAAGTCATAGTAGTTGGAAAGTATTTTGAATATCTGAATGAAGCAATGTTTTGTGGCCCAAATTACTAGCTTCAAAAAGTTTATTTATTTATTTTTTTACAAAATATGCAGGCAGGGCTTGTCACTGAACTGGTCTATTGTTTCTTTTTGCGCATCTGTTGCATTTTATCAAATTGTTGACAGCATTTTTAAAAAAAATAGTCTTTTTCCCTCCATTTAGGGTTAAACAAACTTAGACACTATTCTGTCGCCATAATTCTCTTCTAGAGAAACTTTAATTTTGCTAAGCCAGTCATTGCGTTGATGTTTGCCATTGTTACCTTATATCACAGTCCTATTCAGCACATGTATCATTTTGTTTCGCAAACGCAACGAAAAAGTTCTTCTCGCTCATTTCATGTGAAATGCATTTGTAAGAGCTTTTTCACCACTTTACCCTATGATTGCATTGTTGGAGGTCAAGTTTTCATTTGCTTAGAAGTCTCGATAAATTTGAAAAAAAAAAAAATCCATCCATCTTTCTCAACTTCAAGGGTCAGAACACGAGTACGAAAGTTTTCGATCTAATGCATCTGAGCTTTCGGAAAAGTTTCTACTCTCCATATTTCTATAATATTTCGAGCGGTTATGCTAGCATTGTTTCTGAGTATTCTTCCATATGTAATGGCAACAAGGCTTGTATAATAAAACATATCCTCATATACAATAATAATAAGTATAAACCAGATTTTGATGATTTTTATAAGGCACCAAAACGGCAATTTTTACGTCACGACATTAGTATATAGTGATGTATCAAACAAACAACTTCCTCATAAGATACAATACAGTGCGGCTTCTGATAGAATGGCTACCATATTGATATTTTCAATGACAATGAGCACTTTCAATAAGCTCTGGGCATGTGAAATATCGGAGTGTTACATTTGTGTGTCATTAGCGTATTTTGTTTGCTACTACCACGAAGCAAACGTACTCCACAAAGTAACAGTTGGCAGGAAGTCTGTTAATGCTCTGTAAATAAAACAGTAGCCAGTATGAATATTTGGATAGTTAAAGCTCAATGTAAATTCGATCCGTTCCATGTTCGTTTGTCTAACATCATGATTTGACTTCGGAATACTATGTCTGCTTCCTAATTCTGTGATGTTTGTTTGAATGTAGATCTGCTGCAGAGTTCCTCTGATCTGTATTCTACTGTGAAAAAGCAAATTGCTCTTGCAGAAATCAAATGAATGCCACAAATCACTATTATTTTATTGTGTAGATTACCCTAAAATGTAGTAGACATTTTAGAAAGATTTTGTGGAAATATTATGAACAACTGGACTTTCAATTGTACCAGATTTATTTAAATGTTATAATATTAAAGTATTTAAATATTTATTAATTAGGTGTAGGGTGGTTTATTTTTTCACAGAAAAGTGCTAGGTCTTTTTAAGATTTTACTGGTTGTGGGACTCAATTGTAACAATAACATGCAGAAATAAGCGGAAAAATGATGAATGAAAAATGTCTTTATTTGGTTGC
This sequence comes from Metallyticus violacea, assembly GCA_030762175.1. Lineage (NCBI taxonomy): Eukaryota > Metazoa > Arthropoda > Insecta > Mantodea > Metallyticidae > Metallyticus > Metallyticus violacea. The sequence continues at coordinate 359,395,702 of CM060846.1, read as the reverse complement.
TAAACACGGAAATAATGTATTAATTAAGTCAATATGCAAAAAAAAAAAAAAAAAAAAAAATGTACGTAAAAGAGCTGACCCATCGGCACAGCCTATTTTACTTCTGACCACTATTAATGTGACGTCCATTCATGGATTTTATTTTTCACATCGCCTATCTGATTCTCACTCACAATGCGTTTTGTTTTTATAAAACTACAATCTAGAAATTAAAAACACTGTAATGAACATCAGAATGGCATCCTCTTACGCGAATCTTTTTATGAAGCGCTTATTTCGAATGTCAGAACCTCTTGCACCATTATTGTGGTTGAGATGTATTGATTGCATCACCATACTTTGGAACCATGACCCATAATCCCTCGGTCACTTCCTTTACAATTTTACCCCCAAATTTTCAGTAATCTCACTTCCTCTGTCTCCTCCACTGATTCTTCTTTCCTAGGTGTTGGCTTATGTTTATGCAATGACTCCTTTTTGGCATTGTGTACATTAAACCCACCAATTTATTACCTATATTCAAAACCTAGCACAAAAGTTCCAAAACCAAAAATGACACTTTCACCTTTTATAATCCCATATCATCCCAGCGTGCAAAGAATTACAATGCGAACCAAAAACGTGCAACAAGATGTTTGTTAATTAACTTGTAACCACTGGAGCTGAAAACATCAAACCTAGTCAAACCTATTTGAACGTATCACAAGAAAGTATTAATGCATTCATAATTGGGTATTTTTGTCTAAATTGGTACTTCGCCTCATTTTTAGAACACCCTATAAACTTAAAAGCATATTTTGTAGATATCTATTTCCTTTGAAATTATCCCGTCCTGTCGTTGGCTCATATTCTTGCCAACATATAGAAAGCAAAACCTGTGTGCTATTTACCTTTACAGCTCTAATTTATGCAGATAATTTAAGATTACTTCATTTATTAACTGCTTCTGGTTTAACATCTAGTGTTGTTTCACTCTGTATGAAAACAAACATGGGCGTTTTGTTATAATAAAGTATCCCTTGTCGGTTGCCCTGTAGGATTTTAATGATTCTTTTAATTTAACTCCTATTGATTACGTCATATCCTTGAAGGTTACCTCAGAGATAGAGAGATACCAGCAATATTTTTGTACAAAGTGCCTTCACCGTCAGGTTTAATTCTTGCATGTTAATATTCTCCTTTAGCTTAATTATTTATTTTTAGTTATTTAATATAATACTCGTACTTATTTTTCCTTACCTACACGTTTTCCCTCGTAGCTTGTTAAATTGTTTCCACATAGTACGCTACCTCGGAAATTCAACATTTACTTTTACCGCTTTCAATTGTCTTCTGTCTTTAAAGAACACAAGCTGTTCAAATATTACGCTATTTTTAGCTTTATTAATTTCTGCTTCTACGGTTCTTGTTATTTTCGCTAACTTTTTTTTTACATCTTACTTTATTTTTAGTATATATTACATCTTTATTCTCGGCGCTTTGCAGCGTGTAGCAAGTGCATACGGCAGGCATACACAAAGAAGAAGGTTGCCATGAATCAAATAGCCAAGGTCGTTTGCAGAGCACTGGCCTTCTATGTGTATTCCTCTTCCGCTCCAAGAATAAAGAGCGGCCTTCTCTCAACTTCTAGAAACAGAGGCGTTCGCGGTGTCTATGGGCATAAACTAGGGGTACAGGGGGGCGCTCAAGGCCTGCTAAAACATTAATCGTTAACGCGCAAGTGGTGAAACCTTCGTGCCGACTATGCCAATAACTTGGGCCGACGAATGAGCTAAATTAATGCAGACCCGCATAGAGAACTGGTATTTACCTCGTTCTGCTTTGAACAGCCTTTGTTCATGACATTAATTCAGAATTCGTTATTGACAGTGTCAAGCATATGTTATACCCATTCTAAAAATTGGAAATATACCTTCTGCATAATGATTGAATAAATACTGTTTTCGGGTATGTTGAAGGGAACAAGAAGAAAAGGAGAATGCAAGATAAGAGCCTATTCCTAGATAAGAATGAAGAACATTCCATATTTGCGCAAGCGGTCTAATAGAAGTGCGTTTGGTTTTTAAGTAGTGTTATTGATGACCTGTTTCCTCATAACTAAATAACAAAGAGCTCACACATTTACTTTTTTATGGAAATAATGAGTAAAGTGCTTTAATACAACACTATATTATTTTTAAACATACCAACGAACTAGATAAAGTTAGAATTATCATAGTATATATACAATGGCTCAGATATATTGCTGATATATTCGTGCTTTGGACCCATAGCTCAGAATCTCTGAATCAGCTACTTATCAATTATAACTCCAAATTTTCAGCTAAAGTTCACTTCTTTTGTCTCTCCCAATGCTGCTGCGTTCCTAGATACTGATATTCCTTTATTCAATGCCTCTTTTCTTACATCTGTGCACATAAGTCCATCAATTTACAACACTGTCTTTGTAAAAACGTTTCATCTCTTGGCATGACCCCCACTGGTGGCGGAAGTCGTTAAGGCGCGTACTCATGAACTGGAGTTTTGGGGTTAGAATCCCACCAGGATAGTCCTCCCTAATTGAGGGTTTTCCAGGTTCTTCTCAGTCCTCATAAATGGCAAATGCCGAGGAGGTACTCTAAACTTAGACCTGGAACATTTCCTTCCTTCAAAAAATGAATCCTTTCCCAATTTACATTTCATTTCACGTATCACCAGTGTCCACTGCCTGTGGTGCCTCAGTAGTAAAAACGGGCGGTAAACACTAATACAAAAATTTTTGGCACCTATGTATATTAAAAACCTGGTTCATAAGAGCCAAGACCAAAAATATCCTTTCTATCTTTTAGAACCCATCGCATCATCCAATCGCACAAAAAAATTTCATTGCAAACTTAGAACACCCAATAAGAAAATCATTAACTTTGTTCCTCCTTACGTGCCTGTAATTGAGAGCATCAAACCTATTTTTAAAAAAAAAAAAATGTCGCGAATCTTTATTAATGCATTAATCTTTAAGTGGTTTTCGAAAATTTGTATCCCGCCTTACATTAGAACACCCCCTAATCTTAAAAGTATATTTCGCTGCAGCCTATCTCCTTCCAAATTACTTCGTCCGGTCGCAGGTGCATATCCTTGCCAACGTCCTAAATACAAAACCTGCGCGCTAATTATGTCATGTTTATTCCACAGCCCCAATCTGTCCAGAGACTTTTAAGATTATTTCATTTGCTACTTGTGCTTATAATAATATCGTATATCTGTAATCTTGTGAGCTTTGCAAAGTATTTTGTTTTGGTTTAACTTCTACTGTTGTTTCGCTTCGTATGAACAATCAAGACGTTTTGTTAAAACCAAGTCCCCCTTGCCAGTTGCCTAACATTCCCTGTCTCACTATAAGGCTTTCGTTATTTAACATTTATGGATGCATTACCGACTCATGCCCCTGAAAATTTGCTCAGAAATGGGGAGATAGCAATGTGTGGTTCCATAAAGCGCATACACCACAAGGTTTAAATTTTAATGTTAATATTTTTTTCCTTTCTCATTGTTGCTTGTTTTAGCTTTATCCATGCATTACGTTACCTTGGAGATTTAAATTTATTTCATACTTATTTGGTAAACCCAAATTCGTCTATGGAATTTTTAAGGCTTAACTTCGGAAGAGAAGTAATGTCGTTGGCCAAATGTCGTACATTTACGGCAAGTAAAAGAACCTCAAGCCTGAAAGAAGAGGCCTCTGAGCAAAATTTATCGGATCTTTCACGCTCTGAATTGAATGGAACGCTAGTGAGCAAGTATTTTAAAGAGTACCCATAAATTATGAAATATTTGTATAAAAAGACATTACAACCGTGAACATTACAGTTTAAACTTGTATTAGTATTATAAGATTGTTTAAAAAGTCTATTGCATTTTGTGACAAATGAGGTATTATTATTATTATTATTATTATTATTATTATTATTATTATTATTATATTCTTTGCCATTAAGCCGTAATGTTAGAAATTGATCTTAATTACTTGAGTCTAAAAACATTTAAAAATGCTGATTTCTCTCTACAGCACACCGAAAGTTTTCCGTATTGTATCCTCACTGTTCCTTTGTTAAAAGACTTTCAGTTTAAGTTTTAGCTCTTCATTTCTCTAACGAAACTTCACTGTTACATGTAGATGCCGATCAAACTTGGGAAGGTTTCAATGCAATACAGCCGTAAGCAAGAACCGTGCGACGAATTTTATGAGCGTTTAAGGTCTAATGCCGAATGAATTAATGGTGGTGCAAATGAATACAAGTTCTTCAGTGCCTAAAAGTTAAGTTGCTCAACCAAGGCGGGTGCCAAAAAATATGATTCTAATTAGTTACGAGAGTCCTTAGAAATAGAATATATATTTAGAACCGATAGTGAAAATTTACTTGGATAAATTAGAACAAGGCTAGAGTACATTATTACAGAATCCAAAGGAAAGAAAAATCGCAACTTCTGTGGAACAGAATTGGCATCTTATAGGGCTTTTCGTGAACCTACAATGAATCTAAATTGACCAAATTTGAAGAAAATATTTCCGGTTAAAATTTGAACAAATTTATAGCGTCAGAGAAGTATTTCGCTGCAGGTATATACAGATCAGGAATAAAACAACGTACAAAATATTAAAGTGTGACTCACTGCATAAAGACTTCTGTTCACGAAAAGGGAATATATTATTAGAAACACTGGCACCAATTTTGAATATCATTTGCGCAATAATTAGGACACTTCATTGTTAAACCGGAGATCTGTTACAAGCGACATCGAATACTTGCATTCTATTTATTTAAGCTTTTTTCGGTTAGCTGTTTAATGGTAAAATTCTGTACAGAAATTATCTACTTATACATATTCGTTGCACAGGGCTGTGGAAATAAGACATTTTATAAAATATATTATATTGATTAATTGTTCTTTCGAGAGTAAAAAGAAAACACCTTATGTATATCTATTTTCCTGTAAATTATTCAATAAAACAAGTTGGTTTAACCAGAAACATGCTATGGAACGTTTAGATTTTGAAGCAAAGCGTTTATACCTGACCTAAAATGCCTTAGGAAAATATAACGGTGTAACTTTATATGTGGAGCCGGACGAAATTACATGTTAGAATGTAACATTATTTACAGCTTTTTCGTCGAATCAATCGGAAAACCCCCTTAAATTCATGCGAAATTGGTTGAGTAACACTACTGGAGTATGGCTGGCAAGGAAGTAGTTTCACCAAGGAACTGCAAAGTAATTCAGCTGACGCTGAGTAGTTCTAATGTGGGTTAGTTCTCGGTAGAGAGAGAAAGACATAGTAGAAGCTTTCTGACTTTTGGATTCCTGCAAAGGTTTCCATTTATCCCAGAATTCAATGAGACAGTAGTTTCATGTTATTCTGCGGAGATTTCCATTGCATTTTTGAGGCAATTTACTAGCGTTCTTAACTGCAATGACTTAACTAAACTTATGCGCAACATGATGCATTGTCCCTAAGCCCGTGAAATTACCTCTTTAGTGAATAAACTACTTCTAATCACAACCAAATTCTTAACCACAGAGTGAAACAGGCTTGACTCACAAAATGCATGTAATCTAAAGAAAAGCTGGGTCTCTATTATTGAATTTAATATCTGACCACATTTTAGTGAAAAACATTTAATGGAAATGTCAACTTTCAGTGAGGGTGTCGGTCCTAGTGGTGTAGTGGTTACCATACTTGCCTTCTAAACCCAAGATCGCGGGTTCGAACCCGGCCAGGACCGATGGATTTTTTCGGGCGTAAAAATCCTAAGTATGGATTCCTTGGGAAGGAAAGTAAAGCCTGGGTCTCGTGTCGTACATTTACGGCACGAAAAGGAACCTCAAGCCTGAAAGAGAAGCCTCTGAGCAAAATTTGTCGGCCGTTTCACGCCCTGAGTTGAATGGGACGCTGATGACCTGAGATGTTAAAGAGCGTCCATAAATAAATCAATCAAAAAAAAAAAATCAATCAGTGAGAGTTTCTGAGCGCAATTACAGGAATTCGTCCGAAAATTCTGGATATCTTTATTTGTCGTGAACGTTTAAAAAGAGGGGGATCGTAACTTTGAGCATTTTGTTGTGGAAGATACCGGACAAACAGTTACTTCGTAGAAAGCAGCAGTCTGGAATACTTATGAAAAACAGTGTGATGCGGCGCCGAAGTAATGAAAGTCTGGGGAGTTCTTTGTACGTAGGCGAGAGTGGGTTACTGACCACACTTGGCTTTGTTGGTGCTTTGCCCTTCCAGGATCTCTGTTCCATGACATCACAGTTCTTCGACAGTGTGGCGCGCTAGGCCAATCAGGCACTCTGTAACACAAAGGGACGGGTGCACGTCGGAAATTCCACTTCGTTCTCTTTTTCATGTCCTGTTCCGGATTTTCCAGTCATTCTAAACGGAACTGAAAGTAAGAATTACGCATTACTTCCTTCAGTTACATAAATTGGTGTTTATGCACATATCCTTCTAACGAACGGAATGGAAGGATCTTCTAGAAATATTTTGCAAATGTTATTCAATAACAATTGTTATAACGAAACACCTGCAGTTCACAAATTATAGTTGTTAGTTATACTGCACTCCTCGATTTACCTATTGACAACTCTAGCTATATGTTTTCTGTATTACGATTTATATAGGAGAAATATTTCTGAATAAGCCTTTTCTTAGTTAAACATTTTGCAATCGATATAAATATAATTTTTGTTTTTGTGAGAATGATACATTGATTTTGCCAAACATAAGTGAAACTGCATCAAAGATATCATTAGAGGAAGAAGAAAACGAAAAGTTGTATACCTTTGCTTTTGCTATGACCGCATAGTTTTTAAAACAATTACTCCGAATTTTACTAACCATTCATTGATTAAATTAATAAATACGTATTTGCAACCACATGGTAAATTTGAAATCTGTAGCATAAGTCATATACAGAATACCGAATAAGCACAGAGTTATTTTGGCCTGCGGCCGCAACTGAACTACAAGAGCTGCGGGGTGAATTTCGCACCAATTCTCCTCGCATTTCTATTCGGACAACTTTGATGAATAATAGCAACCACACAATAATTGTTTTATTTCATAATGAGTATTACCGTGAGTTACTGGATTTGTTCAAAGTGGTGCTCGTCTGCGGCCACATATTTCTGACATCTTTTAAGGAAATTTGCATTCACTCAAAAGAACTTCTTCCAATTTCTGCCCTAATATTTTCTTTTAAGTTCCTCCACAGTATGGGGGTTATTCCTGTAGATTTTGTTTTTTCTCTGAGCTAGTGTAACAGTGCAATACAATACAGTAAAATTTACTTCACTAAAATAATATAATGACGAGTTAAACAAACCTCTTAACCACACATTCAGTTGGAATAATGACACAAAGGCAAACATCCTGCTTGTTCCTCATAGCTGGAAACTGCGACTTATTATTATGAAAGACGACTGGTGTGACCTTGTTCACCGCGCGCTGCGCTCGGCAGGAACACAGGCCATAAATAACTCTTGATAGATTGCAAATTTTTTACATGTGTTAAATATGAGTAAGGTAAAATAATAAGAAGTTGTGTCAGAGTTTAATGCTTATGTAAAAGTATAAACATTACATAAGAGCTAAAATATGGTGTCATTCATTTGCTATGGCCTCTCCTCATACAGCAGCACGCATCACACCGTTTATGGCACACACATTTTTATAAATAAAGATTATGTGACAGAATTAGGAATACTGACAGGGCTAAATTAGAAGATAGTTTCTACATATAATAAACGTACATAAAAATGCTCACTTTTCAAAAAAAAATGTTCATTGATTGCTGCAAAATTGGCATTACAGTACCTAAATAAATTCCCTACCAATAAATTTAAAAGCGCATGTATGTGTGTGATTTTTGTACTGGTCTTCTTAATTTATTGCTTTAGTGTTTTAGAAAATTGTCTATAAATATTATAAAAGTACTGATAGTTTTTAGTAGACTTCCAGGTATGGTGCTAATTGAATGCAGGACACAAGTTCTTTTTTCGGAGTCACCATTTTGTTATAACCAGGCACTGGAATTTCTAAGAACTAAAACCAGAATGAAACGAACTGTTATGCTGGTATCGGACTGTAGACAGCAGATGGGAAAGATGCAATAGAGCACGAGCTGCTCTCCTACACCTGTTATTCATCAGTTCTTGATTATCTGCAGGGCTGTGGCTGATAGCATGTGTTCTCGCTTTGCTACTGAGTGCACCCAATACTTATTATAACCCCAACAGGAAGAAAGATTTTTAATGCATAATTGGAAATACGTGTCAAACAGACACGGCAACACACAAATCATGATAGTATTTTTTGGCAGAGTGGTAAATTATTATGCATATATAATTTAATATTTGTCTATATAATGTTTTACTGAATATGACCAACATGTAACTCTAACCTTATGTTCATGTGACTTTGAAACAAAATGGCAAGAATTTTAAAAACACATAATATAGTTCACTAAACACTTAAGGCAAAATTTACACTATGTTGGTCTATCACAAGTTACACGCTTATAGGAAGTGTTTCCGTTTTTCTTAAAAGGACAAAGGCTGAATTTCTGTTAGATTTCTGTTGCTGTTAACAATTGACTGTAATAATGGAAGAACATGTTGTCTAGAAACATACGTTTTTTTTCTAGTCATTGCTTAAAATCAGTTTAATACTATTAGATCCCTTACCACAATAATGTATGCGGCGGCATCTGCTAGACATACATTTTTATATCATATTTGGCGGTTTTTTTGGGCGTGTAAATTTGGAAGTCACATCTGCCACAAAATGGTACAAGCATTTCGTCTATGCAAAAATGTTCTAATTGGGTGTATGCTTTTTGACAATTCTTGATAAATGTGAAATAAAATTCAGTAATTTGTACTGATTTGTCTTCTTGATTCCACATTTACCTCATTTCAGGGTCATCAGACAAAGTTACAGAACTTGGTAGAGCTACAGTGACTTTGCAGGTCTTCCAATACATAAGTAGAGAACAGTGATGTGCCTTCATGCTCAAACAAAGAACTTTCCTATTTCATGAATGTCGGTGGAGTTGTACTTACTTTTCTAATGGTCTGCAACTCTACTTCTGTACTGCTCTAATTACTCATTACAACTTGTAAAATTATCGTAACAAAAAGCAAGGACGCATATCCTCTATTTTAGGATTTTGTCTAAAATACTTAAAATTCTGGATGTAGACGGTTCATGCTCTATAGTTCCCAATGTTTCCAGAATCTCAATATATGAATTTAATTATCTGCATTTAAATGTATTCACCAAAAAGATAAACAAAGTAATGAAAGCATGACCGTGATAGTCAAGAAAAGTATTACTAAATATAAAAGCAGCCGTTAACATTAACTCACACTACATGACTGAGAAAAAAATGTACGAATGTATTGAAATGTTTCTGCTAAAAGTGTTGATACTGTTCTCAATTTAACAAAGAAAAAAAAAAGCATCGTATCTGACACTTACGTCCACACATTTTTTTCTGATCCTGCACCTTGTATACACAATATGCCATGTTAGTTTTGTACTAAACCTAGCGATGCTAAATGTTCAACCCCTTCCCCCCAAAAAGAAATGTATGGCTTTCGTTCTAAAAAAAAAGTTAATTTCGTAAATATATTACAGATTAAATTTGTTAAACGCCCTTACCAATCACAGATTAAACATACGAAGCATTTGCGTGCCAGAAATTTTTATCTTGAGTTTCAGCACATAGAATCGCGAAAAGTCAATTAATGTCTGTGCTTTTCAGTGGTAAATAAGGAAACTTTAATGTTTATTCTTAGCCTCCATTAAATTTTATAACGAAAACACTGAAATAGTAGTGGATTATGAGCGACATACTGCACTCAATTTGTTCTACAAATGAATGTTAGACTTCTAAAAACTTCTGTGAACATGTACTCTATTATGTGAACTTATTAACTAGTTTATTGTGAAGAATTATACTTGAAAGCCATTATAAGACGATGACTTGCTAGACATCACATTGGTGAATGTGGACTTCAGCTATCTCAGAGGTACAGATAGTTGGCAAATTCAATCCACAGAAAAACGCTACATTCCATGATTTAATGTGGTAATTACTTTTCGAAAGCCGTGGTCAGATTAGTTTTAATATCAAATAAAAACATACAGCAGAAACTCTTTTTTAGTTTTATTTTGGACCCTATAAATACTACACAAACAAAATGGATAAATTTTAAAAAGTACGGTAGTATAAAAATCTATCCTTATAATAATACGAAAAATACTTTAATGCATGTTGATAATTTTACAACACATAAGCTTTGAAATATCAAACATAACTTTTTCTACTCCAGTTCCGCAAGTTCGTGAACATTTCTAATGTTTGTATGCTATCAGTAATTTAGGAAAGTGTATATTTCCCATTCGATCTATTTAATATGAAAGAATAATTCTAAATACATGTTACAATAATAGATGCTGAGAAGTCTCATCTAAAAGAAAGAGTACTTTTACACAACGTAAAATAAGCTGTAATAGCCCTCGTGAACTAAATTATATACTGGAGATGAGAAGATAGCCTTTCAACTAAAAGTAGACTAGTGGCATTGCTTTCTTGCACCTTTCCCCATGATTATCTTTCCTCTCATCTTCACAAACCACACCCATTAGCCATTTGCACGGCGGATTTTAATGAAAGTTCAGATTTCAAGACTTCTTGGAGTTAGATACACTATCAGAGTTGTCTCGCGGTTTGTGAGAATTGCTGCATGAAATTGTCGACATTCTGTTTTTGCACTGGTTGATTTCTGACTTTGTAAGGAGCATATCTCAATTACTTTTGAAAAGTTGAAGAAAGGAATTTGTGTTGAAAAACCTTTTCCAGTTTCCGATGCTTTGCAGATGGTCTGAACACCCAGCCGTCAAATATTTCCTGTTATTTCCTTACTCCACATGACTCTGCATAGTTATAACAAGCCTTGGTATGGCACCAAATATACATGTTCACAAATTTATAATGACACTAGCCCAGAATTATAAGCGGAAGCTAAGGGTTCACCAAATGCGTAGAAACATCTGAACGCTTATCAACTGTTATTAGCAAACTTTTTTGTGAGGATAGCCATTTTTCTTAAAACTCCCCTAATATATTTTAAACTTCACAACTCAAGCTCATTATTTGATATAATTGAATTCTTGGTTGGTACAATTTGGCTAGGTAAGTGTCTCTGGGAAATTTTTCTTCGCTCTTAACTAACTTTGGACACTTGCATCGCCAAGAACATTAGTAGCCAGAATAACGTGAACGCCAGTTTCCTTAGATTTAGCGACATACGACCTTTGTCCTTGTAATGCAGGGGAACTCGTTTTACAGCCGCTTGCGTGATAATTTCCCAACGGCCCACGTTGCTCCAGTTACAGTTCCGCGCAACGGTACCTCACCAAGGCGGATACTGCATCTCTACCCTTCAAGTTCAACCCAGAAATCTGTGCTGACGTAATCCCAGAATTCGTGGATTTAATAAAAGTTTCCTTCAACTTTCTGCCATGTTTGCAAATGACAGCTGTATGTGCAGAGTGTAAAAATGAAATACAAGTATATTTTTAGTACTGGCAGACTGTACTCTCTAACAGCCACCCTCAGTGACCCGAATCAGCATTTTAACATTGGTGATTGCTCCATTTTTTTTTTAAACAAAATTTATAGGACGAATATCTTATAGTCAATTCTTGTATGCATTTCCTTGAAAAGTAAAGTATTCCATATTGGGTGCGTTATATGAGATTTTTTTAATGGTGTTTAACGCCCGTTTTTACTACTGAGGCACCACAGGCGGTGGACACTGATGATACATGAGATGAAATGATATATTGGGTAAGGCTTTTTGTAAGGTAGGAAACGATCCAGGCCTCAGTTTAGGGTACCTAGCCGGCATTTGCTATTTATGAGGACTGAGGAAAACCTGGAAAAAACCTCAGTCAGGTGGGGTAGTCCTGGTGGGATTCGAACCCCGGACCTCCCGCTCACGAGTCCTTGCATTAACGTCCTCAGCCACCCGTGGCGTTGTTATATGAGGTTCATCCCTTGGTAGGATCCAGGTATACCTGTAAAGTAAACAACTGTCTACCAGCATCTAGGAGCTGTATCAAATGAAAACAACCTAAAACATTCTAAATGTTCCGCAATGACAATAAAACTAAGCGGTACAAATATTGCAGATTTATAAGCTGTAAATGGCAGCGTTGGTACAAATATCTGTGAATCTTTATATGTTTGCAAAATAAAAAGGCATTGGAAATATCCCCTTTAACTTTAGTATCGGAATTATCTTAAAAGTATTACCTAACATCACCCAGATAATCTGACGCACCGGGAAATGGAAAAAGTATCGCTAATCCTGTACCCTTACCGTTCTGCTATCCATTTAGTAGAAGCTTTTCCTTTGTAACAGACTGAATTTGTTATGAAGAATATGCTTCATCTGGCAGTCATAAAACACTCAAAAGTAACAAGTGGCACAATACATGGTATTTTTGTACAGCATGCATCATCGACAATATTTCCAGTAGGAACATATTTGGATTGCCGTTTATATTAATCATTAATTAATGTATTATCTTAGTTCGGTCATGTATACTAATTTTAATGCTACAATCGATAATTATTTATAAAGTAAATATAAAACGCCAAAGGCAAACGTTGCACACTTTGTCCTTTTTCAACAAAGGAAGAGAAAGGAACGTTAGGTGCTAATACAGTGAGGTAATTTGAGATACGGGCCGGCAGAGCGCGGTTATGTACCTGGAGAAGGCAGTCGTTAAGACTTATAGGCATATTCAGGTAGCACCTTGTAGTTTGAGGAGGCTTTAACAGTGAGTAGTTATGTACACATGTGTTACTCAGTGCTTTCATTCTGAATAAGTTGTGTCCTAATTGTTCCTCATTAGTTATGACACTACATAAATACAGTAATGAAAAACTGGTTTTATGTACGATACTGATGTGAAAACGAATTCTTGAGAGAATTGGTAAGGTAATTTGGTACTCGTGTTCCACACAGAGAAATGTTGGCCAAGTTAATAAAAAGTTCCGAAAGCAGAATCTCTCAATGACAAGAAACATGAACCGCCTTGTTCTCACAGAAAAATTAGATGAAATACAGGAATTTCCCATTAAATACCGGGGCTAAGGGACATCGTTCACAAAATCTGTTATAACGCACATTAGTGCTTACTATTATCAGTTTTAAATACTGCATCATTTTATGTTTTTAGTAAAAAGATAAATTCTAAATTATATTTTGGCCACTGTTATCTTCCTTTTACTGGTTGCGGCCTCTGCACTTTTCCAGTACTGACTCGGTCCTTATGGTCTAGTGGTAACCATACTTGCGTCAAAAACCCAAGATCGCGGGCTCAATCCTGGCCAGGATAAATTTTTCGGGGGTAAAATTCCTAAGCATGGCTTTCTTCAGAAGGGAAGTAAAGCTGTGGGTCCCATGTCGTAGATTTACGGCACGATGAAGAACCTCAAGCCCGAAAGAACAGACCTCTGAACAAAATCTGTCGGCCGTTTCACGCCCTGAATTGAATGGGACACTGATGACCTGACATGTTAAAGAGCGTCCGTAAATAAAATAAAATTCCAGTATTGGATGTATTAGAAGAGGAAGTCTATTTTACTTTACTGACGCCCTTGAGCTCCATTTACTTTTTGGCTATAGAGACTATGAAAGATGTTTGTGTATTCAACATCAATCGACACTGCAGGGAGTCAGTAAGTCAAAGAGTAACTAGGGGCATTCTGAAGAGTGTACGATGCAGGCCTGAAGAATTCTTGACAATGAGAATCATATAGAGCACTTATTATAATGATGTTGAGCCTGGCCTACAATTAAGTAAGGCCATATGTTTTGTCTTTTGTCCTATGCTGATGTGCTTTGAAAATATAAAACTTGTTTTAAATATTATGCATATTATTTCATTTATTGTGACTGCACAATGAAAATACAGCCAATAAATAAAGCTATACTATCGAGAAGATCAGCACTTCAACTTGAAGAACAGTTTGGTATAATTACTTATATGAACTATATGGTACAAATTTAATTTTATACGTTTAAAGTTGATATTTAGCATTACTTTCTAATGGAAACACCCACTCTTGACCCACGAGTGTATCTCGAGATTTACATACACAATCAATAATGATTTAATTCTTATTTTCACGAGATTATTATATAAACAATATCATCGACCTTGGGTGGGATTGTACCCGCGATCTTGGGTCTACGAGGCAAGTATGGTTATAACTAAACAATCAGAATGGACTATACGGGTACAAAGCGCAGCAACGCCTTGTTGATAAGTATTGGTTCGAAGATGCAGGAGGTCACATATTAAAGAAATATTACCAACTTACTGCACTATTTTCCTCATAAAACGAAAATCACCTAAACTAGGACAATAGCGGCGTTTAAAAGTTTATTTTTATCAAAGTATGCGCATAGGTTGCATTGTTTTTAACATTTTTAGTCATTTTAGGCAAAACTTCAACTATTAGTGTGCGGTCATTTCATTCCAATTCTGAAGTGACAATGTAACAAGTAAATATAATAACATTTAAAGTGGTACACACATTTACCAAATTTATTGGTGAATTTCTTACTGCGTTAAACCACGAACTACTCTGCTCAAATATTTTTTTTCGTTGCCGTTAGGGACTTTGCACAATCGAGGCGCTACTTTTCTTGCCAGACCTCCCTCGGACCCCAGTTTTCCACAATTTCCGGGTATGTCTGACGGAAGAGCGCTAATTTCATACAGTCCCATTCCTGTCAAATTGAATACATCTACAATATAAATATATTTCGTACGTAATACCTTCAGATAAATTTAGTGACATTAACTAGCGCTTGATATTGAAATGTATTAATACATAACGAAAGTTCTTTATTCAGGAATTGCATATAACCTACGAATTGTGCTAAGGTTTTTGTAAAGACATTTTTAAATGGCACATGGCAAGGTAATGTGCTGAAAAAGCTGATAATTCCTTGAGTTTAGCCTATATACAGAACATCTCTTAACTTAATGATCAAATGAAACGTACCTTATACAAAAAGTACCAACATATTTACATCTGTAGATTGGAGTTAAAATATAATGCTACAATTATTGCGTATCATTTTAAAGAGGAATATGCAATCTTTACTGGATACGCAATTACCTGCAAGTTTAACAAAGCACATACTGACCGAATTCTTTAAAAGACTTTATATTAAAACAAAAGTTTTGAAATAGTACTTAATGTTCTGAACTAGAAAAGATGCAGAAATTTATACTTAGATTGCGTCCGTAGATGAACTCAAGTTGTTCGCAGCCAAGATTATTTTTTCTCTGTTCTGATGCTAACGTTTTTGTGCCCTACAATAAAGTTTTCTATTTTCACACCATAATTAATAACACTTGTGTATTATAGCCTATAATGACACATACACCTAATTAAAACTGATGTCTTGACCGCAAGCTGAGATAGAAATAATGCTTATCTCTTAGCAGCAAACTGCGACTGGCGTAACCTTGGCCCAGCACACGCTCCGCTCACTGCGAACGTAGATCAAAAATTACTTCCGGTATTGTTAATAAGAAAATTCTGGAATAACATTAAACTATAAGCTATTAATGATGCAATGCTAACAATTGATAGCATCTTGTTTACCAAGATAGATATAGTTACAAACTTAATGATGAATAGAAAATATTGTATAAAGATATCGTCGGTTATATTCCTTACATTAAATGTGATATGGGATTGTGCTTGCATTGGGATAGTTCAATCAAGAAGCATTTCTGAGAATTTATGAAAAATCACTTCTACTAGATCAGAATCATGATTGATTTCACATATCTTATGCTAGCCTATCTTCTACATGCAATGGTGTGTTAGCAGCCACTTCTGTACATTTCAAAACGTCTTGGTAAACATCCCACGATGAATAAGGGACTATTTTTGGCTCCTGAGTATCCCATGCGTATTTCAAAAGTGCTGAGTAAAGTCACTTAACTAAAAATGGGTTTCATTTATAAATCCATAATCCAAAGGTTTGCTTAGCCTTTTGCGAGAGGAGGGCAGAGTGCCCACGAATAGATTACACTTAACGCTTAACTCAACTTGTCTGGACTGTTTTGTGCAAAACCGTCACATCAACATAAAGTAACTGAACCGTGTCTGTATGGAGTACAAAAATATGTTTACGTCTTATTTTCTGTGTACCCACCACATGCTTTAGAATATGACACGTTTCTTTAATTTTATGCTTCTGTGGAAAATAAAGCTTTTCTAGAAGAGACTTGATGGAACATGAAGAATGAACTTTTCAAGAAATCCTGTAGTGTCACTTCTTGAGTTCTGTCCTGCACCACGGTGTGAACAAGCTTACGGCATTCGTGCGTTTATTGCTTACCTGATGACGCGATTATTACCTGACATCATCTAATGTTTTTGTGCACATTCAGTTGTTCCTGCCTTTGTATACAGTTAAGCCACTGCATTTTTTTGCGCTATGCGTTCAGTGAATGACATGTACAGTGGTGGCTTATGCAAATATCTTCTTTGTTGTAAAATAATCGTAGAGAAATGTTGCCGTAGTTTTAACTTATAGAATTGTATGAACTGCAAGCTTTTCACTAAGAGGTGTTGGTCTGCGACATTAGAATATCAGGTATTTGGTATGTGGATTCATGTTCACAAGTTCATGATCTTATATATGAAATAAGAGATACAGCATAAATTAATTTCTGTTCACGGGGGTAAAATGTATAGTTTTTAAGCATATCAAGCTGAATCTATAGCAGTATATTTCGTGGTTTTTCTTTTTTTGTGGCAATTTCAAGATATTTGTCGCCGTTTCACGGCAACTGGCAGGTCGGCAGTCAAAGCGGGAACTCCCGGCGAAGCGGATTTAATATCCACGCAACTTATTCGAATTCTTCCAATTGCAACTACAATTACAACGAAAATAAGCGCGTATAGTATGACAGGGGGTGTTGTGCTGTTACATCTACACATTTCTGGCATTTTTCAGAAAATTATCATTACTCGTATTGTTCATCTACCCAAACCCAGTCAATTTAAACTTGAAAGCATACAAGGTTGTTGTCCTGCTAACTGGATGTTACAACGTTAATGATAAGAGTGATCCACACTTAATAAGGACTTGTCTTTTTTTGAGAAAATAATATATGAATATAGATACAGGAATAATTTACTAACAGTGTGTGATGTTTATTTATGGGGAAAGTTGAAATAAAGTGTGTGGAACAAACCCCACACTTTAGAAGAACTAAGTCAAAATATCAAGCGAGAATTTGACTAAATTTCGATGTGTGTGAATGACAATTTTCTAAAAAAAGTGACAGAAATGTGTGGTATAGCAATATAATGTTCCAAACCTCTCGTATCATAAGGTACCTACTTATATTTATTGTAATTGTGTCAGCTTCAATCAGTTGAGTTATTATTACATCCGCTTTGTCCGTAGTTACTGTTCTGATTTCCGATCAGGCAGTTACAGTGAAATGGGCGACAAAACCATGAAAGATCCAGTATATTTCTCAAGTTTAAGTAGGATTTTATTTCAGTATCTTCAAACGATTTTCTATTTAAAATGTATTATAATGTACAATATTTATTTTATGAAAAATATTAACACAAGTATGAGGAATATGGTGGAAAAACGTTAGTTGTATGCTCTTTAAATGCGACACTGCAATATATTGTCTCTCAGAGTTTAAACGCCACGTAGTGATAAATGCACATGCATTCCCATGGAGTTAATAAACATTATTTACACAAATGAAGTTTCATTTGCTCCTGACCCATGGTTTAAGGTGGCGGCATTGATATTCTAAGTGGGGGAGGCGGTGTCACTTCTAAACAGGTCACGGTCTGAAACTATCAGCGCGCCACATATCTATCTGAACGGTAATGGCCTAAATAAGAGGGCAACGTCAAAATGAAGCGCTTGGTACCTCTATACGAATCGCAAACGATGAGTAAGTACCCAAGGCCACGGTTTGACGATTTTAAAACTGCTTTAGAGGAATAGGACGAGGCCGCAGAGGAATGAGAAAGGGATGAAGTCAAACAGAATAATTTGAAATGCCTTAAATATTTCTGTTTTGTAAAAGAGCTGTCGTAAGACTTAGGCGTGTAATTAACCTAAATATTCATGCAAACTTCACGAACTTGAGATCGATTTGGGAGCAATGTCAGAAGTATATCCCTATCGGTCAGGGATCGCGTGATCTTACCATTCCAACTGGATCTGTAGCATTTCTATATTAGAGATCGGGGAAGTGAAGTTTCTAAGAAGTTTGCAGCTTTCCAGCTAGAGATTGGTGAAAGGGTTCCGGTTTAGTTTATGTTTTTCAAGGAGAAAATCATGCTAGCACCTAATGCTCGAACCAAGGTCAGCTCATAAGAGCAATGCTGAAGTAATCCAAATTAAAACAAAAAACACCCGCGATATCCAATCACTACAACCTGTTATATTGTATTACATAATACAAACATGCCACATTTTCTATTTTTATACTCTTTTGGAGAGTTTAAAGATGGTTTAATATGATCTGTTATAACTGCAGTAAAGTAAACTAACAACAAATGTAAATAGGCACATTTACAACATTATTCATATCGCATCGCTTTTGAGCCAACATAGTGTATATTTTGTACTTTCTATTCAAGTTAGAAATTGATGTAATCCTCCCGAACATTCTGGACGAGTTATTGGTTGCAGTGACCTATACGAGGTGAAATATTATCGGTAGGCTATACAGTTTGATTATCACAGTTAATGGTCTCTATTGTTTATTCCCTTTAATGTCACAGATACTAGTTTTGTTGCCACGTTAGTGTACGCAGTATTCTTTGCTGATATGAGATTAGGGATTGAATTAATAGAGAGTTCTGTAAACTGCACCTTAGGAGAACTTACAGGACACTAAATAATAGAAAAATTCCTCTTTCTTGATACAACATTTATAAATTAAAGCTGCTGAAAGCTGTTTTGTTGTGGGTCACATTTGCTGTAGTAGTCGTAAGGAGTTATTAAATGTGATTTTATCACAAACTTATCTTCTAAATACATCACAGTACTTTCATAGATTGTAGAAGGGCCTTAGAGAAGCAACTTGAGACAGGTAATCTAAACTTATGACATTAAAACTTCTAAAATACAAGTACGCCAGTGATTAATGCAACGTCTACTTGAATTGAATGTCTGTTGGTGCAGTGGGTATGGTAAATCAAGTAAAAACTGGTCATTTTTATCGAGTTGAAGTGTCGTTGATTTTTTTTTTATTACTTTTACATTTTCATGAGCAAACTTGATCATAAAATGTAAAAATAATAAACAACCTTCCCTACAGCACCTGAACCTACGATTTTAGAAAAGCGTAGTCTGTCACAAAGTCGCATAGATAGCTCTATCTAGATAGGCTAAGCTTCAAACACTAAATATTTATCATGCCATACTGTCATACAGTTAGTCTGAGATTTTATAACTAATGATAAGGTATTGAATTTCGGGATTCTTGCTTGCGACTCAGGTTTGAAAAAATTCTGAAAGCAAAATTTTACCTCGTTTACTCTATCACTGACCTTCTTTATCACTAAATATTTCCGTTAACTTTCCTCTTGGGATCATAGAACCTCTGTCACAAATTGCTTGTCTAAAATCACTCTGTAATCTTTGAAATCATTAACAGCCAGTATATTAAAATATACAATATGTTAACGTGTGTTTAAATTCATAGTTTTTAAGCAAAGGTTTATATTTGCATTATTGGTTAAATTATGTTTATTCTTAGGCAGTATTTTAAAGCGAAGGATGGTAATACTTTTATTGGAGCTACTCTGTACAGTTCCGTCTTTGAAATTGCTCTCCAGCGAGTCATCTGTTTGGAGGTTGATGACTTCATTCAAGAGAAAGCTGGAAGAAAAAGTATTTTCCAAGATGGAGAGTAGGTATGCTTTGGCTATATGCGATATAAGTTCAGTTTCAATTACTCACCTTGGGGTGCCGGATAGAGCAAAGCACCTCCACCTCCCTCGGGATGCATTTTCTTGTCTTCCCTCCTCCCCTTCTGCAGAAATGTCTCGGGTTGCGACGTCCTGACGGTTTTGGAAGCAGCTCCTATAATGTCCCTACTGAGTTCGGTGGCACTTTTCACAGAATCACTATAATCAACCGCGAGAGCCCTTGAGGATCCTTGTCCTACCTCACCGTGAATCCTGCGCGGCAACAGGAAGTTAAGAGAAATCCGAATAGAGCACGCCGGGTTCCACAAACACACACTTCCCAAAGCGTCAGCTGTGTTGTGCTATAGCTGCAATACTCTAAACTTGAGTTTGAAACTTTCAATCCAAGACAATGACCCACTTCTGTCAAGGATGCAAAAGAGGGGAGAGAGGATGCGGGGGAGGGGCACGGTGGGGAGCGGCGGAACTAGGCTACATAACCGCGCGTTTGAAGTTTCTGTACGTTTTAACATTAACATCTTATTATCTACTCTAGGATGATTCGATATTAGGTTACAAGCATCAATGACGCGGAAATAACAGGATTTTCGTTTTACATTATCTGGGATTGTAAAGAAAGCAACATCACGAGCGACGGTACAGGTGACCAAATATTCGGGACACGAAGCAACCAAAACAAAAGTAAATGACTGTGGGCGTCACATTAAGTGATAAATTTCTGGGGCATGTTTGCACTTAGAAAATTGCCAAGACACAAAGTGTTGCACAAGATTTTACATTTTGATTTATCTTTATGTCTTCCTTATTTTTATTGCAATCAGGTGCCTAACTGCTACTACTATTTTTGCATTCTAGTTGCCTTCCACCTAGATGTCCCAGCTTCGATCTCAGGTGACCGCATATGAAAAATGGCTTGAAGGTAACCTTTGTCAGGTTTCCTTTAAGTAAATCGGTTTTCCTATCATGATATTAATGTTTTGGCACATGATTTCACCGTTTAATAAAAGCATTCTATCTGATTCTACGATACAAAGCATAAATAGTTTAATTTTATAATTTATAGTTATTTGTCTCTATTTTACGATTTTCCCCCATTGGACTCAATCTTTGTTTTCAGTTTTGAAATGTTCAAATTGAGAGAAGCAGCAAGAAAATTTACTCAATGAAACGAACTCTGTTAATAGTTGTGGGGTAAAGGAATGCTGGTCATTCCTTTGTTAGATACGTGTCATTTACAAGAGAATTATTTATTTACTTTCAAATCGCCTTTTACTGCTAGTATTTGAAGCCACACTGTTGAATCCCCTGTGAAAACGAAGTACATTCAATCATATAAGACTGGACGCAATATTTGTTATTTTATGCTACCAACTTTATTATTTCTGAGCTCACAACAGATTTGCTAAGCTAACTTGCTCTGGACTTACCGATACAACGGCAGGAAAACTCATCACTGAGTATGAAACGTAACGATACTTAACAACGTCCATTACGTGTGTTTTATGCTTTAGCTTAGACTAACGTAGGTTTATGTATCTATTTTTAATAGTGTGCCAGTTTTCACTGCTGAAGCATCCAAGTGGTGGACACTGATGAAATTATATATTGGGAAAGAATTTGTTTAGGAAGGAAACGTTCCAAGCCTAAGTTTGGGATACCTACCCGGTATTTGCCATTTATGAAGACTGAAAAAAATCTGGAAAAAAAACTCAGTCAGGGAGGGCGGTCTTGGCTGGAATCGAACCCCAGAACTCCCGCTCACAAGCCTGTGCCTTAACGACCCCGACCACCCATGGCGGTCTTCAGTTGTGTCCGAATATACTGTTACCTGATTTTGTTTAATTTTCCAAGTACTTGATTTAATTGGTGCAAAAGAATAAGTTTCATATACAAATATGCAACTACCAAGTTTTAATTATAAACCTTGACCGCTTATGCTGTGTTTTACATCTCGGCTACTAAACGTGCCGCAGTCGGCGACCCCCGCACTTGAACCCCGGTATCTAAAACACTTGTAATGTCTTACAGAACATTCTGGAATTTTTAATAATTTTGTATATTCTCCATCAAAACTGTATGTTTTCGCTCGGTTTTTGTTTTGCGCCGAATCATTACGTGCACAATATCATGAATTGCATTCCTGGAAGGAAACAGTTGCTTAAATAGTTTTGAATAACTTTCGCACACGGCCGAAGAGCTGCCTAGTATTTCAAATGACGCATACACAAAAAATGCGTTGCTGCAGAGTCAACTGCCTAACAATCTTTGCGAATAATGTATAATGCCTGAGACCTGTAGGGAATGTGTTCAAAATGCTACGCTCAAGGAAAATATAGGAGGTTGCGGAGCTGAAGTACTGTAGCCACCGGCTATACGGCTAGTAGCCCAGTTGTATTAAACAATGTCAATGGACAATTTTTATAACTAAAGTCCTGTAATTAACTAAAATCGCTTTTTCTGTTCCTAGGTTTGATTGTTTCAATTGCATTATATTTAGTTGATTGTTCTTAAATCCTCTTGCTATCCAGGTGTTAAATTATTACCGGTAAGCTATCCTCCGAAACCTATCCAGGGCTAACCATGAGATATAGGAAGAGGTGATGTGTTACATATAATGTTACATTGTGTTTTTGTCCACTAGGTTCACGACTTGTATAGTCATGATCAATACTGTCAGTATCTGCTGGTTCTGAATCTATTGTAACAGACGTACCCTAGAGATAGGTCGATTTTTTTAAATTTGTTTATTTAAGGACGCTCTTTAAAACCTCAGGTCATCAGCGTCCCATTCAATTCAGGCCGTGAAAGAGCCGACAAATGTTGCTCAGAGGCCTCTTCTTTCAGGCTTGAGGTTCTTTATCGTGCCGCAAATGTACGACACGGAACCCACGGCTTTACTTCCCTTTCGAAGGAATTGCGATTTTTTATTTTTTATTTTTACGCCCGAAAAAAATCCATCGATCCTGGCCGGGCTCGAACCCGCGACCTTGGGTTTAGAAGGCAAGTATGGTTACCACTACAGCACCAGGACCAACTATAGGTAGATGGTTATGCACTGTTAAGACAGACGATCAGGATTTCACTGCACACTTTCTGAGCTCCTAATTTTCGTTCGGCCTTATTTTCTTTCTTTTTCTTTTTTTGCGTTGCGTCACGCTACGTTAGCGAATGGTTATATGTTTTTGGAATCGATTGTTCAAAGAGAAGAAAATATTGCATATTGAACCATAATTACATTTCTGCTTGATAACCATGCTTTATTATTCTACGTTGTTTAATGTAAATAGCTATGATCTACATGCGTACACAGTATGTATTTGTGAAATTAAGCCTGCAGCATGATAACCTTTACTTTATACGCCATTTCTTTTATTTTCGGCTATTTTGTTCCATTTAACGGGTTCTCCTGTCCAGTAAAAGTGAATTAACACAAAATCTTAAGAGGTAAAGCATTCTTAAACTCGGGATATATTAATTACCACAAAAGTTCTTGTGATAAATTTTAGGGGTTGATACGTGCAGTATTTTGGTATGCATTAAAAAATAGTTGCTCAATTTCATGTTCCCAGTAGAATGTCGCTTCGTGAGACGGCAGTGTACTGACAGTCATCAATAATTTAAAGTTTGTGTTCATTATATGTAGCTAATATGTTCGAAGTAGCCACAGAGCAAAGGTTTACTCTGTAGGGACAACTAAAGACATTTGCGACATCATTAAGTGCACTTTTACTCATAATGGCATCGGAATTTCTAAGCACTAGGTCGAAAATAAAGCGGAATTAAGTTGTGTTGGTATTGGACTGTAGACAAAAAATGGGAGTACATAGGTCAGGAGCTAGTAACCACCCTCTCCCCTCATGTTTGTCACAAATAATTTCTTGTTTACCTGCCGGGTGGTGACCCATAGGCTAAGTTTGAGTGTACATAACTTGATGTTAAGTGCTTAAGAATTCCGATACCTACTCATGATTTTTCATTCTAGTATAGCAGAGGAGAATTTGAAACGTCAAGGAATAGGCATCACTTGTAAAGGGGGGGGGTTCGAAATCATTTCTAGCAGCAGTAGTAGATGGTGTTCTTGCTCTTATGTCTTATCATACTTAAGAAATATTGACCTATTCTAACAACATGATAAACGTTTACTTAAATTGATTGAAATTAAAATATGAATCCACGTTGTAGAAGGCTTGAATATTTCAAAATGCATTTAATTTGTTCTTGATAAATTTGCACTTCTGTGAATTACATAGCAAATTCAAGGAAGATGGAAGACTGGTACATATATTGAAGAGTAGTAGTTGCCATTCTGGAAAAATGTTAATAAATGCATTGTTATGTTCAAGTCAGTAACATGTCTAGTATTGTAATTATGCACAAATAAGCTCAGTTTAAATTTTATAAAGTTGTTAACAACAAAGCTCATGAAAGAATATATTTATGTACTCTCCACTAAGAGTAGGAATATTGAACTTCTTAAATAATGGTATACATGATTATCGCGAACCAACACCATCCTATAACACTGTTTGGCTTGAAAAACACTTTCTTACTACGGGCAGAACTATCCTCCCCCCCCCAAAAAAAAAAACTATCCTGGAACATAAAGATGCACATTGCACTAAATTTAATGCTGTTTGATTTACAAACATCTCAAAGCAAATCGCCGAGCTTAGAAGCTAATTCTTCCAATTTAGTTCCTCGTCAATTTATAGCTCCAAGGGCTTTGTTTCAGAAACTTTTCTCTGGTGCAATTAATGTAGTTAACATTCAGTTATAGACCATAGCCGTGGCCTAATGATAGATTTTGCAGCTACTAATTCGGATATTGTGGGTTCAATTCCCTTTTAGGTGTAACTGTCTGGGTAAGTTTTTCCTTCTTCTGAGAAGGCAAATCTTAAGAATCTTAAGAACTCCGAGCTCGTTTGCGCCATCATTAATCCATTTCATTCATCCCAGAGGTTTAAGAACTTTCCTGGTGTCCCGTCATCTCCTCTGAGACAACGTCTTATGTACGTCCCGGGTTCAGAAGTCCGCTATAATACCTCCTTGTAATGAGAATGCCCATAGCTTTGTGAGACCAATGGGCTGGCAATACTCAGTTCTGGTACCTGCTTGCTTTTATATATAAACTGAATAAATTTTGTTTTGCCAACATTTAATATAAGCTTATTAGCTTCAAACCAAATCTTTTGTTCTGTAAATGTCTTTATGATTAGGTTTTATAAGTTGAGCGTAAGACTCCATGGAACTCCTCCAGAAATGAACTCAAAAATTATTGATGATAGTTTTTTATATCTGAAAATGCCAATCACGAGAATTGGCCTCAGTGGATGTTTAAATTATTGGGCGAAATATGCATTATATTTACATCAGCTGCACATCCCATATTGCCAAAAACAAGGCCAGAGGTACAAGAAGTATCGATGCAGTGACTATAATGACAGAGACGGAATTTGATAGTTTTAAAAGCATGCTTCCTTAAGTTTTTTAGTAATGAATCGTTACAACATAATGCGTTTGTTGATAGATTTTCAAAATATTTGAGAAGTTGGTGCATAACAATCTGAAACCTAATTTGAAAATGATAATGATTAGTAAGCGAGAGGTGTGATTTTTGTTGATAACTATCAGCATAAAATGAAACATACACTTTTTCAAATAAAATATTATTCAGCTATGAATTTTCTGTGATTTTAGCTAACATATTCGGCTGCGTAAATCAGTAGCTAAACTTCTTTGGAGTAAAAAGAAATCTAATTTTTTTTATATCTAGATGAAAGATAGCAAAGGGTTAAAGAAAATAGCAAGTATTTGAGGAAAAATACACCGTGACACCCCTAAGGGTTGTACATTTGGTTTCCTACTTTTTCTTATTTATATAAACGATTTACATATATAATTATCAATGACTTGGCTAGTGTAATTTCTGTTTGCTGATGATACTAGTGCGTTAAAACTAGCAAGTATCGGACGAATTTGTTTCTAAATTAAATTAATGCTTAATAGAATGTGCATCTGGTTCGAAGAAAACAAACTTAGTCTTAATTTTGATAAAACCACTAAAATAAACTTCACTACTTCTATGTTTCTGCTAGTAAATGATATTAGACATATTCAAAACCACCAGTTACTAATTTTTTTAACTTCAACTGGAAATAACATACTAAGTGTATTACACCTAAATTGAGCTCAATAGTGATCTCTTTAGAGCACTGAGCAATTTTAACTCAGTCGAAATTTTAAAAATAGAGTATTTGTCTATTGTTATCCTACATGAAAACATGTCGTTCCAAGATAATTCTGTAGACAGAAAAATCATCTTTAAAGTGCAGAAAAATGCAATGCCTCAATGAAACTTCTCCTTCTGATTCTATTCCTTGTCAATACTTTTATTCCTCTGCAGACCCTGTTTGCTTTCTTCAGTTCTTTCTCAATTGTAAATTTCCATGTGATATACGTACAATTTCATTGCGAATTCCATTCCAAGGCTTGAATAGCTATGTATTCCTGTAGTTTACGTAATTGTGACCAATTTATTTCTGCTACCACCTCTTAATATGTTCTATAAGGGGACTCTCATTTGTAATTCTCCAAAGTTCTTTATTAGAGATCACATTTGGTCACCAATACTCTCATATATATCTCATGAATCCATTTAAAAATATCTGCAAATTCTTTATGGTGTCCTTTTTCAGCTTGCATGTTTTACATCCATATAAACTGCCGCGGTCGTTAAGGCGCGGACTGGTGAGCGGGAGGTCTGGGGTTCGAATCCCACCAGGACCGTCCTCCCTGACTGAGGTTTTTTCCAGGTTTTCCTCAGTCTTCATGACTGGCAAATGCCGGGGAGGTACCCTAAACTTAATCCTGGAACGTTTCCTCCCTTAAAAAAAATCCTTTCACAATTTATCATTTCATGTTCACCGCTTGTGATGTCACAGTAGTAAAAAAGGACGTTAAACACCATTAAAAAAATCCATATAAGATGGGATATTTTGAGGGTTGTTCAATATATACGTTTTTCAAATCTGTATTATTTCAATTTTGTAACTTACACATGAAAAATGAATAGATTCATCCTTCACCACTTCTCTACATAATCTACATGAATATTGAGGCATGTGTCCCAACGCTGTAACAGCTTATCGAACCCTTTTGTAAAAAAAATGGGCTCAGATCCTAAAAATTTCTTCTCACGACGCCCTCGATCTCCTCTACGACTTGAATAAGTTGACTAAGAACGTGGACACAGCTCTCGTGGTTAATGTAAACTTTTATAATAGCAATTCCCAACTTTTGTGCTATCTCACGGTGCATTTACTTTGATCCTGTTGTCATCCGTACTGGCAGCTGAGGGACGAGCGGATGAAAACCTTCTTCCATCATCTGGATGCCTTAAGGATGTCCGCACAGAGCAACGGACTTCCTGTGGATGTCAGTGAGTGCCAAGCCATTGCCCCATTCGTGCTGAATCGCTGGTCTCCACCACCATGCTGCAACACTGCGTCTATTTTACATCGAGCCTACGTTTGCTGCCCAATTGCTACTTCGCTTTTACGTCTGCGGGAAATAAGGTTGACTATTGCTCCAAGCAGACGACTCATAACTGTAGACAATCAGACCCAGAACTATTTCTGTGACATCTTTCACATCCCCAGGAAACTGAAATATTGAACGACCTTCCTACGCTTCTTTCAAATATCCTTTTGTGTCGTACGTCTGAGAAAGTCATTTGCAACTGATGCATTTCTTAACGACAATATCTGAATCTCCATGTTGCTCATTATAGAATTCTGTCATTTGTTCTGTACCTATCCATTCAGTATCAGTTCAGAGTGTAGAAATATCAAGAGCTGTTCATAAGCCTGCTGCAGAAATTTGTTTTCTACAATGGGAATTTAGCTTTACCATATGAATATATTTTCTCATTTATGACGCCTAACATTGAAAATAATAATAATAATAATAATAATAATAATAATAATAATAATAATAATAATAATAAAAGAAACGTTAGATCTATCACAACATAAAAATTTCCCCATTGGCCAGTAGCAAATTTAACTTATTATTTAAAGGGAGTTTATTCTCAGAGTATTAAAAACATATAAAACTAAATATTCCTAAATTTATTAAATAGTAAAAATAAACTCTTATACTTCTTTTAAAATACCACATACAAATGACTATTACTCTGTAAATCAAGTCCTTGACGATTAAAGTTCCATATCCAAATGTAATATGATGATAAAACCTAATCTGCCTTATTTAGTATATGCTGATATTTATGCAATTGACATGTTCTTAAATTTATTAGCTATTACAGCTATTATAAATTTAATGAACGCAAAACAAAACCGAATATTTTCTACTTAAAAACGATAGAACGTAAATTAGTAAGTTTTTCATTTTCCGCAAATATGTCAGTTCTAAAAAATTCAAAAATTGTCTAGGCACCTTTGCTGAAGTAGACAGCTGGAAACTGTAACTTTTTTTTTCTTTTTAAATGAAATTAACTCTTCTTAATTTATCATTGATTTTAAAATTGCCTCGATAGCGAATTGCAAAATATGCAGTAAACTTGAAGGATGTGCATTTAATTTAGGACAAGCGTAACACAATTCAGCTTTTGAAAATAGGTTGCTATGGGTGAAAGTGTTTGGATAAATGTTACATTATTTTTATGGTCTACCATTTTTTCACCAGATGAAGTGAATGGTGTTGTTATGGACTTGTTGTCAATTAGGCTTAATGGCAATGCAATGGGTAAATGCAGTGACTATTTATTAGACATATAAAATAGCAAATAGCACTTTCTCGCCGGAAATGTGCTCAATTTTCCTTTCATTAAACATGTATCATTAAGGCGTTCGAATCTTTCTATTCAGATATGAGCTGATACCTCTGCTATAATAATTCCCATGTATTCAACTTTCTTCGACGAATAGTAAAAATTCAAAGTGCTTTACAACAAATCACATACAGGAAAACCAACTTATTTGTTTGTTTGTTTGTTTGTTTGTTTTTTTTTTTTTTAGAAAGGTCATGCATCGGTATTCCTGTATTTCCGGTTTTGAAACGTTCAAGAAAGTTCCGTGTAAGATTTAGTAAAAGCAAAAGTGTTCGTGCAAATCAATTAAATTCTGTTGACAACATTTCTGCTAGTTCCTAAATTATATAATTTTTAGCATTAAGACAGTATTTGAAATTGCATTGAAAACATAATTATATAAGCTTGTAGCAAATGAAATGCGTATTAATGGCAATCTCGTGTCTCTGTATAGTAATTTATGTATCTTAATTTGAACCAGTCACAGATTTGTGACAGTCCTGCAGTCTTCATATTGCCTTCCCTCTAATTTCTCGCTCAGTCATTATATTGCAATATCTCTGGACCGGGCCAGGAATAGGGTTACTGTTTACTTATCTAATTTTCTAATGCAGCTGGTCTAATAGCATATTCGTATCTTACACCTAATCTGGAGGAAAAAAATTGCATAGCGCAAACCCTAAAGTCAATAAAACGTGGCACATTTAAAACCGTTCATTCGCAAATCGGCAGCTTATCAGCGCGACCCCCATACCCTTCGCCGTGAACTCTCGACGCTACAACAGTTAGTTCACCTTTTTTAAAGTTTATATTCTGCAAATAAAATAAATGAATTCTGTATTTACGCATTTTGCAGAAGATGCTGAAAGAAGAATGGATTCAATTTGGTTCATTGGTGCTGATGAACCAACGAGTATAAATGGTACTTTCTTAAAGAAGATGCTGATTCTGTCGTACAAAATGGGCAACACTTCCAGCATCTTAAGAAGGGTGACTACGGAATTCATTTATTTTGTTTATAAAGTTAGTGTTGTGACCTCGTGAGATGCCGGCGATGGCAAGAGAGGGATCGCGCCGGTAAGCGGCCGACTTGCGAATGGGCCTTTTTAAATATGCTTCACTGTACAATTTCCGAAATTGAAAATACATAATGATCTATGAGATGATCTGAATTGGATTTAGAAATTCAGCTGCTGTGCTTCCCAGCGGGAATAGCCTTCCGAAGCTTAGGTTTCATGCTTTTGGAGTGTTTTCTATGTTTATAACAGGAATTACAGATTTCAGCGTTTGCTAAATGATCTCTGTCAGTACTAATAAAGCATCCAGAAAAAATAAACATATTCAGTCAGTTACTTGAGTTACGAATGTGTACTGATAGAAGCCAGCCGTTGTTAGGGAGGCTCTATCAGCAAATTGTTATGCTTTCGTGTGTTATTCGGTGTTTTCATTGTGTGCCAATTATTCTTTGCTAGTTATAGTTAGTTTACTACATAAATATAGTCTTAAAGAATGTTTTTATGTGCGATACATATGTGAAAACCGATTATTGCAGAAAAGTGGTAAGGCGATTCGAAATAAAATATCCTGGCAACCGTGTTTCAGGTAGAGAAAGTGTTTGCCTAATTATTAAAAAACTACAAAAGACAGTATCTCTCAATGACAAGAAACGTGTTCCAAACTACGGAACTAAAGTTAGGTGAAATACCAGTAATTTTCTACGCAGATGCGGGCAATTTATTGCCATTGAGGTGCATCTTTTTAACATCTCTTATAGCACAGGTTAGTGTTTTTTATTATCAGTTTTAAATACAGTACATTTTATGTTTACAGTAAAATATAAATATTAAATAAAAATAGTAACTTTAAGCATGGTGATTTTATCTCTATTTTTCCCGCAGCTGAAATGACCTTACTGTAGTTACTGTATGAACAATGTGGAAGAATAAGTTGTCACAATGGATGAAAACTTTCATAATCAACTCAAATAATATATATTGTAACATTTTTATACAGCGTAAATGAAGTGTGAACATTTTGCAGTTCTAAGTGCTTAGCGTTGATTTTGTTAGTAATTATTTTACCATTATTATCATCTCTGAATTCAGTGTTATAACTGTATTAATTTTATCATGCCTTAGATAATGTGAAAGCTCCTCTGTTAACGCTTGAGATTTTATTTACTCGTATACCTATTGACAATTGCAGATACTCCTGTAAGAGTCTGTTGACAATAATCAAAGTATTGTTGTTATTGTTCGCATTATATGACCTTTAAGAACGTCGGGAGATTTGCGCTAATATTAACAACAATAATAATGAAATTATGTTTTGTTTTCATGTTTTATATTTTTAAGTTCTGTTTTTCATGTTCAGTTAATCCTTTGTATATTGTATTGTCGTGTACCGTTTTGGGCACTCAGAGAATCTAAATTATGTAGGCTTTAATCTGAGTTACCGTAATATTAAAGTTTGATAGTATTTTTGAAAGGATATTACTTTGAGTTTTGAACTTTAAAGCGATGCCTGATAGTGGGCATTACATTTGCATCTTGATTTACCAATTTCCGTCTCATTGCAATCTGAAAATGGTGCCATCACGAATTAGTTCCATCTATTTGCATGAGAATAGAACCGATCAGTATATTTGTTATTTGTCATATAAAAACACACCTGGCCCAGTTCACACCAGTCGCCAGCTATTAGAATAGCATTTTCGCACTAATAGCTGGAAATTGAAAGAATTACAAAAGGAGAACATATTTTATTAAAAAGTACAAATGTGTGACTGCAGAGGACAGCATTTTGAGCAACTTATATAACACAGGTTAATACTCAATATATACGAAATATATTTAATATATTGATCAAAGTTGTGGTAGTACAAATGTAAGGGAAATTTATCCATGACAAAGCCGGGGATTGGAGGGACCTTGGCCCAGTACGACTTGCGTTCAGCTGTGGACGTAGGATAACAATAATAACACTCTGTATTTTTGTCCACTGCCTTCAACTGGGTTCTTAAACAACTGTAGGGTATCTTAATGATAATTTTAACCCCTGACTAAATGTTTTGACATGATGAGATATGCGATAATGTTCTTCAGCAAAATACACAGAATATTAATCGAGTGATAATTGTTTTTTGTAGTGTCTATCTCCAGGTTCACATTTTCACCAAAATAACACACACACACACACACACACACACAAAATAGAACATGCACAAGTAAGCATACATTAATTATAACTTGCTGGTTTTTTCTATATTAAAGAAGTTGCTGAATTAATATGCAGTTGTGTGGATAAACTTTTTGGTTCACAGCGCAATGCAATTTTGAAGAGCTTCGTTGTGGGGAATGTGAAATCAACGGATGTTACATCCTAGAGGGTGTCAACTCCTGAAATAACTTATCTAATTAAGGACTGTAAAATAACAGCGAGTAGCTTTTTCAAAGAATATTGGCTTTCAAGCAATGATGCTTTTATATAAAGTTTGCTCGTTATATCGACTCTTCAGTTTTACAGGAAAATAAGCAGGCGAAGAGAC
This sequence comes from Metallyticus violacea, assembly GCA_030762175.1. NCBI lineage: Eukaryota > Metazoa > Arthropoda > Insecta > Mantodea > Metallyticidae > Metallyticus > Metallyticus violacea. The sequence goes on along the minus strand of CM060846.1, from coordinate 359,363,256 downwards.
GCTTTCGTTGTTAAGGAAGTGGAATATAGTATTAATATCCGTTTTCTAATTAAGTATGTCTGTCTCAGTTTATAAAACCCAAGTGAGGGAAGCAAGTGGCTGGCAAGCCATTTCGAGAGACACGTGACACAACTCAAGTGTTGGCAGGCTCTTGAAGGCTTAAATGCGCGTGCAATGCAAGCAGCTGTTAACTACGAGGCAAAAAGTTTGAACAGTATTGGTGTCAGCGTAAATGCTTTTGACACTTCCGCAATCTGTTTAGAACTGGACGGAGAGCTGTGTTTGAACCGTGCATCCTTAGCACAGAAAATTGCTCAGCATTAAATGCGTAATTTGACGCTAATGCCGTTAGAAAAAGTATCAAACTGCATAAATTTTTAAATTAAAATAAATAACTTCTTTAAATACCCTTACAGTGAGAAAATTGATGATATAAGGAAGGAACAATACTAAGCAATTATAAATACCTGACCCAATACTATCGGTTTAAAGAATAATAAGGATTTAAGAGTAAATATAAAGTGGAAAATATAATAAATTAACATAAATACTGCAAAAGAAATCGCTCAAAACGTCACATCTTGTCTCAATTAAAGTTTAAATAGCTTGAGTTCGACACCCTCTTATTAATGTGAAGCAAGGTTTAGCTTTAGCAATATGCTGGAAGAAAAGCTCAAAATACGGTAATGGAAATGCGGTTCATCAGTACGGGAGAATAAGAAGATTTTAAAAATCTAACAATGGAGAATTCAACATAATTTGTTGAACATTACATAAAAATATAACACGTAGAACACATTTGGTGTTTAAAATAATAATAATAATAATAATAATAATAATAATTCTGGTAGATCAGGAAATAGCTTAAACGTACAACTGATGAATAATAAAATACTAACTTTGAATGTTTAAATTTGAAGCCATAAATCTTGCAATATTTGTTATATTTACCACATAAGAATTTATTAAATTACTGGCAAGCCAAACTAAGGGTTCAAGCATATAAAAATGGTTCTTATTTAAAAAATAAGAAAATACTTTAACGCTGTGCTTGATTAATATTTTGGATTACAGTGTACGTTCCTTGCCTAGAAAAATTATAACAAAGTGACCGTAAGCACAGATAATAATATACTAAAAAGTTTACAATAAAACATTTTATAATTACAAGTACAAATATACACTACCAGGGTCACTGGGAGTAGACAGCGAAGAAGGCCCTGTCCAAAAACTTTGAATTGAAAAGTTAAAAAAAATATTTATCTCTCCCTAAGCTGGGGCTTTCTTGCTGTGTTTCGGAAGAAGAGAAGGAAAGGAGTAGTGTCTGATGAGCTTGCAACGTCGCATGGTATTGTTGATTTGTTTTATGTATGGACGCTCTTTAACATCTCAGGTCATCAGCGTCCCATTCAATTCAAGGTGTGAAATGGCCGACAAATTTTGCGGTCTCTTCTTTCAGGCTTGAGGTTCTTTATCGTGCCGTAAATGTACGGCATGGGACCCACGGCTTTACTTCCCTTCCGAAGGAAGCCATACTTAGGATTTTTACGCCCGAAAAAAATCCATCGGTCCTGGCCGGGATTGAACCCACGATCTTGGGTTTAGAAAGCAAGTATGGTTACCAGGGTCCATTACGTCGCATGGGTGCAATTCTTGATTTCACCAATGTAAGATTAGTTTGAACCAATGACCAAACAGCCTACTTATTACACCATGCTTACGTGGCAGCGTGAGGGAAAGGAAGAAAGAAGCCTCGTATATCGATTAGAAAAGCGTGCAAGAACGGCACGAGGTTGTCTATCCAAAAGGATACTGATGTAGGAAGAGAGAATGGCATAAGGTTCTATAAGCTTGAACACCGCATTCAATGCTACTAGTAGCAACCTGGACGTGCATAGGAAATTAACGTATCGTATAGTTGTCTGCCAATGCTTTATGTTTCTGAAACAAAATTATCATACTTTCCCGCACAGCTACATGGGCAAGAACAATCACATTCCGTATTTGTCTGTTTTCCCTAAATACCAGACGGTAAAAATTTAAATGATTACTTAATTAATGGTCACAGAGAGTTTTCCATAGTGTAAAGATGAAATTAGTTATGCCGACAGTTAATTTTTTCTGAAGTTTTAACGTCCATTGCCAAATAAATCCTTGGGACACAAATTAAATTAATTAAAAATAGTGCAAATGGATTTAGAGATCATTGGTGCCTAAAATTATCCAGTTTTTATAGAGTGGGTGAAAAGTCCGAAAAATAAAAATGCATCGGTTCAAGTTGAACCAAGCTGTATTTTTTTTATTGAAGCTTTGGGCTCATTTTGCTTAATATAATTTTCTAGATTCTCTTTAATTGTGTGTCAGAAATCGGACATAAGCAGGTAGTAGAGATTTACTAAAAATAATTTATTTGTTATAGGTATTTGCATTCTGAATGTATTTCTTCCAATTTTACATTTATATGAAAACACATGAATTTTAAATTTATAGGTGCAGCAAAATTCATTCAATTAAAACAAAAGTAATTGTATTTAAATAGCAGAATAATCTATTTGCACATACCATATTTTCGGCAATCCAGAAGGCACTATCCCTAATTCTAACTAAGAGAGGCATCTGAGCAAAATTTATCGGCTCTTTCACGCCCTGAGTTGAATGGAACGCTATAACCAGATATATTAAAGAGCGCTCTTAAATTAACTACAAAAATGAATAGACTTAAATGCACACAAAGGTCTTCGGAACTCCTAAAGACAGGTCTCCATCTCTTGTCCCTGCTTTTAAATTGCCATAAAAATTCAACTTCTTAATCTAGCACTATCAGAGCATTTACTAGGAATCCATATAAAATTGTAGTACCTGGCGTAAAGTAGTAAACACACTGAAACAAGGTAAACGCCTTGTACAAAGTAGCAATTTTTCATAACTATTTTAATTACACGTGCATATCCCTAGAAGTCAGTTCCTTTTTACGACGTTATTTCGGTGGGACATTCTCCTATCTTATCTTCGAAATGTTTCTTTTAGCTTTAATGAGGTGACACTGCCGAAAAAGAAACTTTAAAGCTATTTTTTAGGAATAATTATTGTATATTTTAGACAATATCCTGATCCATCCAGCTCATTATGATTGATTAGCAGAAAAATACTTATAACATGAAATTAACTGTCACTGAAGTACATATTTGGAGAATTTTTGTGTGTCCTCATTATTTAATGGTTTTTAGTTGTGCTGCTTTGAGCCTAGACATGGAAAGTTCTTTTTGTGATTCAATGAGATATGAATTTCATTTTTAGAGTATTTTGGTACTAATCAGTCAAATGAGGTAGGTGATTTCAAACCTGACCTAAATTCCTTCTTTCCTGCCCGCTGTTTTGGTGGGCTGAATACAGCAAAGCACTTATTGACTTTTATAAGACAGGGGTTTAGTTTTTATTAAAACAAATAATCCGTTTGAGCCTCTAAGTAACAGTTTTGCCTTTATCATTACTTTTTATTGTTTTATTTAGACTTGAAACTATTAATTTAGTTGTTAAATGTCGGACTTTAGTTATAAGTCTTGACCGTTAGCGCAGTGTTTCATGTTACTAAGCGTGCCACAGCTTGTAGAAGTTGGCGGAATTGTCGTCCTCCCTAGGATAAACATACACTGTATCGAGAAAACACATTCTGAACGTTTTCTCGTACATTCCAAAAAACCTTGAGCTAATTTTGGAAGCAAGCTTTCAATATTTTCAACATATTTATATAGTAATTCTGTACGTTTTGCCTTTTTTTTTTTTTTTTTTTTTTTTTTTAGCAGTGAACCAGTACATTGAAAGTTGAAAAATAATCCTTGATTTACAGCTATACAAGGATGCAATTGATTCGGGGATTCTAATTAAACCCCGCAAGCAAACGGCGTTGCTCTAGTTAAATTTCTATTTTTCTTTGCGAATGATTGCATACTACCGTGACACCGGTAGGAAACGGGTTTAGAAAGTTACTTTCAAGGACATAATAAAGATGAGAGAAATGGAATTGAAGTACTGGTGTCGACAACACGGTGTACGCTTAGTAAAACACCGCGTAAGCAGACAAGATTTATAACTAAAGCTGTAAAGTTTCTGCCAACGTAAAATTCATACCCAGATGAAGGTTGTAGTTAAATTTATTGCAGTGAGTTGTAATCATGATACTTGAATGTGATCAGACTTTCTTATATTTAGTTTTTAGTCGTGTTACCATGGTAAGTAGGTACACCACTTCTTCGGTTTTATATTTACTGTCATTTGTTAGGATTGTGAGAACATCACTGTATATCAAGATGATGACTTCTGTTTTAAGTGTTCTTGACCGTATTCTTTTCTGATGGAGCAGTCAACATTTGATTTGAAAAGCACAATCTTTAAGCGTTCGTAAGTGAAATCATATTTATGACACGTTTATTTATGCAAGTAATGCTGAATGACATTTTTATTATAATTGTTGGTTAAGTATTCAGTCAGTTAAGTACTTGATAGTTTTGCGTTAATACATTCTTCAGCTTGTTCATTTGGGCATGATCTAGTCCCCAAGTGATATGATAGTTATATATATATATATAACTATTTCCTTTCCTATTTCCTTTGGGCATTTGTTTCTTAGACCTGTTATGAATTTAGATGCTTTTGCAATTAAAATTAATTTTACTCATTATGACTAATACACTTCTTTATTATTTCAGTGTGTCACCTAATGATATTTGTAACTTTTTTTCGTAAAACTTGTAGTAACTTACGTTGTGAAAGCTCTTATAACTTAATGGTGCAGGTACATCATTTCTGAGTTCAGTAATAAATAATTATATGTGCCTCCTCTCCATATGAGCATATATGTGAATCATTCGGAAAGTATTTCTCTTTGTCTGCGTATTGTTTTATTGTTCAGCGGCGCGATAGTGGAGGGAGTGTTGATGTTCTTGCTTGGAGGTAAGCTCTTCTGCACATTGCATCATCCAATGAGACACGGGCGCCGGGTTTCCTATTCTCTGGGAGGCCCGTATAGGACATTCCATCAGTAACGGTTCCTTTGTTTACGTTGCTGACCTTAAAGGCTTTTGTGATGACTGCGGTCGGCGCCTGCAACATACAAAATTACTTAGTAATGATTTACATAACACAGGATTTGTAAGTCGTAAAACAAAAACATCATTTTTTTAAAGAATGTATAAAAATTAATAAAAAAAACGTAACCGCAATAAAAATTGAACAACATTATAATGAACCATTGTGTAATGAAAGGGCACAGAGACAAAATCTACAAGAACAAAATCAGGCAGCGATAGAGGAAGTAGATTAGTATTAATGAAACCAAATAAAAATACCTAGGATTTAGGTAGCTTCAACATGAAGATATGAGAAAGCGGAGAAAGAAAGATAAGAATCAGATTTATGCAATTATTTATTGGCGTTGGAACTTCTCGGACAATTCGAATGAGTGAAGGACAGCAAAAATCATAAGATGATGAAAACGAACGTTGGAACTACACAGGAGTTTCCCGTCACAACAACTTACCTATAGCAGAATAAACATCAGCTAAAAACACAATGGTTTCGTAAGAGCCCTATTTATCACAAGTGCAACTTTATAAATAACACTAAAAGAAAAACTTAGAATAATTTATAAACTTTCTTATCATTTTAGATAAGGAGACAGTGGATTGCAATAAACTGTGATAATATTAGAACTGTATGAAATATTTAGAAGTGTAATTTACTCATTTGAAGTATTATATAATAAAAACCGATAAATTATATAGGAAGAACCAAAGTAGAAATGATAATAAATAACGTAATAAGGCTAGAATGCGGGTTATCTCCGTTATTATTTTATTTACATAAAAATGCAATATTGTTGGGGATGACCAAAGTTTGTTAGCAGAACGTTAAAAGGTTTTGCAAAACTAATCAAAATGTTATACAAAGAAAGGTGACAGTATAACTTGATTGTACCAACAAATAAAATTAAAACCATTACTGTGAAGGGTGCAGAAGAGGGGGAAAAAAAAGAAGAAGAAAAAAGTGATTGATGGATAATGCTGATGCAATTTTACACATAAAAATATCGATAAAAATAATAAACTAAGACATGGAAGATAGCATACAAAAGAATGACAAAGTAAATTAATGTAGTAAACGATAACTGGTAAAAGTATAAGCAAGAAATAAAACAAGAGAGACAATCATATGATTTCTAAAGAAACGTTAAAATATACTTCAGAAACGTGCAAATTAAGAGATTTGAAAATGCCCAAAATATATTTCTAAGACACTTTTTAGGTATAACGAGAAGAAGCAGAATAAAGAATGATGATATCAAAATCAATTAGGGGAAATTAATACTGTGGATAAGATACATTCACCTAGTGAAATATAAAAAGATCATGCCCTAAGAATGGCTCCCTTGACGTATTCACTGCAAGCATTGTTTTATAATATAAACTTGACGGAAGAAGAACAACAAGGCCGCTGACTTAAAAATGGAATGATGGAAAATGAAATATATAAATGATTTAGCCTCGGAATGGATCATAATGTCCTAAACCTTGTTTTATGAAGACGAAAACAAAATCTTCTTAAACTTACATTAACAGTACAAGCATGATATCCAGAAAAAAAAAGACAAATGAAAGACTGCTGTGGCCTCTTGAGGAAGGAAAATAAGAAATAAAACTTTGATTCTGACTCTTATTTTCTGTGTATTGTATGAAAGAAGTGGTGAAAAGAGGAAACATATTTAAATGCTACTGTTTCAAAGCATTTAAAATTACCAAAATAGGATGTGTGGAATGATTATCACCATGTCTTGGATTCTACTACTACTAGAGGTTTTGTTTTCCTAAGTTATAAAAATAAATACACTCTCTCCCCAAAAATGAAACTATCTACAACAGCAGTTTCGAAATTTGCAGACGCGTGCTACCATGCTATAATGTGGGCATCAAATACTTCAGTGTCGTGAGCGGGAGGTCTGGGGTTCGAAACCCGCCAGGACCGTCCTCCCTGACTGAGGTTTTTTTCTAGGTTTTCAAAAGACCTCATAAATGGCAAATGCCGGGGAGGTACCTTAAACATAGGTGTGAAACGTTTCCTACCTTAAAAAACCCTTTCCCAATATATCATTTCATCTCATGTATTATCAGTGTCCACTGCCTGTGATGCCTCAATAGTAAAAACGGGCGTTAAACACTACTCAAAAAAAAAAATCTCAAAGAGGACATTGAATGGAGTTAATTAAATGAACATTTGGTAAGGTAGTTTTAAATGGAGTTCTGCGGTGATAATTTTGACATACATATAATTATTATTTACAAAAGAAATGCTTGTTCTATATAGTATCGACGTTTTGGACTATTATAAATACTTGAAATCTTAATTTTTTGTGGATATATTAATTTTAATGCTATTTTGGTGAATTAGCAGCTAAATGTATTGACAAAGTACTACAGAAATATTTCAAACTTGGTTTGGTGTTGTCATAACTACAGTAGGGATATTATTTTTGGTTAACAGATGCAGCGATGCTTTGTACTGGTTTATATTAATACATTCCATAATAGCTGACAAACTAAAGGTATAAAGGCTTAATGTTTTTTATTATTATTTTTTGAACTCTCTCCAGGTTGATACTAAGAGAAAACTTCAATTCTTCACATTAATTTTAACTTACCAATATAAACATACTGTATCTTTCTGTTTAACGGGCCATAGAAATATATACTGAGTTTTCTGGAAACTGTCCAGGAATCAGAAAGTGCACACCTAATGGCTCTTTCTACAGAACTGCTTATAAATATAGCCCATGGGTCAGCCATAATCATGTACATTCTGGGTGGTTGCGTTAACCTTAGGGAGCGAGCTTGTTTTAAGTATAGAAATTGACAAACTTATATTACATTGCTTCCTCATTACAAGCAGGTGGTGTGATGTAATGTAATGTTAACATAATTGTTATACTTCAAGACACTTTTGCCTCCTTATTGGCTAAGGTTTACTTCTTACTGTCAGGAGCTTTTACAAAACTATACCATTTTGTACTTGATAGGTGAGAAATTTTCTAAAGAAAATTATACATATATAAAGTTTTGATTCTGAAATACATAGGGGATGTTATGCTAAGGAGTTTTACAAAGTAATGTAATACATTAAAAAATTTGCTTTTAAACAGTGATTCTGTTTTGTTATAGATATCAGTAAGCAACTGATTATTTCTAAGCATTAAAACCAGAATGAAGCTGCACTGTAGGGAACAGAATGATGAAGTCACGATCTAAAACCACCCTCTTTTCTTATATCTATCACTCACCATTTCTTGTATACCTGCCGGGCATTGGCTCATAGCATGTGTCTGGGTGTACCTAGTTAATATCCGTTCGGCACGTTAACAGAAAAATACCATTTTCATTCTCCTATGCTTTACCATAATCAATGGAAGATATGCAATATTTTAGGTATTTTTATAAAGTGTAAAATACTTTTTGTCAATAATAATGATGATGTGGAAAATTGATAATTAGTAAGTTTACATAAAATGGAGGCGTTATGATTTTCTATTAGGAATGTTAGTACGTTTAATTAACTATTTCGTTCATGCACTTCTAAATCAACTCCGTACATAAATGCGTTCCCTGTCATAAGGATTTTGTAACTTTACTATACAGTTACTTACTATTGTTTTATTAAAACTTTTGGCATAAAATAAAACCATGTTTGTATTTAGTTGCATTTCCATGTGTAGGCAGGATATACAATCCAGTTGCAGTGTTTATTGTTAAAATTATTATTAAATATATAGCTAATTTTATTATAATTACTGGCAAATACATATAACTGTCCTTTATATTGCTAGAATGTATGATTTTATCAGTGGCTGTTATCCATTCCAGTGAATTCTTATTATTTTTTTTTGTGTGTCAAATACCCGTGCTTTGTATCTATTTATTTATTTGCTGTACCTTTAGATTATTAATTGACTATTTTAATTTTGTTCTCTTTTCATGACTGTCTTTGGCTTTGAATCATACACACGTGTAGTTCTTTAATCAAAGAATGGGAAAGTTTCTGGTTAGTAAATAAACATCGCTTGCTGCTGGTAATGCTTGAGATTCGCATTCGGGAGGTCTCAAGTTCAATTCCTATTGGACTGGCCATCTTGACTTTGAATAATTTAATGGTTTCCCGTACGACTGCTAGTATGGATATTTACATTCAACGAATTTTCCTTTCGTTTCATTCCATTGGCTCTATTAGGAGTCAGAGGACAAGGTGGGATAGCGCGTGTGATGGTGTGGGAAAGGTCTCTGCCCCGGCGTTTGAAATGGAAACTGATCTTCTGGGGGGCTTAAACTCCTTGGGAGTAGTGACTGCACTGGTGTTCTATTTGGAATCACATTAGGAAACTTGACTGCGTCCGCGCAGTCACTCCCATGGAACCTGGTCGCCCGGTGTCGCTCTCATCCCCTGCCTTCTTCTCGGACGTGCTCCAATTGCGGCGCAGGTACAAATACGTTAGTTTTGTCCCCCTTTTTAGCACTTAAGAGTACCTAACCTTTAGTTTAGATAGCGGTATATCGTTTCTCCAGTGTTTTGCTTGTTCATGTAGTAATTTGCAATGTCCAGACCAGTACATTTACAAACACAAATATAGTGTTGAAAAACTGAAAGTTTAAATTGAATGGCACCGTGTTTTTTTCCACTTGAGCTGCTCTGAAATGTATAACAGCAAGTGCGTGATAAAATGAAAAATGTGTGTTTAATACAAGATGCTTGTGTTTGAGATGCAGTGGACAAGGACAAGTAGTCAGAAGATTCTCATAAATCAGCGGATGTTTCTTTATGGCGGCGCCGGCCGTTCTTGAGCTCATCATATGCAGGAATCATACTTAGCAGCTCTGTTTTTCTTTCGCATGTTCCTAACTAATGCGTCATCTTGCTAAATCATATATGTAAATGCCACGTCGTTTCAACGCCAGGGACCGCGACGGTACTTGATAGACATCGTAAATCATGATTGCATACAACTGCGAAGCACTTGCATGGGCTTTAGTGTGTTTTGATTTAATAAGACTAACTTTAGCAAGATATGAAGCCGAGAGAGCACTCCTTCCGAGTTTCTCTTAAGTGTAGATGTGCATAGGCGAAACTTTTGTAAAGAAATATACATTTTTAACTGAAAAAATAATAGCATGTACTTTCAAGAATGTAATTCCAGAGTTTCACATCTGAAATATCATTCTAACCATGTTTAAAAAATTAAATAACTACAAACCTAACGGTACCTACGTTCTTTTATAATTTTATACAGTTAAACATATTCATTTTCTTGAAAACCATTGTACATATTACACTCAAATTTTCATACATATTCGAGATATTTTAACATTACAACTGGTGAGCACAGTTTTGATATTCAATTAACTGGAAAGAAAAAATTAATTTTTATACTTAAAAGCTTATGCTTAATATTTCTTGACCCTAAAGCTATACTAACTCAGTTATTTGTTCCACAGGAATATGCAGACGGATATTTTCTATAAAACCACCAAATGTCTTTTATTTACGAATACAGTTTCTGAGAAAACGTACGTCAAAAGTGAGAAAAACGTTACTTGCTGGAAACTGTAGCTTTTCTTTCATTTCTGTACTTCTTTCATTTCTATACTTCTTTCGTTTCTTTCCTTGATCTACCTTTCTTGATGGGCTTCCTATTGGGGAGTTAAGGCCAACATTAATAACTCCAGCATCAATAGAAATCAAGTTAAAACTTTGTCAAGCTTTTTGCCATCACGTTTTTTTTTTTTTTTTTTTTTTTTTTTATCTTTGAGGCGCACTTTCTCAGAAACTGTTTAGGTAAAGCAATAAAATTTTGCGATTTGATAGAAAGCTTCCCTTCCCGTAATCCTATGGAAAAGATTTTAATAATTGTCTTAGTATAGGTATAGGTTGAAGAATTATATAAATATTTTATATCCATTTAAGTGTAAAATTAAAAAGAAAATAACTTTAGCAAACTCTGTTTTGCCAGTTTTAAACTGAAATATCTGGCATATATGTAAACATTTTAGTACTACATGTCATTTTGAAAAAATCCATCTTATATGTTTCAAATATATAAAATTAATGATAAATTTAGTTCCGTACATCAATAAATTCTACAAAATATTAGAATACTAACAAAATATTTATAATTACCATAAAATATTTAGCATTATATGTTTGAAAGTACAAAGTGAATCAAAAATATTAAGGTTCGTTTCTATCCCCCTTTAAAGAGTGTGAGATTTTAGAACTTTTAAAGACAAAATATCACAAAATCGAACTTTTTAAAAAAATCAATTTTGGAAATCATTAAGAAAGGAGAGAAAACCAGCACATTTATCAGCTCTAAATTCATAATAAGCCAACTCGGCAAAACAGTGAGCGTTTCAACCAAACAGCAAACTATCGCTGAAAATGTTTCGAATTTTATTATCACTTTTAAATTGTCGCTATTGCTTCGCAATTGTTTCTTAGTTTGTATATTAAGTTTTCTCTAGGGTCAAGTACATCCAATAATTTTAGAATAACGAAATGTCACGTTCATAATTGCTTTTGTTTAATTATATTTTACAGTAAAACGAATATTTCTACAATTTTATTTATTCATAGTTAACTGGCAATATCTGTAAATAAATATTTTTAAAAATTCTTAAGAATACAGTGAGTCTTTCCAGCAGAGTAAATAAAACACGTAATTCTGGATTAGCATGCAAGATTGTTGTTATTTTATTATCTATTCGTCTATTATTTATTCGCAAAATATTCCTATCATCAGTAGTATTAAGGTTTTATTTATGGCAAATTTGAAACATTTTCAGTAATATACAGGTTCTTTCATAGTTTTATCGCCCGTTTCACAGCAGCTGACAGATCGGCATTCGGAGCGGTAACGCCCGGCGAAGCTGATGTGTTACCTACGCAACTAATTCAAGCTCTCGCAATTAAAAGTACAATTACAATGAAAATAAACACGTACCTTATGACAGGAGATGTTGGAAGTGTCCTAATACATCCACACATTTCTGAAATTTTTAGAAAATTGCCATTTAAGTGCATTAGTTCATATTTCGAAATGAGTCAATTGAAACCTGAGAACATACATACTTGCTGCTACACGAATTGCAGGTGATCCTAATATTGCGAAAAAATCTGTCATTGAAAGTTACAGAATTTGATTTGTAAGAGAAATTCATCCATATTTAATACTCTTTACTGACAAAGCATGGTTTCATTTACTTGGCCATGTTTAGACGGAAAATAAAATATATTGACTTGCAGAAAAACCTGATTTTGTACACGAAACTCCCTTATATTACGAGACAAATTGGTGAATAGTGTGCAGTAAATATATACAAGGTGATATAGCCTATCTATATTGATATTAACGTAGTTGCAAAATAAATAAATATAAAGGAATTACCTACTCTCACGATTTTTAGAACCGATTAATATTGAATGTCGAACTGAGCAAGAACTGATGAACAACAGTTTTAGCAAAAGATGTCAGAAATGTGTGGATATAGAAGAACAACATCTCCTGCCACAAGGCATATTGAAATTATAGTTGTAATTGCTAGATCTTTGGTCATTTGCACGGATATTTGCTCTGGCTGCCGACTCACCAGCTTCTGTGAGAAGGGCGGAAATATAAAAAAATAAGAATAAAAAAACAGAAAGAAGCAATAAATAAAATTTGTAAACTCACCTATTAATTACCTTATAGATGATGTTTCTTTATGAAGAATAAAACAAAATATTTTAGAATTATCATGCTCTTTTCAAAGCTGACTTTCAGACGGCCTTTATATAATTTTGAAATTTCGAGCTGTTTCTTATGGAAAATTACTGGCAAATCTCCCTCTCCAAAAGCTGACACTTACTTTGTACTCACAAGTTTCACGGTTTTCTTAATACTTATAAAACTTGCAACATTTATTTTATATGTTAATTGCATGACAATACTCCACATAAGAGAGACAAATACTTTAGGTTACTGTTTTAATAGCTATCTTCAATTGCTATGCTGCATACGTTTTAACAGCGAACTTCATCTGTTTGTTTATCTTTGAATGTGAAACAAACGACGACAGTTAGTAAGATGGCGCAGTTTAGCTATGCAGTATCATGAAATGCTACTGTTTTATGGTTAAACGCATCGTAACGGGGCTACAGCGACAAGAATCCGCCGAGAAGAGTTACTAAACAGAACAGCGTCGTATCCTTTGGTGTTTATTAACATCTGTCAGCTATCTTTGTAAGTAATTGTGAATAATTCCATTAAATAATCTGACAAGTTCTTCTTTACAGTTCTATGTCTAATTTTTAATATGAATAATCCTTTAATATTTATCTTTCGCCGAGAGAAGTAGTTAAGAACATTTCATTCCTTGTTTTGTCAACTGCAGGAACTAAGGAATTAGCAGCAAGTAATTGAAATTCTGCAGTTGCAAGATTGTGCAAAATAAAACAGCCATTATCTCAGAAATGAAAAAGTGCTATGGGAAATTTTATTTATATTAAAAATGTCAAAATAACATGATATTTCTGTTTAAATTAGATTATTTATTTAATCCGGTAATCCTAATACCATCGCGTCTTCTCTTCCGCACCATCAGTATACTTATAAAACATATTACACACAAAATAGCGCCACAGGTGCGGAGTCGTAAGAGAGAGGCCTGGGGTTCAGTTCCCACCAGGGCCTTTCTCCCTGACTGAGGCGTTTTCCAGGTTTTCCTCAGTCCTCATAAATGACAAATGCCTGGGAGGAAGGAACGTTTCTTCCCTTAAAAATTCCTTTCCCAATTTATAATTTCATTTCATGTATGACCAGTGCCTACCTCTTGTTATGCCTCAGCAGTAAAAACGGGCGATAAACAGAATTAAAAACACTGCAAATAATAAAATAACGTAAATAAAATATAAATTAAACAATTCATAAGTAAATCCATTGCAAAATAATTTTAATACCCTAACCACTAAAAGAAATACTGGCGATTTCAATGAAAAAAAATAAAGTTGCAAGAATTATTTTATGCATTATACATAAATATATACCTAAGACATACCAAGTAGGTAATTAAGTGCGGGAGAAAAATTTTAAATTAAAAATATACTATAACAACGATTTAATTTATAGAGTATCAACAGTAATATATTGTTTTAATTTAGTTTCAAATTGTGTAATGGTCGGACAGTCCCTGATATTAGAAGATAAGAACTTCCAAAGACAAACTGTGAAAGAGGAAGAACGTAAAATAGTTCGATGTTGAGTGTGATTCGAAGATAGTTAATGAAAACGACATGTCAGATAGCCTGGGAAGGAGGTATGAAGGATCTGATAACGTAAGGTGAGAGAGTGGAAAGTTATTCCGAACAGAATTATAGTTCGAGTGATGCAGTGATATGTTCAAATCGAGGAATGTTGCAAATGTGCGTATGCAAACATTATGATCACGTTGAAGCTTCTGCTGCTCATTTTCAGACACTGCGTTATCAAATAATATGTTTGAATTTTATTCTGGATAGAAAGAAGTTGTACTTTTTAATAGTTTTCCGTTTCTTGTGAAAAGGCAAATGCTATGAATCTTTAGGTATGAACGGACTCTGTATCCCTGTACGCTAGTTTTTCTTAAATTAACGCCCTTTTTATACTGAGGCGTCACAGGCGGGGGACAATGATGATACATGATTACGAAATACTAAACTGGGAAAGGATTTTATTTTTAAAGGAAGGAAGCATTCCAATCCTAAGTATAAGGTACCACCCCGGCATTTGCCATTTATAAGGACTGAAGAAAATCTGGAAGAAAACCCAGTTAGGGAGACCGTTATTGGTGGGAATCGAGCCCGTGACCTTTCGTTCACGAGTCCGCGCCTTAAGACCTAGGCCACCGGTGGCGATTAATTACCCTAGCCTTACGTATTTTAATTTATTCTCACGATCATCTCTAGTAGTCAGCATGAAACGATAGAAACTCTAAAGTAGGCATAAAATGTCAAAAGTGTAAAAAGAAATCAAGAAAGTTTAGCTCATATGTGGTTTTATATTTCAATGTGTGCCTCATATTGGCTGAAGTAAAGTACTTTTCCATTTGGGGAGATGACGATAATAACAATAATAATAATAATAATAATAATAATAATAATAATAATAATAATAATAATAATAAATTACTTGAAGTATAATCGCAATTAACTAAAAAGGGAGAGAGCAAGGAAGTGTTCAAGTTATGATGGAACGGTCTCAAGTTTTGATTTGTTGTTAAATCGACATCTAACTTCCTTTTCAGCAAGATTAAAAGGGCACCATACGGCAAAGTTAAGGCTCTGCTTTGTTCACTGTTCTGGGAATCCTCATTCATGCGGTCAATGGTGTTGTATACACGCCTGGCATTCAGTAAACTTTATCGTGCTGCAAACGTTCAAGCCCTGAAGTTTCTTGTGCTCAGTTAAAGTTGAGGTAACTTCATCATTTTCAGGAAGCCGCATAACAGTGTTTCCCATTTCTGATCTGGAATGCTTAGTTATAGTATTTCGGACACAGGACACTGTTTAGTTTATTACTTGATCGAGCCAACTTATTGAAGGATTAATTGACCACAAGCATTCGACAATAATACTGGTGAAAATGTCCTGTCTATTCTGCCACGGTAACTCAGACAGTAAATAGGCATCTATCATACTGAACTTGATCTGTCGATGCTGTTCCAAAAAGTTTTAATCCAGAAAACCAAAGCTAGTTTTCTTTAGACACTAACGGACTTCTGATTCATGTACACCATCAAATTTCTGCATGTTGGTACTCGACATAAACTCTTGAAGAAAAGTAAAGGAAAAATCTCCTTTGTGCTCTTAATTAGGTTATAGAAGTTGCTATTTTTAGCTTGCAACAAATAACCAACTAGCAATTATAAAATTAGTTCAAATATTCACAGAATATGAATTAAATAGTGGCCATTATTTAGTAGAAGGTAGAGCCACATTTCAACTGAAATGGATACCGAAGTGAAAAAAAAATTATCTTTTTTTGTAATTTTTTCTTCTTTGCTCTTAAATTAACTTTGAACCCCAAAGAACCTTCCTGAGAAGTTTCATATGTATATGCCCTTTAGAACATTTGATTTTGCAGCCTTTTTAATTGCCTGCGTCCTTTAAATTCCCTTTTCTTGGCCTTTAACCGTTAGGAATGAAAAACTTCAAACACATTTCTCTAAGTTTAACCTTTAATATGTTTGTCTGTATTCAAAACTATCTTCTTCCACAATTTTTATGTACATGCTAGAAACAGTTTTAGACATTCTGTAGGCCTGGCTTCATTAAAGGCAGCAAGTATTTTTCGGAAAACAACATTTTAATGCAGTCAACTGCTAATTTTTCTATTATTTTGCATTTAAATGCATATTTTATATTTTTTAAAAACTACCAAAAGTCATAATTAAAAATTATGCTAATTTTTATGTAAGACAATATTTAGAACACGTTAACAAAAGTTTGCAGAAAAACTTCAAATTTTATGGAAGGGAATGGTTTTAACAATAGTTTTGGATCGCCAAAACATTAAATAAATGTTTAAAATAATAGGGAAAAGTTTACCAATTAAGCCAAAAGTTTGTGCGGATAATACTAAAAACCCCAATAATATGTCGCAAAATCTAAAATTTCTAGGTTTAACCATTTAAAATTTCCATATTTTATTTTCATGACCCCTAAATAGTTTATAAACAAATACATTCAGTATAAGAATATTTAAATATATGTATGTTTGTTAAAACACCAAGAATTATTTTTAACTTGCGCTCTCAGTTGGCGCAACACTTTGGGTCAACGTCGCGTAGTTGCCTGACATGATAATCCGCGTTGATGGCTGAATGTAGGCATTCAGTAGCAGTTTGCTGTTAAGGCAGCAAACATTATTTCTGTCTTTGTGTTGTTATAGTTAAGTTTTCAGTCAAGAGATCGGTATTGCTGGAGTATGTGTTGTTACAGGCTATTACTGTGTCAATGTTATTACAATGTATTAGTGAAATAAATTTTATTTTATTGTATTGTTACCACTAGAAAAGAAAAATATATTTATAGAAATAACCTGCATACTGTAGAGGAGTTTAAAGAAAATTTCAGGGTAGAAACTAGAAGAATATGTGAAGGAGAGCTGTTGAGAGTGATTGCAAATTTCATTAAAAAGGTTAGAAATATTTAGACGGAATAAGTTCGGAAAACTCTTATAAAACAGGTTAGTATTCATTAGGAATTAAAACGAATATAATGTGCATGCTGTTATTGATCGAACGGATATTATTCATTTTCTATATTTTTTATCTATCACTAAACTGTCTCTGTATATTACTGTTTAAATGCCTGTTTAAAAGACACTAAGCTAGTAGTTCTGCAAAAATTACTTTCAGTGCAAGCGCTTTTATGCTGCCAAGCAAAATGATCATTTTTTTTAAAAAAAAATTCTTTTCATACTGTTCCTTTATTTAAGAAAAGTTCTAAACAACACCAATGGCCTACTTCTTTGGAGAGAGTAATAAACAAATGATGGTACAAACTAACACAGTTTCGTTGACGTCTAAAGTTGAACTATTTCTCATTTCAGGAATATAACCTCAATCAGGTATCTTACCCGAAAAGTATAAACCTAATATATATATATATATATATATATATATATGTTTCTACATAAATTAGTTCTTAGTACTGTTGTCATTCACTATAAGAAGGAGATGTTTCGATTCGTCCGTTACTTGAGATTTCCTTTGCCGCTAGCCGGATGTACCAGTAATAGGAGCCTCAAAGACGTTTCTGCTGTCAAAGCAAACACATTTCGATGATGTATCCTGTTGCCTAGAAGTTATCCTTTGATTTTGAACGTGACATTTTGTACATTTCTGTCTCAGCAGTCCAACGAACGTCAAAGGTCGTTCACATGCGTAACGTCTAGAATCTCGGAAACAAATGCGACTGCAATGTTTCTCACGAGGTCCAAAAGCTTCTTGGGTCAGCGAATGTCTGCTTCCTTAGTTACGTAAGGAGGGGAATTGTGCACACTAGTCAGAAAACTAGAATTGATATTATGGTGCCTCCAGTGTTGATATTTAAATTAGCTCACCTGTGATTTGTGAAGCTGTTTCAAGTATTTTCTTTCATGTTTTTTCCTTTTAATCCACTTAGTTTGGCTCTCGCTCTAAACTCCAGTGTTATGTCAGCTTGCGGTCGGCTATTCTGAAGTACAGGGTGAGTTGCCGAAAGTGGAATCTTCTGTATTTTTTAAGGAATCTATTAATTGGAAGTCACAGGTCACAGAAGTAAATATCAAGGCTGAGGATAATATAAAGCCTGCTGCACAGCAATCCTCAGCAAATTTACAGTACATGGACTAAAGTGGTCAGTACTGCATCTTCAAATACAATTGAAGTCAAGACTTCAATAATCTCACAAATTCAGCAGAATAGATTTTGAGAAAATCAATACCTACTGAATGTCTCTTGAAATAACAACTTGGAAATTATATTTTTTTCTTGATAAACTTTTCTTAAATACAAATGGCTCTAATATTAAAATAACGATAACTACAAGTATTTTTAATGAAAATGTGCACTTCTGCCGTTATGTAACTCATTTCTCGACAATGTTTATTTTCAGATACTAAAACTTTGAATTGGAAAGAGAAATATCATTTTTCGTGCAACAATGTTTAAAAATAAAATAGAATGAAAATATTAATTTTGTACAAGTTCAGTCTTTACTTTCTCAATAATATCAAGTCGGTCCTGGTGGTGTAGTGGTTACCATACTTGCCTCCTAAACCCAAGATCGCGGGTTCCAACCCGGCCAGAACCGATGGATTTTTTCGGGGCGTAAAAATCCTAAGTATGGTTTCCTTCGGAAGGGAAGTAAAGCCGTGGGTCCCATGTCGTACATTTACGGCACGAAAAAGAACCTCAAGCCTGCAAGAGAGGCCTCGGAGCAAAATTTGTCGGCCGTTTCACGCCCGGAGTTGAATGGGACGCTGATGACCTGAGATGTTAAAGAGCGTCCGTAAATAAATCAATAAAAAAAACAATAATATCAAACAAGAAACAAAATTTCCCTTCGTTTGGTCAAGAGTACAAACTTCACTTCCTGAATGCTCATTGTTACGAACCTGATCCTCACCATATAGATTTGGGAGTCCGCAAAAGAGGCTGCTTTTAGGTGAAATTGAGCAAAGTTTTAGCAGCTTTCAGGGTAATTTCGTTTATGTAGATTCTCGCCAGCTTGGTTTCATCAAACTCATATTTGCCTTTGATTAAGAACGTTTCTCTAAGTAATCCAATTGATGTCTTACGCTATTATGGTGTTTGATATGTATTCAATTTCTTTGTAAGATACCGCTTTCCATTTTTCTTCTTTTTCTTTGGGGATTGGGAAAATGGTTTCTTAACTGTAGCAAAAAATGCCTTAAAAGCTTTCATTCTTTGTTCTATTTTAACTACATCGAGTTCTTTAATGGATTTTACAAATCACCAGTGTATACGACATCTTGTTTAAGTATATTTAGTTTTAATTGAGAAAAATTCCGATTACTTGCCATGTATAAATGCACTTGATGAACGAAATACTTAATATGAAACAAGAAATATTTCAATAATTTTATTTAACATATTTTTAATTATTTAGTATAATATTACATATTTATCATGATACTAGATAATGCTACATGTTTTATTTTTATTTATATTATTATATTTATTATTATTATTATTATTATTATCATCATCATTATCATCATTATTTCCAGTTATGTAAATGAATATTTGATTTCTTATGTAGTCAAATATACACTTAGATAACTGAAACTAAATACTTAATATTGGTGTCATTTCTGTTTAAAATCGTGTTATCTGCCTGCTTTCCAAAACAACACATGATCATGAGCTTGTATGATTATGAATCTCAGTACGTCAGTAATGCGTGGAAAGTGTTGCAAACTGTGTTGTTTCTAATGTCAAATGATACAACTCAGTTAGATGACTTACACCATATAACTCATACAGTGCCAAAAAGTGGACTTGCGCTGTTATGGTACTCGTGGAGTGGTAGTGGTGGTAGTAGTAGTAGTAGTAGTAGTAGTAGTAGTAGTAGTAGTAGTAGTAATAGTAATAAACTATTTATTTACAAAATATGTTTGTCACAAATAAAAAATAAAACACATAAAATGAGAAGAAAATAAAAAAGTAAAAAATAAATAAATACAATAAGTACATTTCTTAAATAAATTAGTAAATAATTATACCTCCATTGCTTAAAGTAGTTAAATAATGATGATGATAATAATAATAATAATATTATTAATAATAATCTCTCAACATTAGCTTATTGTAAACATCCAGAAAATAGAACCTCTCCCCTCATGTCAGCAGAATAAGCATACATATATTTCCATACACATATATGTATATATCTCCAAAACAGTGTGACTAATGTTCCTCTACCCCCCTTCCCGGTTGTCTGCCTTTTCCGATCTGAGCTGCCTTACTTCGTATAACAATTACCTACTCCCTCCTCCTCCTTCCTATCTACCAGCAAAATCCAACACTACCATTACCCTCTCCCCCGTTGACAACCGGACCCGGTAGATATCTTTTTCTCCATTCTTCCATCCCCTTGCAGTACAACCCAAGATTCTTTCTCCGCACATGTAGGACAGATTCTCGTACCCTCTCTATCTGCTACTTTGGTCGTCATCCACTTGGCTAACATAAATTAGCCCCTGATTGCTAAGTTCAGAAAAGGTATTGCGTATACCTCAGGGAATTAGGCAAATGACAATATTTTACCCGATAAAAATGTATGCATTTTATGTTGATTTTTCAAACCAAAGAGAATTAAAATGTTAATATTTTTGCAGTTGCAGCAACTTAAAACTTAATTTTTATCATGTACACAGGCTTTTTGTCATTATTTGATAGTAGTGTGCTCTGAACAGGCTAATACGTCGAATGCAGTTTGTTCCCTTGTTTCTTTCCTCATATGCGTACACAGAGGGGCAAGGAGAACAACTTTAGACGCCAATGGACTGCAGGCTTAATTGCGTCTTCATTAATTGGTCCAGTTCTATTCATTATCTCGAAACTCAATGAAATCGAAATAAGAAGTTAAATGTTTACAAAAAGGGCTTTTCTGTAGTTGATCCTTGTGTTTAAATATTATTCAAACAATATACATTTTCTTATTTTTATCAAACAGGGATACATTAATGAGATTTTGGTGATTTCACATATCATTTTAGTGATTGTACACCCTAAGACAAAAGAACTGAACACATTCTGCAAGGGTTAATTGTCTAAATTCTGTTCAGCTCAACTCTGGATTCATAGCATCTCTCTGCGCGCGGGCCTTACAGACTTTAACTTCATTCTGTCATCACCATGCCGATATTTGAGTGGTTAAAAGCAACTGTCTAGCAATGGAATCTACCGAAGCTCAAATCCTACTCATGCGTGAATTTCTTGTTTGTTATTTTTGCAAGTAAAAATAATGTTTAGTATATACATTAATAACTTCCAATTGCAATGTCTTATTTTTAATTTAAGACATTAATGCTTAAACGTCAAAGCGTAAAGTAATCCTTGTTTTCAAAATAAATACGAGGGTTATGTTTTAAGTTTTTACAAACGACCACTAGGTGGCGCTATTGAGATATGTCATCACAGTTTTTGAAATAATTGACATTTGTTACTGTGAAAACAGTTGCAGCTTAAAAATTGATCGAAAGTTTGTTTACAGTGAGCGTTTAAACAAATCAATTTTGCGAACAAAATGGAAATTTCACGTGAAAGGTTTCGTTGGATGATTTTTTAAGATTTTAATAAAGGCATAACTCAACAGCAATGCATAGAATCGCTTCGTTCAACTTTTGGTAATAAAGCACCAATAGAAAAGACTGTTTACAATTGGTGTGCAGAATTTCGTCGCAGTCGTGCGTCCGTCAGTGATGAATTTCGTGAAGGTCGACCAAAATCGATTGTCATTTGAATTAACATCGATGCTGTGCGCAACATGATTGAAGAAGATCTGCATGTGACTTAGAGTCAAATAAAGATATCCTTAAGCATATCGAAGACTGCAGTACATTCGATTTTGCATGAACATTTAGCTGTGAAAAAAAAAAAAAAATCTGTTCCCGATACATTTCGCATAATTTGACCGAAGCGTAAAACAAAAAAAAAGAAAAAAAAAAGAAAAAAAGAAAGAAAAAAGAAAAAGAAAAAGAAAGAAAGAAAAGAAAATAAAAGAAAGAAACTCGTATTAATTGGTGTAATGAAGTGCTCAAAAAATCCAACGAAAAATTGCAAAATTTGCATACAACATCGTAACAGGTAACGAAACTTGGATATATTCATATGAACTGGAAACTAAGCATCAATCCACTGTTTGGGTGTTCCAAGATGAACCGAAATGATTGTTTGTTTCTTCAGTTGTACTGAAAATATTGCAACCATTCCTTCAGAGGATCGAAGAACAGTTAAGGCTGAATGATATACAACAATTTGTTTGCCAGAAATCATCGACGAAATCAGGAAAAACAACCGAAAATGTCACGTCATTCTTCATCATGAGAATGCCACCTCTCAAACAGCACGTGAAACAATTGATTATTTGAAGGAGAAAAACATCGAGTTAATGTCTCATTGTCCTTATTTACCTGATTTATCGTTTAGCGACTTCTTTTGTTCCTTAATGTCAAACAAAAATGCGTGGACAGCAATTTTCATTGCCTCAAGAAGCTGTTGAGCTCTTTAAAAACCATGTTTTTGAGATACCAACTTCAGAGTGGAAAAAATGTTTTGAGAAATGGTTTGAACGAATACAAAAGTATATAAATCTTAAAGACCAATATTTTGAAAAGCAATAAAACAGTTTGTTCCCTAAATTATTTTTCTTGCCTAGTTTTTGTAAAAACTTAAAGGGTAATCCTCGTAGAAAACTAATATCATTGTTAAATGAAATAAAGATAATATATATTAAAGTTTTTATTGAAAATGAAGAGGATTGATTCATGTGTTTGAGCTCAAATGCTTTTTAATTCAAATATATGTTGTCCTATAAATGTTTTTTGCTGTATATTAAAATTAATTTTTCTTCAAATTCTAACAAATTAAAATGCAAACATAACGAGGATTAGAGTCTAGGTGGTCTTTGTTACTACACGGGTTCTTTAGTTCGCTCAGCCATCAGAGCAGCGGTCTGAGAAAACGCATTTCTTATTTATGGCGTAATTTGAATATGAACATGAACTGAAGGCGGCATTGTAAACCCGCGTCAACGAGTGCTTCCGATATTTTCCGAATTGCACATAATTTCTGCATTTTACTTTTTGTTTTGTCTTAAGAATGTGCTTACTTTAGTTCGCTATTTCTAAATAATCAGCACTCATTAAAGAACTTAAATTTATGCATTTTATTTTTTTGTCTTAAGAATGTGCTTACTTTAGTTCCCTATTTTTAAATAATCAGCACTCGTTAAAGGTCTTATACGAGTATGCATATACACAACACTACAGATTAATATGCCCTGGTATTAAGTGCATAGTGTGCAAAAAAGAAACATTGCGCTAGCTTTTTCTACTAAATGATAGACACCAATTGACAAAAACACATTCAAATTCAAAAAAGAACACAAAATTAGATAATGAATTTGATAGTTTCCACTCAATAAAATTTACTTTTAGGAGTGAATTTGGCTGTATATTTCTTCTACATCAGTTTCCAGCTAGTCTAATAGAACTAATTCCCTATTCCTGCGAGGTTTGTTGCCAACTAACCTTGCCGCTGAAGTGTTCGTTATGTTTTAAGCTTTTCTTTCATTACCGTAGTGTAGATTTTTGCATATTTCCGTAGATATTTATTCGCATTAGAAAGAGACCACAGTTTTATGGCGAAGGAATAGTTGTTTAATAAAGATTATAAGTCAAACCAATAATATTGTTGAACATCCAGTTAATAAAAAAGGAACAAGTAAATACGTTAACATTTGTGTATTTAAAATTATTTACCCGGCAATGAAGAAGCACATGCTTAGCGGTACTTGTGTTTCGTAGTTCCCTTGCTATGTATTGTACCGCATATACTGAAATACTACAAATATAGCATATGCTTACTCTATAAATAGCAGTCTTGTTGGTAATTATTTTAGTATTCAAGTATTTAGAATATTTGTTTTTTTAAATTGTAATGTTTTATTTCAAGTATATCGAACAATTAAAATTACACGTATTGTTTAATTAATGCTCTGAATATTTGGAAACAGGAAGAAACTATCTAACTAGCTATCACAAGCATGACTTTCGTCCATCCCTGTTCTAATGCAAATTGTTTTCTACCAGGTGAAAGATTTATCAAAATAGTTTTCGTAGTGCATTTCCCTACCAGAATATAAAATTTACTGTTGTAGATCTATCCAATGATAACATTATGCCCTTATTTTTATGTTAGCCAAATGTTGTTGCTTGTCCTCTGGGTTCACTCTCTTAATATTATGTAAGTTGATATGTGTGTCAAAGAAAATACATACTTGCTTTATAAAAATTTATTGTTATATTTCGAGAATAGTATCGCGTTTTATTTCTGGTATTTTGTAAAATGAAATTTCATAAGTTGGCAAAAACTTAAGTACTTATTGTAAGTACTGGGTCTTTCATGTTCTGTCTCCAGTTTTACAGTAGCTGGCGGGTAGAAAATCAGAGCTGCAACACCAGCGAAGGGTACGTAACATCTGCACTCAGATTTAAGTTCTCACAAATACAAGTACAAATACAATGAAAATATGCACTTACCTTATGACAGGAGATATAGGAACTGTTGTGCTGCTTCATTCACATGTTTCGACACCTTTTTAGAAAATGTGTTGTTTTGGTTTATTTACTGGCGCTCTTTAATATCTCAGGTCATCAGAGCGCCTGTGGTGCCTCAGTAGTAAAAACGGGCCTTAAACACCATTAAAACAAATCAGGTCATCAGCTTCCTGTTCAACGCAGGGCCGTGAAACGGACGATAAATTTTGCTCAGAGGCCTTTTCTTTCAGGCTTGAGATTCTTTTACATGCCGTAAATTTTCGACACGGGAACCAGGGTTTTACTTTTCTTCCGAAGGAAGCCATACTTTAGATTTTTACGCCTGAAAACAATCCTTCAACCCTGGCCGGGATTGAACCCGCGATCTTGGGTTTAGGAGGTAAGTATGGTTACCACTACACCTCCAGGACCGACATAATTGCAGCTTTAATTGCGAAAACCTGAACCAGTTGCGCGGATATTAAATCCATTTCGTCCGAAGTTACCGCTCAGACTGCCAACTGCTTCCGTGAAACAGACGAGAAAATCACGAAATACCCATAATATGAAAGTCGCTATCCTTCAATTTAATGAATAATAATAATAATAATAATAATAATAATAATAATAATAATAATAATAATAAACAGAATTTCATTCGTGTCTCTCCTGGGTACCACTAGAAAGACGGTTATTAGCCAATGCTGGAAGAAATATGTCATGTAGGGAAGGGGAAAAGAGTTTTCAAAGAGCACATATTAGCATTTCAATGTGGTAAGTAAAGATGTCAAAGATTTACAAGGGAGGCACATATATGGAACAGAATTTTTTGGGGGAGGGAAGCATCAAAAAACAAGCTTAGGTCTTCACAAGAGCCTAACGCACTAAAAGATAAAGTGGATCGCTTAATAGAAATCCTCACAAAACCATAGGGAAGTTCTAGATCTGTACCCAATAGTTGATAGCAGACCACTCTCAACGCAGAATGTATATTGTGTTATAATGTTAGGTTCGGTGCAATTTTTTTTCACCGCGCTCAAACTCAGGAAAAACATCAGCGAATTCCTTGGAGTCGAACTTCTGCCACAGCCACAACCTTGTTCTTGAAAATTTGCAACAATTTCCATTTTTTAATATTAACTAATTTAGTTGCAGAACTTTCCAAAACGTTGAAGCAGTTGAAATGGCTTTCAGCGTATTCATCCTATCGAACAAGTACTGATTGTGCTCAAGACTGCAGAATCTAATAACCTTTACCTTGAAGATGAATTACAAACTATTTCAAAATGTTTTCTGGTGAAATATTTGTATAAATAAAGTGATAAATGTACTCCGTAAATTCAATGCAAGACTGTGAAAGAGTTAATCATTACTATAAAGAACGTGTATAAAATTCCATTGGAATTATCTTTGAAATGCCGTGCTAGCAATTAAAGCGGAGTAAACCAGTTTTCCTCCTTTAGTAAAGGAATGTATGGATTTCGGAGAAGACGGTCAGCTTGATCGAGGTAATTCAGGAAACTGTTTGACTGAACAGAAGTCTTTGTCGTAATTGGACCCTCTCAACTACCGCCATCATTAGTCATCCATACTTCCCTCGTTCGTTACCGGATATCCAATTACTATCATAATCTCTTCCTGTCAAACACCACCTAGTTTCTTCTTCTTTATTAGCAAGAATAAACGGTAAATTCGATTTATACTGCATCCGACTTTAGCCTTTTGGATTTGAAGGTTACCCAGAAGTCTTTTATGCAAATAAACTATCCTTAGATATAAGTATTTCTCTTCCTGAACTGTTCAGGGATATTTAAAAGTGAATAATTTTGTTTTAGTCAATTTATGCGTGAAATTTTGGCAAAGAAGCAAAGGAAACGATAATCTCTATGCTAGCGACTCCAGGTGTCAAACTTCACGTAACTTTCATAATTTATATATTTTAAATACTTTGACTTTTGCTAAATGTCCCAGAAATAATAATAATAAAGTATTAATGATGGTACAAATCAGCGCGGAGTCAGTAAGTGACCTCACGGACAATTAAGTTCCGGAAAAACTGGTCCAAAAAGTGGCCGAAACCTGTTCCAGTGCAAGTTGCAGACCCTTAAGTGTATTTCGGAGAAAGCATTTGTAAATAATCAATATTACAACATCCAGTTTAATAGAGCGCCAAGCTGCTACAACAAAGGAACCGGGTTCGATCCCCGTGGCGGAGAGTCACTTACAAGGAACAAAGTCGGGATATAGGATATTTCTTAAGTGGTTCATTCAACTGACAAACTTTTGTTGTTAACCCTAATATGGGCACTGTTAATTTGTTGGGATCTACATTGATAATAAATTAAAGATTTCCTAAGGTTGGACTGTGTAGTAAACTAACTAGGCTAACTAAGTTTTCTCTTTAAAATTCTTAGGACAACTATTGAAAAGTATGCTTTCTATGTATTCTTTCACAGTCTATTAAATTATCGAGTAATGTTATCTGAATAATGGGATAATTTTTATCCCAAAATTCATACATATTCATTTACCTCCAACAGAAAATTCTGTAAATCCTTATTTAAACGTTGTCTTATTTTAATACTCCCTTCCATATATCCATAACTATCAAGGATTCGTTTATTGACAAAAATATACCTAATTTGATTACACAATACATGCTGTAAGGAAAATTAACTTACTTCCTTCCACTTGTATATTCTGAAAACTGTGTTTAATAAAAGGTGTCAGTTTATATGACAAATGACATGTCTGTATTAGAGAAAATGATAATTTTAATATTTTTGTAAAAATATTTGTATTAAATTAGTTTTTATAGTACAGAATGCATTTTTAATGTCTAATATTTCATTGAAATTGTGACCACATTTCTGAAATGTTAATTATCTGCTTTTGATAAGACAAAACATGGTGCATCCAAATGTTTAATTGCCAATAAGTATTGTTTACATTATAATAATAATAATAATAATAATAATAGTGTGAAGTAATGTCATATTATGTATTATGTATTGTATTGTAAAACACACTTTATATACATTTAAGAATTGTATTTTAAAATACGTAAAAAAAAAAAAAAAAACAAATCACAATTATCTTAATATATATATATATATATATATATATATATATATATATATATATATTGTTATGCATGTATGTTGTGCTTCAAGAAAGTTACATTTATCTTAACAATGATTGTAAAAGTAAATGACAAAATGAAAGTATTTCTAATGAAAACGTTTCATATATATGCAGAACATATATACACGGTGTTTCAGAAATGTTGTCAATATTTTCAAGTTATATCTTCATTATTTTCATGACACACACGTCATTTTACCAGTGCTTTATTGGTAAAATGTTTGAGTTGGCTCATCTTTATTTAAGTAATTTGCGTAAAAAAGTGATAGGCAATGTCTTTTGCTTACGGCAGGTCGTTTCATCTGTCTATTAGAACTGTACGACAGTTTTCGCAAATTATTTCAAATGCCAAATATTTCGTGCGACGCCGACCCCTCCCCCCATGTACCCCTCACTAAAACACTTTCACAGGGATTTTAGGGATGGGCACGTTATTTACGTTTCTTTCTTTTAATTTGCTTTATTATTTACATCACCAAATGGACCACAAGGCTATATTTAATCGATGCACAGTTATTAATGTATGTATATTTTCTCCTATGCTTGTATACCTACATTAAAATTAATTTATTTAATCTGTTAGTGATTATGAGCTGCTGAATTTAGTGTCAGTTCATATGGATGAAGAATTCATGCATTGACAGTTAATGAAACAAAGGGAACACCTTTCAATGAAAATATTCGCGAAGTATGTGAAGCACGTTCTCAGCAGTTTGGTATCAGCTGGTGCTTTTACCCAGTCCTTATAGCTTAATTGTGTTGTCTACTCCGGAAAAAATATATATGTATACTTACGAAAGAGCCTCGGAATAATATTTTATGCTTAAAACTGTAGCCATGGAAATTTATTTTCAACCAAAAGGATTTTTCCTTTATTCCTTGAATTAACGGTTCTTACAATTACGTTTTATTTTTCTTCGCGCATTTAAAAACATGTAACTAGATAAATGTAATGCTTACCCACTTATATTAACTGGTCATTCATGAGTTAAGTTCTTTATACGTTCCCAAGTAGTAACGATGAAAGAATTAGATTGACATTGAGAGGGAATTATGCCGGGGATATATTCAGCATTTGTAATAAAGTCACTAAAATAGTTTCCATTAATCCACTGGCGCATTTCAGTGCCCCCTTTGCTTTGATACACGAATAATACATTCCCAGCAGTTTCATGTTTGAACTTACACGTAGGTTTCCAAGGGTATTCACTCCGCTATTATCTTTGCAGAGCCGGAACGGACAAATTCACCTATACCAAGAAGAGATGGATGAAGAAAGGGAAATATAATCTCCAATTCATACATTGAGACTTCCTTGTGAGGTTATAGGGCAATTCTTTGCAAAAGTGGTTTGACATTAGGTTTGTAATTCTTATACCCTTAAATTACGTCTAGTACTGCGACTTAGGTACTCAGCCAACTTATCAATTGGCGAGCAAGAGTTCAGTTCACTTGAGGGGCATTTATGTGAATATTCATTTTTGGAAGAGCAGGACATTGCAGCAAGTGATAAATCATTGCTGTATCTGATTTCTAAAGTGTTGTGTTTAATTAATAAATCATTCTTGTGCAGAGAATTTAAAAATTGCATGTTGCAGCTTTGTTAAATTATATTACTATTTTTATTTTTATTTTTATTATTATCTCTCTTTTAAAGTGTTTGTAATATGCTTTCATTTTAGCGGGATGTAAATGTATTGCTATTTCCTAATAAGATGTAAGTTACATTACTTAAAAAACAGTTTTTGTTGGAATGCATTCTTTAATCTTTGACGTATATAATAAAGTAAAAAGAGTTTTGAAAGGTTGCCAAATTATTTAAAAGTTACTTCAAAACATAAATATACGTTGAAAAGGCTCATGTTTCAGACTTGCACCCTTGTAACAATGACTATAGCTGGTTAACAAAATAATGAAAGTTATGTATTTTGTAACAACTAGGGATTGGACAACTCTCATACAAATTCAACATTATCCCGCACATAAATGAAAAACAGAGAAAAAAATTAAAAGATAATGCTATAATTGTGACAAGGCACTGTCATAATGTTATGTACTACTAATGCTTAATTCGATCATATACACATTGTTGTAACTTTTGCATTTTGATCATTTTCTGAAGGAAAATAGAAAGCTTGTTGTAAATTTTAGTTTATGATTTACATTGTTTCTGCATTTTCCATATAAAATTGTATTGCATGAAAATTAAGAAAAATAATCTCTAAAAGGGAAAGGTGTGTGATGTTATAAACCACCAGTGTGGACACGCTGTTGAAAGCAATAATTTAGAAATGGTCTCGATAAGAGAGGTAATGCTAAAATAAATTTTAACACTAACTAGAAGTTTGAAATTATCATTTAATTCCTAGAAAGCAAATTTTTTGTAAAATGTATATTTTGAAATTCATCCTTTCAGCAAATAATGATTCAAGTAAACAAATATGCTGATAAACGCGGGTGTGAAAGGCCACAAACATATTGAGCCTATCTGAAGTAGGGATATTCATGCTGCAAGCAGCGTTCTACTATTAAAGCAGAAAACAGTTTTGAACCAGAGTAAATGAAAGGATGATGGACCCTTACGACATCCTAAGCTACAGTAAGTATCATGTGCTGCTACCAAATATCTTGGTCAGTTTTTTTGTAGAAGTACTTTGTATCTTCAAGAAGCTTAACACATTTCAGATATGGTTTATTGTCAGTTAAGTTTTGATTACTCAAACCTTCAAACGTTTCTGAGGCTTGGGATCAACAATCTCTTGAAAGACTCTGGTAAAAAGAAGCAAAATAATCACTGTATAAACTCGAGCTGTATTCTAAAAACTGTTTTATATTTATGGTGTCTAAAACTGCTATAAAACTATGAAGTAGAGAACTTTGAACATTTCGCTGGTTTACAATGTAAAATAAAAGATTCTCTTCACATAATGCCATGTCATACTTTTCACTTTTTCATAAGAATGCTGCTTCCAAAAGTGACTAATCGTTATTAGTACACTTATAAAATATGGATTGTTTTAAATAAAAGGGGAATACTACTACATTTAATTCAAGTAATTAAAAATTCACATAAAGAAACAAAGATCAAATAAAATTGATTAATAAAATAAGTCAAATAAACCATAATAATAATAATAAAAAGGGAGTAAGGCAAGGATATAGCCTGTTGCCTCTGCTTTTTAATTTTTAGGTTAACGAAATTTAATGTGAAGTGAAAGTTAAAATTAGAAGTTTTACTGAATATAGATTTTATAAGTTATTTACCATATTGTTTGCGGACGATCAACTTATCATCACTAATAAGGAAAGAATATTATAAAAGACAAAAGATTTGGCCTTCTGAGAACCTTATATAAAAAGAAGCCAGGTTGTTATTGAAAATGAAGTAATTCAAAAAGTTGCATCCTTTAACTTTTTGGCTATAAAGTATCCTATAATTTAAAAATGATATAATAAAATACAGTGAAGTTATTTGGGTTGCAAGCCAGCAGAGCTCAGCTGCGTACTGGTAGAAGTAAATTTCCAAGCCGTATACTGCATGTGCAGGTAGCAGTTTGTATTTATATTGAGGGGGGAAGTTGTACGTTCGTATGTTACTCCGTGCCTTCATTGTCTGCAAACTGAAAGTGTTCTAGGTTAGTTATTTTGAGTAGTGTTTAACGCCGGTTTTAACTACTGAGACATTACAGGCGGTGGACACTGATTATACATGAGATGAAATGATAAATTAGGAAAGGTTGTTTTTTAAGGATGGAAATGTTCCAGGCTTAATTTAAGGTACCTTCCCGGCATTTGCCATTTATGAGGGTTGAAGAAAAACTGCAGTCAGGGAGGACGGTCCTGGTGAGAATTGAACCCCAGACCTCCACTCACAAGTCCGCACCATAACGACCCCGGCCGCCCGTGGCGGTACGTCAGTTACGCCTGTACAAAAGTTAAGTATTGAAGAAAGGTTTCAAATGCGATACATGTGTGAAAAAGAATTCTTGCAGAGAAGTGGAAAGGCGATTATGAAAATGCCCTGACAATCGTTTTCCATGTACGGAAACTGTTCACCAACTGGTTAAAACGTTACGAGAGACAGAACCTCTTAGTGACATAAACCGCCGCGTGTTTTTATAAAAGAAATGTGGGATGAAGTACAGGAATTACCTACACAGATGCTGGCAATGTATTGCCGCTAAGGATCACCATTTTCAATATCTTTTACAGCAAGTTTAGTGCATATTGTCATCCCTTTTATATACAATATTTAATAATTTAATTAAAAATATAGATACTAAAATAAAAATACTAGCTTTACGCATAGCGACTTTATCACCCTTTTTCCGATAGCGTCGGCTTCTCCATTGCTCAGGTAGCTCATATCTCAAATATCCGCACTAATATAAAGTTAATTGTATTATGAATAGAAAGTTGGAAATAGTTAGAAAAGGAACAAATATTAAAATAAATAAAACCATTATTATGCTTCTTGTTAATATGGAGTAGAAGTTTGGACTCTTCAAAGTAGAAGACTCCAATCAACAAAAATGAAATTTATAAAAAATGTGGAAGAAATACAGAGAACTGAACGGAATAGAAATGAAGATATTAGAAGATATTTAAAGTTTGAGAACAACAAATCGATGAAGTAAATAGTGGGCTTAAGAGTAGATAGATAATACTAGGATACCAAAACAAAAAGTAAAAGGTAAATCAACAGCAAAGGAGAATTTAGTTTGTATGATAAGATAGACCAGTCTTTGTTGGAGACGTATTGGGCCTATATAGTCCAATATGTGAAGCAAATGATGATGAATTAGCAAATTTATATGTTTGTTTCTTGAACGGAGATAAAATATTTTTTTTAAAAGTTGAATTCCGAAACCATATTTAATAAATAATAACATTAGTTGAAGAGCAAACGGGATCTTCAAAGTTAATCGCTACGTGACGATAAGTAGAATGGAGAAGAAATTGTAAAGAAGCTGGTTAGAATAATGGTTGTCAACGCAGAGTCAAACTAGAGGTTTGCAACCCACATCATGCCATTTCTAAGTGGCGGACACCATTCCAGAGTTGATCGGGTTTAACAATATCAACAGTATAGAAAAATTATATGGGAGAGTCAAGTACAAGAATAATTAAATTAATCAAAGAACAGAAAGTTATTGATAAGTACATATTGTAATTAGGTAACAATTTAAAAATGCAAAAGAACAGAAGTCTAAACTGTATGTATAAATATGTTGGGTGTACTTGATCGCAAGATACTAATGTGGTTACTATATTAGTCGAAAAGAATATATTTAATGGTGAGGACAACATGCAAAAACTTTATTTGAGAAGCATTTCGGCTATCCATGTTAGTACTAACCACTATGACATCAATAGCAGCAACGATCTATGATGCGTGTAATGTGTGTAACTGGTTAATGCTTCAAATATTTCCCGCTATGACGTAGCATGTTGTTTCGATGAAGGTTCTTGTTTTCGTTGTCTGACAGGCTGGCAAAGTGCTCGACCTGAGGTGAATGTACCTCACTTTCTCTTGCAGCATTGACCTTCAGGTTGTACATGGCTGTTAGTGTCTGTCCTCGCGCAAACTTGAGGTTAAGGCCCTGCACTAAACTTTCTCTCCCGAGTATGTGATCTACACTATATTAATAGCCCCCAGCACTTAGGTTGGGCTAAGGAAAAACACCGGACATTGTGGGAACAGCGGTAATCATGACTTGACGAGCATCGGGATAAAAAGAAGTTTGTCCATAAACACTACTTTTTCACTTAAACAGAAAAACGCACAGCGACCAGACTAAGGAGGAACAAAAAAATTGAAAATGTAACTTTACAGATCTAGTCTTATAATATATATCGTTGAAAAAACAAATTAATGTTGCAAAACCTAGGCAATATACTAAACACGTTTGGGCAAGTTGCTTTTGCTCCAAACACATGGACTTAACCAGATGTGAAGCAAAACACATAAAATTGATTTGTTTATTTTATGACTTGGTAATTTTATTATTATTTTTTTTAAAGAAACTATGAATCTAAACATTCACAATGTTTCTTCCTCTTCAAGGCTGTCACATGTTACGTACTCATAATCGTATTCATCATTTTCTTTTACATTTAGATCAACGATACCTAGACCTACTTGTGTATGTTGGTATAGACACCTCAAATCACCACCATATCTGTGCTTCAGCAAGCTATCTACGTTCCTTCTTTTGGCGCATTTAATTTTGCATACCAGTGGCAATACGTGTGCATCAGGAATATTTTGCACTGAATATTATAATTTAAGAGGGAGTTAAATGTTTTAGATAGACTATTTCTCTTATATGACGTCATCATAAAATCAACCAATGAAATGAAACAAAATTTTGAATTTGAACCAATCACAACTCGATATCGCAGTCAAAATATGGAAAAGTTTTATCAAATGCCTTTACCGCGCGAAGTGCATTTGTCTTCTGGTCAATGTAGATAATTCTGTGCCCCTCCCTATAATTCCTGAGTAGGCATATGTATGTAACTAACATAATGTGACCGCCACGGGTGGACGAGGTCGTTAAGGTGCGGAATCGTGAGCGGGAGGTGTGTGGTTGGAATACCACCAGGACCGTCCTCCCTGACTGAGGTTTTTTTCAGGTTTTCCTCAATGCTGATAAATGACAAATGCCGGGGAGGTACCCTAAACTTAGGCCTGGAACGTTTCCTTCCTTAAAAATATTCTTTCCCAATTTATCATTTCATTTCATGTATCATCAGTGTCCATCGTACCGCCACGGGTGGCCGAGGTCGTTAAGGCGCGGACTTGTGAGCGGAAGGTCTGGGGTTCGAATCTCGCCAGGACCGTCCTCCCTGACTGAGGTTTTTTCCAGGTGTCCCTCTGTCCTCGTAACTCGCAAATGCTGGGGAGGTACCCTAAACTTAGGCCTGGAACGTTTTCTTCCTTAAAAAATTCTTTCCCAACATATCATTTCATCTCATGTATCAACAGTGTTCACCACCTGTAGTGCCTCAGTAGTAAAAACGGGCTTTAAACACTACTGGAAAAAAAAAACACTTAAAGTGTATTCACTCAAACAATTGTTTTTGGGTATTCAACCAAACAGTGTGAAATCATTTTGTAAATTATGTAACAATATTTGCGTAAGTAACCGTAAACTGTAATACACACGTTGTTCAGTAGGTTTTATATTTCTCAGCTGGTATTAGTAAATATTTTTAATGGCCTTTAACGCCCGTTATATTAGTAAATCGAACGGTAGAGATTGTATTTGTCGACTTTCAGTCAATTTCAGTTTCACCGTTTCTAAATAGGTAGGTATTAATAAGTAAGTGTAACATTTTATATAATTACTGTATAATTGTATAAAATACCGTGCGCGAATTTCAAATATATATTACTTTTATTTGTATATTACTTTTATTCATATGTATTCTATTTATGAAATAGTCCTAAACCGTGTTTGACTTTTCTCTATCGTAACACAAATATACTATTATTACAATATTAAAAACCAAGTTTAGGGGAGATATATTTAAATTCTTACTTTATTCGTAAAATAGTCCTAATAAACATCACCGGAGGATCTAAGATTTTCTCGTGAATTTATCGGCAATCTCTTGTGATATCTCTTGTCATAACCCAACCTATATTAAGGCTACATTTTGCTATAACATTGGCCTCCCCCCCCCTTTTCTGGTTTCTTTAACATTATTCTCACGTGCCCCAATTGCCACCTAGCTTTTTAAATGAATTAATTAAATATTTGTAATTTCGAATGATCCATTCATTACCAAAAACATCCTCCTGTTCATACATTCCTATAAATTTCATTATCTTTTTCGGATTTTATTTCACACAGCTTTCAGAATTTTATAAGATAAACCGATTTTAATGACCGCAAAAGAATTACAGAGAATGTTCTACTGTTGCTAAAGTACATAAAATGAGAATATCTGTCAATGGAAAAAGATGACTTTTAAAGGAGCATGTCCAATAAGATCTAAAATAGTACTTGGCAATACGATACAATTGTCACAGTTTAAATACTTGGGATGCAATGTCTTGTACAGAATAAAGTATATGCAGCTAACAAATGCACTTACATAACGGAAACATCAATGCAATGACTCAGATATAAAATCCACATAGGCTCCTTAATAAAATAAGTTAATAAAATATGAAATTGCTTAGAGCTATAGCTTGGTATAAAAAGAAGTTTCGTCATGAAATAGAAGCATTAAAAGAAACAATACATACAGAGAACATTTAGATATAATGACAGGGATTAGAATTACTAAAATTGCCTTCCAATATCTACCGTTGAGTAAGAAAATTCAAGAAAGGGAGATGATAGTAACAATGTGGAGCCGGAACGAATTAAAAATCCAAAAAGTGAAGAAGAACACTCGCGAATCGCAGGAATTCTAGTAAACAAATATTTCTTGAAGTGTAAATCCGTAGGTGATAGATATGTTCACGGAGTGACCTGTACAGAACATATATTTCAGAATTCTGTTACCATATTTGATGTAATTGAAAGATATCTGGTGAACACATTTCCATTTTTGTAAAATGTAGAAATCTACAGAAACATACACATTTTTACAACATACATAACGATTCTAGATATATATTTGGTATTGTGTTGTTTTAATGGTGAAGATTATGAAAGGCTACACTACTTTGTTGCGCAGTTGTAATATCAGGACGAACAAATTACTTATATATCCGATGCTTTTAAAGTACATTTTACAATAGTCATAGATTTTCAAGCTACTACTTATCTGATCTTACTTTTGGTACTGTACTCTGACATTTCTTCACAGAAAAATCCAGCGAAATTTACCTCGGGATCTGTAGCATTTTTTCGGCTTTGAAAACTAAACGTCTCTATTCTGCGAGTTTCTCTGTACGTTTCATTCAGGCTGTTTTAAATCCTTGGGACGATGGATGAAATATTTTATGTTGCCAGATATGAGTTGTAAATTGTTACTTAAGGATGGAAACCTCATTCAATTAATTTTATAAGTTTCAGTGGAATTAACAAATTAGGAGCAGTTCTTATTATGTGTATATATTTCAACTATGGACTCCCTGTATAACAGACATCACTATATAAGCATTTACCGAAAGCATAGTGGCTATAACTTTTATTTGAACGTTTTACATTAATTGTAGCTCAATATAACAAAGAGAGCGTGTAGCACACAGAACGAAAAGGAACTGGCCTCCTGATTTTAGAATGGCAATATATCTGCAACGTTTTGTGTCTGCGTACTTTACAGGATCCAGTTGCACAAGTGTTATGAACTGCCCTCGAAAATGCTATTTTTGACGCAGACTTCCGTTCTGTGTGTTTTTGTATGTTTTGCGCCTACGCACTTATATCTGCAAGTAAACTTCTGTCTGCGCTGTAGTGTGGAAAATTCTCATTAACGTCAGAATTGGTTGACATAAGAGAAAGAGCTTCTTCGTGCTACTTTATCCCACATTTTGCTACCTTAGCTGCTAATGCGCAATGTTTTTCATGCGCCAGCAAGTAGGGGTAGCTGTGGTTGATCATGGTCGTTGCCCCACTTGAATCTGATTCCATCAGCACAAAGGTTATTAACTCCGAAAACTCGTGCGCAAGCTCTTATAATATGAACGAGAGCTGAAAAGGTTTTTTCTGTACTTATCTTTTACACTCTAGTCAACAGAACTGTTAGTTTTCAGCATTTCGTTTCTATAATTAACTGTATCTTAAATTAACGGCTTTTCAACTAAATTTCACACTATAATTAGCAATGTTTTTTAATATTTACAATCGATATTTGCAGTGCTCTGCTATCCGTTTAGATTTAATTAATGTTCAAACATAGCTACAACAAACTTCTTATAGTTATAGAGCTTGAGTTTCCTACACTACGAACTTGTATACTTTAAATGGGCTAAATAGTTTAGTCTCTCTTATAGTACACGTTTTTGCACAGCTTCTTCTTAGAGGTCAAAGTCTTTTTTTCAATTTCCAAATACAACAAATACTCGCATTATCAAATATTAAAGGATGTTCGAATACATAAGTGTTAACATTGGTTTTGCATACAAAATTTTAAATGATGATGATGATGATGATAATAATAATAATAATAATAATAATAATAATAATAAAAATAATACAACATACATGACTGCATATTCCTGAAATTGAAAAGCGAATCTATAGAAACAAATATCACTAATTTTAAAAATTCCCTTTACAGTGGTTCTAGAATAGGAAGTCATTTGGCAAACGGTTTCAGCTAAAATAAATTTTATTCAAGTTACATAAATTTTAATGAAGTTAAAAGGAAAACTATTCTCTCTAACCAAGAAATAATTGCAATGATTTTATCTTTCAATATTCTTTCTTTTCTTTATTTTCTAAATTTCAGAAAGTAAAGACATATTGTTACACTTACTACATTTATGTCTTCAGTTCATAACAAATGTCACTCAAATAACATTTACATGGTGTCCCGCTGTTAGGCGGGCCAGTACTTCGCTCCACATTCCCGAGAGCGCCTACTGTGTGACCCGGAAAATGGAATAAACACAAGATACAGCATCTACTCCAGCTTACAATGTTACCTGCCAACGATGAACTGACACAATAATCTTTGTTCACGTGTTGCTGTTGAGCCTTTGAAATCGATGCTTTTTTCTGCTGAATGCCATTTTAAGCCCATCCAACATGTCGGGAAGCTTTACTCCTCCACAGTTTTTTTTATTGATTTATTTATGGACGGTCTTTAACATCTCAGGTCATCAGCGTTCAATTCAACTCAGGGCTTGAAACGGCCGACAAATTTTGCTCAGAGGCCTCTCTTTCAGGCTTGAGGTTCTTTATCGTGCCGTAAATGTACGACACGGGACCCACGGCTTTACTTCCCTTCCGAAGGAAGCCATACTTAAGATTTTTACGCCCGAAAAAATCCATCGGTCCTGGCCGGGTTCGAACCCGCGTTCTTGGGTGGATGGGTGTTTGAATATTGATAGCACTATCTCTGAAAATTGTTCTTATTGCATTTTTTGAAGCCGTGGGGGTATCAGTATTGCTATACCTCGTTGGCAGATGGCGCATCAGTGAAACGTTTTAGAACAGTTTGGAATTTGTGGCTTATTCCTCGCAGGATTACTTGTTTCATTAAATTACGATGGTCATGTTGTTCTTTGAGTACGTAGGGTATACCACATTCGATTGTTATGCTATGTAGGAATGTTTTATTAATTAATCCAGACTTCACCAGAAAAAAAAAACTGCTATATCATCTTACACTCTTTAAAAATGCAATTTACGAAAACTTAGTCTATTGCCATGAAAATATGTGTGTAACATATTAACCGAAGTTATTTTATATTATTCTAATGTTAACAATTTGGTTTTGTTTATTCCCGAGAGTTATAAAACTCTTATTACTTCATCAAGACTACATAAAATTTTCGAGAAGGTCACTTTAACCTCGCCTGAAACCAGCAACTTTCTCGTGAAGAACACCAGTGTCCGCGTAGATTTCTCCTTTTAGATCTGACCTTGTTTCTCTGAATTTTACCACAATATTTTTAGGAATGTGCAAACATAGACATGGTCTTAAAACCTCTTATTTCCCTCGCTCATTCTGTTGATGTAAGTAGACACCGTTTCTGTGTTGTGTACTTACACTTCTTATGTGCGCAAACTATTTAGCAACTTACATACATAAAGCAGGCAGTGCACTGCCCATTAAATGCACTGTACAGAAACAAACATTTGCACGGACACACAGTTATATTGCACTCCTAAGGTTTTTTAAGAATGCATATCACTAACCGTGTTGAACGGAATTCTCGGGAGAGTACCAGCATCGAGGGACAGTATATAAATAATCTCGCTGTATTTATAATCTTTGTGTACGTGCTTTGCTTGTTAAGCATAAGTTCTTGAAAACTCAGAGAGTTACTTCGTACATTAGCACAATGGGGACTGTGACAACTAGTAGAAAATAATATTTCCCTTGATTAACTAATTTGCCATTTTCTGCTAAAATTCAAATACTTAATTTTGAAACTTTTGCTATTATAGTTCGTTGGAATGAGCAATATATGAAACATAACACAATGGAATTATAATGTAAAATAATATTCAAATATTGTATTTGTAAAAGTAAAATTTAATTCTTCCCTCCCCGGATTAAAAGGTATATTTTGAATTATTTTAATATTTCAAACACCAGATATTCATCTATTTTAAAGTTCAGATT
Source organism: Metallyticus violacea (assembly GCA_030762175.1). NCBI lineage: Eukaryota > Metazoa > Arthropoda > Insecta > Mantodea > Metallyticidae > Metallyticus > Metallyticus violacea. The sequence goes on along the minus strand of CM060846.1, from coordinate 359,322,974 downwards.
TATTTATTTTTTGTGATGCATCAAATGATTTTACATCATGAGGGAATTTTTGCTGAGGGTATTATCTCCGTTAACGCAGGAGATACGGGTTAGAACTTTTTTTTAAATGACACCATGTAATTTTATTTAAGAATACACTTACCATCTCCAAAAGCTTTTCAGAAATGTTTCATACTGTATCGCTTTAGTCAAGAAAAAGTAGACATGAAAATGAAAAATACATATTTCTTTTACCTAATAGCACAAAGTGAATTTGTTTAACTAAATCATGTAATCTCTTCAATAATGTAATCTAATACATAATTTTCTGCCAACTTACATTCTCCGTAGATCAGCAACTTTTCTACTTTCTCTTTATGCGTATAATCTTGTAAGAAAAATGTAGTCAGAATAGCTCAGGACAGTATTAACTTACTACGAGGAATGACTACAGCACACTGGTATGTAAACTAAAGCAACGACAATTCGAGGGGTGAGGAATTTGGGTTAGCTATCTTCACCTCCCTCTCGGGACAACTGTGTTTACACGAATCGGAAATCATAAACAACACTCATAACTTTACTACAGTACTATAATTGGGTAAGTAATTTGTACAGTCAAAGCATTAAACAGTGCGGTTTCTTCAATAGCTGTGCATTCCTTACCTTTTGCACATATAATGTATTCTTGACAAAAATGGTACAATGAATTACATTTTTGAATAACTCTTGGAAAGAGTAAATGCATTCTTGAATAAAATATACATGGTGTCATTTAAAAACTAAGTTCTATCCTGTATCTTCTACATTAGTAGAGATTCAAAACAGTATATGCTCACCAAGTACTTCATGATGTTAAAAATGGTTTGAAATCATTTTTTATTTGACGCATCAGTAAAAGGCATTTTGGGTGAGCAAGATAAATTGAACACATTGTATTTCAAATCAGATTATGTATGAATCACTTTCCGCATTTACGTATTTAATAAAGTCATGGAGACCAACGAACATTTACAAAGAATACACAAATATATTGTACATGACATACGTGTAAAGTTTATGTTAATGATCATTTTCCTTTTTGAGGTAGGAGCGGAGGGACTTAGCGAGCAACATACCTGCCAAAGGACTCCAGTTTACTCTACCATGAATTGCAAAGTAAATTAGAATTAATATTCAAGAGGAAATATTGTTCACAGCTAGAAGATAGAAATAATAAAAGTGTTTGTCTTATTTTTGTTGATCGCTTAGTCGAATTATAATTTTTAAGATAAAATAACAAAAAACTTACTAACAGTATAAATGAAACAAAGGTAGCAAAACATTCCTCTTGCTTTATACGTCAGCATGTATAAACACGTTCTTTGAATTATATGCAGTCCTTTACGTGACAATGAAACTCCTTTCATCAGCAAAATGTATTTGTGGAAATGACGAAGAAAATGCTAAAAAAAAAAACCGAGTTGTATTACCTATCTTATTTCACTCCGATCTTTGTACATGATGACGAATTACGCACATACATGCCGTCATTGTTGCAATCAAATTATATCTTACGTAAATCTTGCAACTGCATTTTATTTTTGTTTTTAGAGAAAGCTCTGACTCACATAGTTCTTTTTAATGGATGCGTCAAGTCTGTATTACCATATAGTTGGTATTTGGCAGTTTTGTCTTATGCCTATAGCATTTCAAATACGTTATACATGATTTTAATGGGTTGATGCAAGGCAATATGGCTAACTCTTTTACTGTAACTAGCCCTTCTGACAGAAGGCGTAGATGAATATTTTCATCACATCCCGTTCCACTTTTGATAGACACAATTATTTTCTTCGAGAAAATCCTAAATCCTTTCAGTAAAAGTCATTCATAGTGACGACGGGTGTTAGGATATTTAAATTAAATATGCATTGCCTAATTGAGATACAGTTTTTATATAAATTGTTTCGATTGTGTTCATTATTGTATCTGAAAGCTAGCAGCCTTATTTTTTAATAGTGTTTAACGCCCGTTTTTACTACCGAGGCACCACAGGCGGTTTTAGTAGCCTTAATATGACAATAAAGCAAAGATATATTTAAAATAAATGAAAGGAATGGTAGCCATTATCTCTCTTAGCAGTAGGTTTATTGTGCATAGCTTGTTTAGCTGTTGTTGTTCCTTTCATTTCCAAAACATGTTCCTTCCACTTGTTTTTCCTTTCTAGAATTAAATCGTTAATCATAATATCTCAGAAATTTCATTTGTCAATTTTATATTTTTCTTTCCCTCTGCTCTATTTAGCGCCCAGGATTTTTATTACTACTTTATAAAATTACGTGTAATTAAAATATTTTTCTTCTCTTCAATGTACAGGAAATAACAAACTTGTAATGCACTGCTTCCAAATTTCCTACTGCTAAGTCAAGTTATGATAGTGACATTATATGCTGGTGGTGTGATATAATTATTTAACGTAATTTTGTACGTCAAGGCTCAACCTTTGCCTTATTTATTACCTTACGCTTAGTCATTACTGCTATTTGAGTTCTTAAAACCGTCCTCATTAATGGCAAAAGCCGGGGAGGTACCCTAAACTTAGGCCTGGAACGTTTCCTTCCTAAAAAAATCCTTTCCCAATATATCATTTATCTCATGTATCACCAGTGTCCACCGCCTGTGGTGCCTCAGTAGTAAAACGGGCGTTAAACACTACTAAAAAAAACAGTTCTTAAAAAATATGGCACTATGTGCTACGAAAAAAAACTTGCCTCAAGCTGCATGATATTTCTCTTAATTTTGGTTCTCGAATCATTTGATGATGTAATGATAACGGACCTTAAGGTGAAAAGTTAGTAAAAGAAAATAATTTGAAAGTAGCACATTGCGTTTTGCTATACTTCTGAGAAGATTGTTGCGGGTGTGCATAGCTGGATTCTGAAATTCTGAACTTCTTTGAGGGCTTAGGTTATCGTTAGTGCTAGTTATAAAAAAGAACTAAGATAATGAATGTATACGTTCTTTAATAATGTTAGGTCTTATTACAATCTCCACCACTTTAAACTAAGCATCCCCCATAAAACAGAAAACACCCCTCAAACACCATAACACCTTCATTAAGCCCAGTGCTTTCAAATATGACCCTACTTGACTATTTATTAAAAGTAATAAAGAAAAATTAAGAGTTCCGGAAAATAACTGCAGTGCTCACAAAAGAACCCTTATATCCTAAAACCTCAAAAAGACGGTGAAACTTGCTGAACTGTTTGTCTTCGCTTTCCCAACAAGTTTTCCAGCCCTGTTCTTATTCATTATTACTAAGTGCTCCCCCCAATTCGCTTGCTTATTAGACCAAGTTGCTTCGAGGGAAGTTCTTTTGAAGTCATCTCTTCCACTTCAAAGACTAATGCCAAATAAATAGATGCTGAAGAACTTGTGCTATCATTAATTAATTTCATCATTTGGATATCTATGGTAGTGAAAACGGGATAGAAGCATATACTACCATATAATTGCTGAGCTTGGCACTGTGATAAAGCACAAAAATACAATATCTTTGAGGATTACTGCAAGTAAAACATTATACGTTGTGTGAAAGTGCCTACTAGAAGGTACTCACATTAAGCCTGGTCAGTAGTACTTTCAGAGATAAAACTTTTAATCTCCCACATTCATTTATGCTTCTAATATAATGTTTTAGTAACTGAGACTGAATATAAAAAATCCCATAATTATAGAGAATCAATAAATTAATAGATGTCTTTTCAAAAACAATATCGTTCATTAAACTGGTTGTACACTCTAAGACAAAAAAATAAGCAGTTTCCAATTTGTCCTCTCGGCTCGGTGCTCGATTCGCGACGCATGCCTTGCAGCCTTCAGTCTCATTCTATCGTTGCCATTCTTCTTTGGCAGACATGTGCTGAGAGTCCAGCCGTTAAAAGAACTTGTTTAGCGTGAGGAATACCAAAGTTTAAATCTTACACATGCGTGAATTGTTTCACGAGAACTGTTAAATAAAGAATGATCATAATTTTGTTGACAGCATGCTCATAATTTTGAATAAATTTCTCATAGCAGTCCCCGTTGGATGCCAATCTTCAAAGAATGCTGGAAACAACTTATTGACAAGTTTTTCAGAGTCGCCTATGCAGCCTTCATCTGATAATGAAAAAATGTCATTCACGAAATTTGTTAAAAAGGAAAAAAGTCAAAGCTAAATCTGAACTATGAGGAAGATGAGGGACACACTTTTAATTTTTGTGAGATATTCAGCAACAAATTTCGCGATATGTTTGCCGTACATTATTGTGGTGTAGCATCCAGTTTGTTGTAAGGAAACGTGGCCTTTAGCGTGTGACATGGCCTTGGAGTGCTTTCAGGATACCTCTGAAGTATTGCTCAGTTACAGTTTTGTATGTAAGAACGACATACTATTAAATATTACTTGAAAATAGAAAAATGTTAGGGAGATATCTTTACCAGCAGAAGCAACCACTTTTGCTTTTGGGGCAGGGGGTTGGAACCACACATAGCTTTGCTGTTTGCTCTCAGAGTCGAAATAATGTAGCCAAGTTATTACCTTTGAAACAAACACCGCATCTTCCTATAATATTAACCTCAACTGCACGCAAATATTCTTTTGTTTGGGAATCAGCAGTCTCGGAACACACTGAGCATAAAACACGTCTCACATGCAACCTTTAAATTACCAACGAGTGGGAAACACCTTGTGATATTTTCAATATTTTTGAAAGTTTTCTTAATGTTAGTCAAGACCCTCTCTCAAAATGATAGCAGCGGTGTTACTGTTTTCTTCCGTTAAAGCACAAACTGGTGCCCCGAGTTCACCTTTTTTGAAATTGATTGCTTCCCCTCTTTAAACATTTTAAACCGTATTCGAGCTGTGTTTTAAGGAAGAACGATTTTTCCTTAGGCCTCTTGTAACATTGCATAGGCCTCAAGTGAATATTTTTTGAGGCAAATATAGAATTTTACACCAGCATATTGCTCGTCTTTTGTCACCTCCATTATATTGATGGCGGAACTGAACATGGCTCGACTTGCATAGCTCTCATAGGAGGGAACTGGAAGTGATAACAATAAAACTAGTTCCACGTATGCATTGAGCAATGAACTAACAAAATATTTTAAAATTTAACGAAGATATTATGCCTGTAATAAAAATATCATTCTTTTTTGAATACCCATCCTAATTGTATTTTTGCAAGTAAAAATAATGTTTAGTATATACATGATAACCTAACTTACAATTCCTGATTGGAATTTTATGGCATGTATGCTCTCGCAGAAAAAAAGTCAAGTAAAATCTTTCTTTTTAAAATAAATGTGAAATTAATCATTATTTTAAATTGAATAAAGGAAATTATTTTTTTAACTTTTTCATTTTAGAATATTTATTAACGCAGCATTTATTTATTTTTAATAGTATTTAACGCCCGTTTTTATCACTGAGGCGGTGGACACTGGTGATACATGAAATGAAATGATATGACATATTCGGAAAGGATTTTTTTAGGAAGGAGACGTTCCAGGCCTAAGTTTAGGGTAATTGCCATTTATGAGGACTGAGGAAATCCTGGAAAAACCCTCAGTCAAGGAGGACGGTCCTGGTGGGATTCGAACCCCAGATCTCCCACTCACGAGTCCGCGCCTTAACGATCTCGGCCACCCGTGGCGGTGAGATTTGTTTCGAAAACGAAGTGAAGATAATTTCCATTTTTGTATTTGGATATAAATACCTTAAAATTCAAATATAGACATGTTGCCCATTAAAAGATATATTATTGGCATATAAAAATATTAATTTAACTTGTAAAATCAAATACAAAATTCCAAATTGAACGAGGTTTCAAAACAAATTCAAGTCTAAGTAAATAGAACACCAAAGAGAAATGTTTTGATAATTTACGTTAACTTGCACAAATGTATATTTTTCTTCCTTTCTCGCGGACCTCGGTCTGCTGCAACGACCTCCAACTTGCGACATTACTGTTAGATAGCAACATTGTACCAACACTATCCACTAAACCGTGGAGGCGGCCACATCATTTTTCTAACGAGGGTTATTTTTCCCCTACGTCCGCAGACGAGAACAGAGAGCCTGGGCTAAAGTCATGCCAATCGCCTGGTGATATTTTTACGACAGTAAGCGTTCTCACTTTTTGTATCAGTTTGCAGTTAAAAGATCACACTAAATACTGCCTGTACTAGTAAAGAACATTATTGTTTCGTACAGTTCTGAAGTGAGGAATTGAAGAACATATATGCATTCTCACCTTCAGTGAAATAATCAAGATTATTAATTGTCTAAAAGAATAAAGTATTTCCTTCCTGACAAACTGAAATTAATTCTAATACAAACTCGTGATGACACGCTTTCTACTGTGTTGTAATCTAAACTATTTCGATACTAACTTGACGTGTACATAATTCGTGTGTCGTGTGATACTTTCTGGCAAAGACTGCACGAGCGGCGAATGCTTGGCTTTGCGCTTTCAAAATAAATCGGTACATTATAATTTAGGTACAAACCTGCTAAGAACAATTTATTTATTTCGCTGTGCCACAGGACATCTTTGTATTCTTCATCATTCCTGCCTGTGTTACCTGAAACTGAAATCTGCTACAGAGTGAAATTAGTAGTTGTTGGACAATATTATTCTTTAGAGCAAAATCATATATACTGCGCTTTAATGAATTAATTACTATTTCATGTAACAAAACTACCAGCGTGCTTAATGAATGGTTCTAATGTTAATATGAATTATCAATTAGCAGTAGCTTTTTATTGCAACCTAAAGTCTGTTCTTGGTCCTAGCCTATTTTATACTGACTTATGCATTATATTGTACTCGTTTATAGACTACGTTCGTTTTTTCCTTTATATCATTATGTTTTAATGTGGCCCTTAATTGCCGATTGCCGGTTCTGGTGGTGTTGTGATAACCATACTTGCCTCCAAAACCCAAAATCGCTGGTTCAATCCGGGCCAGACCACCTGTGGTGCCTCAGTAGTAAAAAACGGGCGTTAAACGCTATTCAAAAACAAAAATCCGTGCCAAGATCGATGGGTTTTTTCATGCGTAAAAATCCTAAGTGCTTCGGAAGAAAAGTAAAGCCGTGGGTCCCTTGTCGTAGATTTACGGCACGTAAAAGAACCTTAAATCTGGAAGAAGAGGCCTCTGAGCAAAATTTGTCGGCCGTTTCACGCCCTGAATTGAATAGGACGCTGATGACCTGAGATGTTAAAGAGCGTCCGTAAACAACCCAAATCAACCAATATTTGCCGGTTACCTTTGGACGTATTATTATACAAGATTCAGCATTGGTTAAAACCTGAAGTTATATGTGCATTTTATCAACATATGCATGTACTTGTTTAAGAGCAGTTGGGTGCAAGAGAAGGCCTTATAGCCTTAACTCTACCAGCATAAATAGAATAAAATATTAATTTTATTTCATTCTCTAACTCAAATATACCGGGTGTAACAAAAGATACGGCCAAACTTTCAGGACACGTTCCTCACACTTAGAATAGGAAAATGGGTTATGTGGATATGGGTCTGGAAACGCTTTATTTTTATTTTAGAACTCATTTCCTACAACTCTTCATAGTACGTTAAACATGGAAAACGCACTAGAACAAGATACCAGCACATCACATGAAATTCTTTCTTACATGAAATGTTCAAATTGCCCTCTTAGTTATATCTGCTTAGCTGTAATTCTTAGGTTCACCACCAGTGTTTTGTGTTTCATTTTAACGAAGGTAATGTTGATGCATGAATCAATGCTAGAGGGTATTTTGAACATTGCTGGTAAGTTCCGTTCCTGCGTGTCAGTCGATATACAGTGTTTTCTTCCTCTACGTGTGAGGAATGTGTCCTGAAAGTTGTATCTTGTTGTTACGCCCGGTATGTGTTATTATACGCTATTGGTGCACCAGTGTTATTAATTACAGTGTGTTAGAGAAGTAAATTTTATTTTAGAGTAGAGAAATGTCACGATTAGAACAGAGAAAAAGCAAAAATAGGATAAAACACTATGAGGTTCTTCTTACTATGGCAAGAAGAACTCAAGCATTTCGAAATATGGTGATTACTAATCTGTGACTTTTTCTTAGTTTTTAATCCTTTTCTGCTTTTCTAGTTATTGCTATTTTAGTTACATTATATATATTATTGTCACTTGTCTTCTTTCCATAGGAGCACTCCACGAGTTCGAAATATTGCGATCTCAAGTGTGACTTTTTCTTAGTGTTTTATCCTTTTCTACTATTATAATTACTATTAATTTGCTACATTGTTAATAGTGTTACTTTTATTTTTATTTTTATATATATCCCCTCATACTGTAGAGGAACTTAATGAAAATATCGGGGTAAATTAAATTAGAAAAATTGCAAAGTGATTCAAATGAATGCAAATTTCATTAAAATGTGTCATATATTTGTGATTTCAAACGGACATCGCTTACAGCAAATAGGCTAATATCCATTATGAAATGAAATTAGCATTGTGTGAAAGCTGTTATTAATCAAAATAATCGAGTAGAAATGCGAGCATCAGCGAAGTCGGCGACTGTCAATATACTCGCCCCACGCGACTTCCGCTGAATGCGGACGCAGGCCAAAAATATCTCTCGGTATTTTACAAATTCAATCTGAGAATCTATGAATTTAATGATAAATAGACTTTATAAAGGCGTTAAGTGTTTCACCACTTTTTTAATATGTTGTGTTGAAATTATGCTTATGACATCATTCTGATTGCTCTGATTCACAGCTGTAGGTGGTAATGTGGTTATAAAAATAGAACGAATGCACCATCGTTTTTATCACAACTTCTAATTGAATCGCGTAATCCTTAAAGAACGCAACAATCGTTTATCTAGAGCTATGAAAATTTTAAGTAGACGTGAAACAGGTGCTTTAAAATATGAAGCTCTCAAAAAGACATAAACTCTTAAAAGGAAGAAGTCATAAATATTTTTCCTTTTAATGTTCTGAAGATTTGCTTGTGATTTTTATCTTTTTCTACCTATTGTCTTTGGCTGTTTATTGTTCCCTCATTAAAACCAGCCTGTTCTTTTTGCTTACTGTTACTGCTCTGCTGAAAGCTCATAAAATTCGTTGTTTCATAAATACTGTCATAAAAAGGTCGTATTCCAGAGCACGAGACAAAAGTAATGGATTCTCATGCTCGGAATTCCAGTGAAAGTACTACCGGTCAAATTTATCAAATAACAACATCATTAAAACATACATTTCTTGCTTGGAACGACAGAGGATTACGTTTATACCTGTATACTTATCAATAAATTGAATTTACCATGCTGCCTGCCATAAATATAATCAAGTTATTTGCTACATCACCCTGATATTCATATAGCAGAAATATAAAAGAGTACTTGTAGGGTGCCTTAGAGACAATTCTCTGTGGTTGTAGGATGTTAAAGAATCACAGGGCGTTTACGGAAAGTGAACATTAGATACTAAAGCTCTTGAGGGTGTTCGTTTATTTTTAAGAATAGATGGCGATGAAAAACATTGACAATCGTAGTTTTGGAAATAATCCATGCAATGGAATAGTAACATTACTTTGCCTGTTCACACGTTGACTCCGCTTCCCACACCTTGTCATGACCTTAAACATCGCTTTCTAAAACTGTTTTTGCCGGGCTCACGCCGGTATCCATTCATTTGCAATTATGGTTACACTAATAACTTTAGAACACCGCATTTGTGTGTGAAAATATTAGTTAAATACAAATCAGCTTCTCCGTAGTAAACCAACCATATTGAGTTCTGTGTTGACAATTTTCTGTGATGTTGGCTGAGGCTGGTAGTTGACACCCTGGGGCTCGCAGTTCCGGCTTTTGTGTATTTTAATAAGTTTGTCCGTTTATTATACTTTGTTCTGTGTTGACAAAAAGGCAATTAATTTGCATAATGCTGACCACATTTTGCGTTGTCTTTCTGTCTAGTATGGTTAGCCTAATCTATAAAGTATCCGGAACAGGCTATAAGCCTAATCGCTGCAGTCGATAATCTTTTATGAAGGCGTGCTAGCACAATTCATTATAATAAGACTCGGATTTTATTAGAAGCAACCACTTATTTGCCGCAAATAGAGAATACATACATATTTCAAAATCTTACATTCCTTTGATATAGTCGCTAACTTTACGTAAAACCCTTTGCCAGGGATGTGAAAGACGTAGGGAGCCATTTAAACAGAATGGTTTACTGCTTGAAGGATCCTTGAAATAGTTCTGAAGCAAATTCCAAGAAGAGGTTCCTTTATTTGGCTACTTTATCTTAGAAATTAAATCGAAGTCACAAGGGCTTAAAGCAGGGTATGTGGTGGAGGGTTGAGCATTTCCCAGTCCCATCATGCACTGCATGTGTTCAAACACTGTCACGTAAAATGATGGTTGGGTTGTTCAGAAAGTGTCGCTACTATTTTCTCAAAGCTAGTGTTCCAAAAATGAACTTTAACGTTGCACATTCACGGGTTGCACCAGAAGTGCAGCATGTGTAAGGATAATAGCATCAGAGAGGTGCACGAGAATTGCTAAAGCTTTCATGTTGCTTGGGTACTGACGAACTTTTGATTTTGGTGCTGACCGTAATGACGCCACTCGTTTGCTAGGCCTGTCCTTGGCATTCGTAGCGAACAGAGTCATGTCGTTGTCATTTCTGCACTTCCATCAAATTTTGTGCAACCCATCGTGATGCAATTTTCCTTTTACAACGTGAGACATAGCGTATACTGTAACCCTGTCTCTAGGGCAAACTGCTAAATTTTGCGACTCCGATTCGTTCCCAGTAGCACGGAAACGTATTCGCTTCTTTATTTGCAATAGGACGACGTGAGTGAGTCATCAAAGTCTGCCACATTTTGGCGTTCATCGTTGAAGGCTTTTAACCATTTATGTAAAGTAATGCAAAAAGATAACACAGACTGTCTCGCCACTGCGCAGGAGCAGGAATTGCAGGTACTCTGAGGTAAGGTTAGCCATGGAACCAACGTGTGACATAACAGGCATTATCTGTTGGAATTCCAACCTTCACAACTATAGTGAGTTATTTGAGTTATGGACCAGTACTGGTAGAATCCAGTCGTCAAATCCGAATAATGCATGTGCAGGTATCAGCTTGTAATTATTTTGAGGAAGGCTTTCGTATTTATTCGGTGCATTTATTATGTGTGTGATAATTGTTCTTCGTTAGTTTGCCAACATATATATATATATGGTATTTGAATTACGGAGTTTTTTGTACGATGTGTATGTGAGGGATTCTTGCAGAGAAGTGATAAAGGCATTTTATAAGGAAATATTCTGACAATCGTGTTCCAGGCAGAGAAACTGTTCGCCAATTTGTTAAAATGTTAAGAGACACAGAATTTTTAAATAACAAGTTAGTGTTCTGATCCGCCGTGTTCTTACATGAGAAAAATTAAATGAAATACAGGAATTTCTTTACCCATCTCTTAGGTGTTAGTGCTTATTATTATTGGTTTAAATATAATGCTTTCAAAAAAAAAAATATTAACTTTACGCGCTGCGAATCTATATTCCTTTTTGCTTTCTTAACCGCACTCAGGTGGCCCGTAAGTCATATAAACACACTGTGGAATTTAACTGGAGGTTAGATGCGAAAAGTTGATTGTAATTACAGTGATCCCGAAAGGTTGGGTGAAGGAAGCGGGCTGCTCAGCGTAGTGCTAAATGTACATTCCCATTAATGTTACACACTCCGGAAGAAGTAATTAAATGATGCTTTGGGTATTACAAATGTTTTTCGTAAATTGCATATTATATTAAGCCTCGTATAGTTTAATGTAATAATATGTAGTTCCCCATTCATTTATTACAAAATTTTACCATGTGTTAATAGAACATTCCTAAAATGGCAATAAACCATATTCTGTAATGTAAAAACTGTTTAATCCACAGTAACATTAACGTTGTAAAGCATTAAGTCTCTTAATTTCTACACAGTGAAACAGTCCTCCTATCCACCTCCACTAAAATACAATTATCATGTATGCAAGCCCAGTTATCACACCTTGGCATTGTAATTCATAATATAAACTTTATATATGTTTGTGTCAAAAGCTGTAACTCCAACGTAAGAATAATAAATAGAGAAAGTCTATGGTGTTTCCTTTGTAGCAGCTGGAAGAATCAATAGGGTAATAAAACCATAAAATCTACTGAAAACCGAGGAACGCTTACGGAGCCCCGTTCCTCTTTTTAAAGGGCTACCTTCGCAAGGGTAAATAAACGGAAATACAATTAAACCGTCTGGAGGGGGACTCTGAAACCTACCGGTAGTTGTATCGCTAGCCTTTTGAATCTATCCAGTACTGACATATGTCTTAAAACTTAACAAAAGAAATGGTGCCCATAGCAGGTAAAATTGAACTAGCCAATGGAAAACGAATGTTTAAATGTTTAAAGAAAGGCGCGAGGTTTGCATGTGCCTTTCTGCCGTCTCCTAGCCAACATTTTCTATTTGAATTTGATATATAAAGGAGGCGGTCGCTCCGCTGGGGCAGTCATTCTAGTCAAGTCACTCATTCAAGCCAATCAAGTCAGCATTCATTTTTCAGCGCTCATTCAGTCGAAGTCACTCAGTTTTAGCAAACAGTCCCTGAGTTCCACATGCCGAAAGATGCAAGCAGTTAATCAGTTTATTTACTTCACTCTTTTCAGCTGAACTCGGTTAAGCAATTCGCAGTACCCGTCTGTAAGTTTCACACGCGGCAACTAAGTTTATATTCAAAGTAGCGAAGTCTATCATACGTGCAACATCAAAGGACACATCAAAATTTGGACATAACATACTACGCAAGGACAGTAGGTCCATAAGTTTCCGGCCTCGCCGATAAGGATTATGGCCTTCACAAAAGCCTCATCTGGTGTCATATCATGTCTGTTAAGTAAATAACTGCAGCTGCAACTTCCGTTCTTCTGTGTTCAGTTGTTCAGATATAGTTACATAAAGAAGGCTATATGTAGAAAATAGTAACATGTTCAAAAGGGAGTTTCGAGCTGTTATTAAGTTCTTCACAAAAGAAGGACTACTCCAAATGATATTAAACAGCGATTGGACGGTGTAAATGGGGAAACATCCCCCTCATATTCTACCGTAAAAGAATGGGCCAACGTTTTCCGAATGGTTCGGAAAGCATTGAAGACGAAGAGTGTGCAGGTCTGCCCTTGGAGGTGCTCACTCCTGAAAACATCGCTCTTGTGGAAGGAGAAATTATGGAAGACCGACCACTCAAAGTTACAGAAATGGCAGCAAGGTAGGGCCTTTCTAAAACAACATTCCTTCGCATTATTAATGAACATTTGAACATGAATAAGGTTAGTGAAAAATGGGTGCCTAGACTTCTTTCCTCAGTCCAAAAGCAGCAACGTGGCATCTGTTGTCAGGCATTTTTGGAGCTTTGTCTTGGTAACGAGAGAGAAATTCTGCAAACCATTGTTACAGGAAATGAAACTATAGTCCTCTACTATGATTCCTTGTTCAAAAGAGAATCAATGGAATGGTGTGAACCTGGCGAAGCTCCGCCTCTAAAGGCCAAGTTCACTCAGTCAACCAAGAAGATCATGGCCACAATCTTTTGGGACTGTGAAGGAATACTCTTCAAGGAGAGGAACACCACAGCAAATGGGGAGTACTATGCTGGCCTACTGCACAGATTACGTGCTTCCATCAATGAGAAAAGGCGAGGAAAGCTGAGAGGTGAAGTGCGCCTTCTTAACGACACCGCGGCTGTGTACACAGCTCTTGTTGCAAAGGAAGCTGTGAAGAAATGTGGCTTCAAGGAAATCGGCCATCCACTCTACAGCCTATATCTAGCTCCTAGTTACTATTTCCTATTTCCTCTTCTCAAAACTCAAGAAGGACCTTCGAGGAAGGAAATTTAAGTATGACGAATGAGTGATGGATTCTGTTTATACCCATTTTGCAGACAAGACATTCTGACTATTGGGGGGGGGAGTTAAATGTTAATTCAAAGATTTGAGAAGTGTATTGCAATAAAGGGTAACTATATTGAAAAGTGAAATACAGTTTTTGTCTTTATCGTACCTAGAAAATGGCTAGGCCGGAAACTTATGGACGTACCCTCGTATATATTATGTGTTCATTTACACCATTGAATTCCTTTCCCGGCCCTGTTGAGTCCCAATCAATTAAATAGCGGAATCACCCTGAGATATTGCTGCCTTTGAAGCGCAGGCAAAAACACCGAAGCGACCAACATCACGGCGTGAGGTGACTCAAAGTCAACGACAGATGACTTCAAGATTGGTGCACAAACTGAGGCATATAGCACGAACCATACCAAACCATGTCAAAATTTGGCGCCCCATATGGCTGCCATACTAAACCGCTTCATAATTTGGCTCACCAACGTAGATCTAACAACACTCCATGACAAAACCGCTACAGCAGCCAACAGAATCAACATTCTAAATTAGTAAAACATTTACAACTGATAATAAAATGCGTAATTCAGGCAGCTATTTTAGTACATAACGTATTCCATACTTTTATTTTGATTTGTGTTACATTATTGAGAACGCACATTTATTCCATGCCACGGATGCCCACCCACTCCAGTTCTACAATTCACTGCAATACTCCATAAACAGAAATATAAATTATGTGTTCTCTCCATATACAGTCTAACACATTTAGAACTCAACATGTTCTAACCTTCTATGTTAGCAAAGAAAATGGTTCGCGAATGGTTCCTGGTTCCTGATTTCTTCTATTCCGAATTTAGTAGTGCCCATCACAAGTTACACAGTGACAGGGGAGCAAAGTTCGTTTAGAAATTAACGTGCACGAGAGTAGAGGATTACATTCGTTTTGTTTCCTTCATAGCGCCTAAGCACTTATCAAGTAAGAGTGATAAAGTTCTGAATATGTTTATCAGAGCAGGGTAATTTAATTTTTTATAGCTGACAAAGACCTTTTCTGAGAATCTGTAACAGGCATTATTAGAAAACACATATACAGTAAGAAAGAAAAACTTATAGAAAAAGGCTAGATATTAAGGTTAAACAGGAGTCCCTTATTCAATGCCTTAATTTTTTTAATCGCTCTGAGAATAAAATCACAAAGTCGTACAGTTGTCAAGGTAATGCTACTTCTGCGTGAATTGCATTTAAATGGACCTCAGTACTTTTGGATGTCGTTTTTTAAAGAACGTTTTCAAGAAACAGCTGTACTTTATCACTATTAATTATCATTCTCTGTACTTTCTGCCCCTGCCTCTTTTTCTTCTTGACATGTTTATGTTTCCGGTTAAGCAGGGAAATTTCCGTCAACTGCTTTTTCAGTAGCAAAACTATACGAGTCGTTTCGTTTATCTACTGGGTGCATTTTTCGATGCATAATTTCATCAACCTTTTCTATGATAGGCCTGCTTATGTGGTAAAAGAAAAAGAGAAGCGAATTCAGACAAAATTATCATTTTTGTTACTATTAAATCATTTATACTGTCCTTTGCAAGAGACGCGATCATAATAAGCTAGAATTGTTTATTATATTTAAATTGTATGTTTATACATTCCATTTATTTCTGAAGAAACTCAAACCATTTTGAAAACATTTGTCAAAAATTGTACGTAACTACAGCTAGAGATAAGACTAATATAATCTATCGCTATTATTCTCAACATCAAAACCGTTCTTCTAATTCCAAATATTTTGTTAACCAGAAACTGCTACTTTAACAAGCTGTGTGACAAAATCGCATGCAAGTACTTATTCAAAAGTTTGATGTCCAAAATTTAGGAGTAACAGAAGAAACCAGAACTGGAAATTTTATGCTGAAACTAATATTGGTTACCTGGCAAAATTAAAATCAGAAATATACTTTATTGTATAGCATTTTTTGCTATTTAATTTGTTAATTTACTAACAAATTATAATCGTGATTAGTACTGTAAAAACCTGGAGATTGTTGCGTGTTTGGTGTACACGTCAAGAATCGCTACTGATGTAAGATTACAAAACCAGACTGAAAAATATTTAAAAGAGTTTCGGAATACCGTGGAGCGATAGAAACATATATACAGATCTATAAGCTCTGTATCTAAGCTCTAAATTTTTTCTTTAGGCAAACCACCAGGGTGGCTGAGGTCGTTAAGACGAGGACTCGTGAGCGGGAGGTCTGAGGTTCGAATCCCATCAGGACCGCCCTACCTGACTGAGGTTTTTTCCAGGTTTTCCTCGGTTCTCATAAATGGCAAATGCCGGGGAGGTATCCTGAACTTAGGTCTGGAACGTTTCCTTCCTTAAAAAAATATCCTTTCCCAATTTATCATTTCATTTCATGTATCATCAGTGTCCATCGCCTGTGGTGCCTCTGTAGCAAAAACGGACGTTAAACATCATTTATCCACTCTTTAGGCAACTTTTGCATTATTTCCAGTAAGGTTTCAGATTAGCAATTTCAAGATTGATTTAAATGCAAAGCTAAATTTTGGGGAAGGAAAAAAAAAAAAACAGTTCACGCTCTCTGTTGATAACAAAAGCGTGAATCATTAACTTGAACTTTTTATTAGCCTTTTGAGACGTTTTATTAATACGCGAATCTTAACTGAGGTTCAAAATTATACCATTCTACAAATATTAGTCAGATTAAATAAATTATGTCCACATTTGCTGTTACACGGTTCCGGCCATGCTTCATTTCGGAAGGCTTTCCTTGCGGGCTGCAACAGAGCGTTTTAAACCTGAGCATTGTCAGTAACTGAAAAGATTAAGGTCATGGTGCCAGAGGCCAATCTTCAGCAAGACTTTGTTCTTGAGTATTTTTCATGAAATTAATCTTATATATAGGAACAGAGTATTGTCCAGAAGTCCAAGAACAAGATCTTTTATATGCACACTCGGGACGAAGCTTTCACTTCCTTTTCACAAAAATGAATATTTGTAATCCTGTTATATCCCACGCCTCACCAAAATGCAGTTTATCAGTACTATTTGCTTCAGCTGCAAAGCTTTATATTACACCCATTATTGTGTTTGATTAACGTTTCTGATTAAAGAAAATAATATGTTTGCTTTCTTCACAGTACTGTGTTTACTTATTTTTTTTTTCCTTCCTTCATTTCTTCCTTTTCGTATTTTGTGCCATTCCAAAATACCTTTTTGATAATACCAGGCATGCATATATATATATCTTATTTTCCTCCCATGCCCTTTCCCCCTTGTTGCTTGTTTTATTGATTTCCACTCTGTATGAACAAGCTGTTAAAACTGTCTCCCTTGCCGGTTGCCCAATACGTTCTTTGATATCTAGCTATTCGAAATCTCGTGTTACTCGTTTTGCATACACTTCACAAGTTTTAATGAATCCTATATATATTACGCTTTAGAGTGTTTTTTTATTATTCTTTATTTAATATAAATATTAAATGGTCATTTCTTTGCCATTTTTGTGCACACAGCGCGTAACGCCCAGGCCTTAAGCTTGCGTTTAAGTTTTACTTTAGTTTTGTGTTTATCTGCTAACGGTTGTCGACTACCTTCTTCTGGATATCTGTCACTTTCGCTTTGCCACCCCATCAGTCCAAGCGTGATTAATTGGACTTCTGAAGCAGCCATATTGACCTTTGGTCTGGTATTCAAGGGCAGGTCTGTACACTGTGAAGAAGAACACTTAGTTACCCGAAGTATCGTGTGAATTGTGCGTCTTTTTTTGTTGTCATTGTATTTTGCTTTGTCACAATTGAGAAAAGTGTTGCTCGAGCCATTATCAGCAAGTGAGACTACCATAGGCAACCTTTCCCTCTAGTCAAGGAGGTATGCATCCAGGTAACCAAATGCATTTTTTCTAATACATGGAATGTTCTTGCTTGTTGCTACAGGCTATATAAGATATTTAATAATTATTACTATTTAAATTATATAAATGCTTCAACTCTCGGGTATGCGTGGGTGTGAAGACCTGTCACATGACGTATAACTTTTGCATTAAAATATATCAGAAATATATGGCTGCAGACGCACACAAAATTTGTGTCAGCAAAAATGGAGAGGAATTTGATCCATGGTCAGAGGCGGGTATGTTCCGCAAGACTTCAGATCAACTGCGCACTCAAGCCAAAAATAATTGTTAATTTCAGAACTGTCACTATATAAAATAGCAAATATTACAATAGTTATTGTGCAATATTTAAATTTTTCATTAATTTAAACAAAGGCAGAAGTTTCCTGTAAAGTTAATATGGTTTGACAAATGGGTGCGATACAATTATACATTTTAGGTACTTCTCAAATATTTATAACTACCTTTTAATGTACTTTTAAATACAGAAACACTTTTTGCACTAAAAATAATATTTTGGCAAACACTAAAAAAAGGAATTAAAATGTTATTTATCTAATTTTAATATTTTCAATATATAGGTACAACTTCTAGATATACACTAATATTTTATATTTTATTTTCCCGATTTTGTCTCATTAGATAGCATCTGGAAAAAACGACTTTGATAGTTAAAATATCCCATACTTTTTCATAAAATAATATAATTATTATTTTATTAATGCATAATAAAAGAGAGACGTTGCACACTTAAAGCGATGAAATTTAAACTTTGGGGTGACGCTTTAGAGATAAAATATCTACCACCGAAAAGAGTTATAAGGCAAGGAACAGAACTATGTGCGATTTGTTTTTAGAGTCTATTGCCACATAATGTTTGTAAATTAGAACAACTAAATTTTACGATAATTTCATACAAAATTTCACGTTTTGTTCAAGTCAAGGTGACTGTTTTTTAAATGCTTGTGAAAACGCCAAGAATAAATTCATAATATAACATAAAAGTTCACTGGAAGATGTATAAAAAGCTTCTTAGCTTTAAGAGAAAGCAATATTTTTTTTTTCATTCAAATAAATTTCACGAACCCAATCATGAGTTAATAGGACAGCAAATTTTTGGACACCGTTGTAAAATACAAAATACTTAATTACACAAATCTAAGTTTACCCAAAAGAACACAAAAAATGTTCTAAGCATGTGTTCCCTTGTGGAAATATTAGTGTAAAAGCGCCGCTCAGCAGAAGAACATATAAACTAACAAACGCAGCGGTACGTTTCCAATTTTTACCACTGGCTAATAGTAATTGTTAACAATTCCGTCTTAAGTAGTAAATTTAAAACATTTTCAACGTTTACTTATTTGTTTGGCCAATGTTCACGTTTACCAGAAATTATTCACAATAATCGTTTTGCACTTTGATATAGCATATATTGTAACAAATTTCGTATGGTGTGCATGTGACGGGGATGTTATGATTCATTGATGTTTGATTTAATGGCCCCACGTTGGGCGCCAATTTGCAATTAATTTGGCAAGGTGGTGAAGCGTGTGTAAGGGTTGATTGGTTGGTTTATTAATTATTAATTGAAAATGAATTAAGTAGTGCGGGCCGCTAATACATGAGCCAACTGCTGCCTTTCTCCCCTCCACTGACGATTATTGTCTCGAAAATGCCTCAACTCTAGCTTATACATAGTTATTCCTAGTTACAAGTAGGAATAGCTACTATTCCATGTAGATGTGCTGGATTTCCTGGTATTTATATCAAGGGGAAGAAAGAAATGAATAGCTGGGATGATAGAAGACGTTTCATGAATTAAATTATAACCACAGTTTATTCTTGATTAATTCTTCACTGACAAAGTGCATCAATGCATGTTAATAAGACGGATAACGTCAAGTTGTTACCTCACATTTACCTTAGCAACTGAATTGTTCACACCAATATCGAAATTCACATTTTATATTTTAGACACTCGTAACCGCAAAATTGAACTTCACTTGAGCTCCCGTACTTCAAATTCTCTACTCTTGCATATAGCCTTTGCCTGAAACATATTCTCATTAATATTGTTTTCTATAAACGAAAGTTCACTCAAACACTACAATTTATCATTAACACTCACTGAAAGTTGTCATTATTTGCTCAGCACTTTACACAGGTTCGGAATTTATACTAGAAAACGACATATCTTATTTCACTTTGAAATTTTAGCTGTTGAGACACTACAGTGATCTTTCAAAATTTCCTAATAGAAGTTTCAAGAACTTTTCCTCGAATCCCTTACTCTTATTGGCTACGGGGCTTTGCAGATGGCCTTTCTGATTTGCTCTTAAAGTGACTCTTGCGCAAAAGTGTCCAATCGTTGCTTTTATTCCCCGGACGGTTTGTCGACTTTTTAAATGTTGCGGGCTTTTCTATACCTAAGCTTGTGTGACTTTCCTAACGCGACAGTTTCCTTACAATTTTGTCCTTGTAAATGCCAAAACAAAGTAAAGCTTCTGGCCTGTATATAAAAGAAGAACCTTGAAGCGACCCTTTTCTCCTTTGTTAAAAGTTTCCCTAAATCATTAACCGTGGAGAGGGATGGCTATCTCATACAACTCTAGCTAACTATAAATACAAAGTACAGAGTAATATACATTTTCACATTATTTTTTATTATTTACACATAATATACTTAACATGAATATATTCCTGTTGGTGCAGGTTCAGCAATATCATTAGAAGTACTTAATTTCATATACAATAAAGCAAATGTGATAAGCAGAATGAATTATTGCTTCAATATAAGTTGTTATCCACCAAATGAATTTTCTGAGGAGAACTGAGAGAAAGTACAGAAGAAAAAGAATTAAAAATTATGCTTTTAGGTACATTTATGATTTAATTTCATTCAAAAACCCAGCAAACATATTATTTTAAAGTACTGCATAATCAAAGAAAGTCCATATTTTATCTAGTCAATTGTATAATATTTTGTTGCTCTAATAGTAACTTTCTGGTATAAAATATTTGTCATTTCGTAATTTTCAATCAATTTACAAAAATTGGAGAAAACGTTTTATTGTAATTGCTTCCTTTTCTTGATTAGGTATCTAGTTTTATTTATTTATTGATACACTAGTTGATTAATTGAGAATATATTTTTTTCACTAAATCAATTTATAATTCAATATTTTTTTTTTTTTAATTTTCGTATATTTGCAGCGAAGTGTTTTGTTTATGATACTCGGAAAAATCATTGTGTGGTTGAACAGGAAGTATGTGCATAAGAGGTAATGTTATTAAAATGCACAGAAATTTTGGACATTTAAGTTGCTTAAGACATTAGTGATTCACTGTAAAATGATTCCCCACCTTCTCTCCCTATTGTGGTTCCTTACGAAACATTTACACATCTTTTTTATAGGTGGATAAGAAGCGATGGATGTAACTCATGCAATAAAATCAGCAGCGCCCTTTTCGCAGAGTCATCCTCAGTCAGGATGTGTGAGATCTTGCACGTTGATCGCATTGCGTAGGTTACCGGAGGCCTTTAAAGGTCGGTACAGAGAACAGATCATTTCCCAACGTTCCAGGAAGCTTAAGGATGTTGACACTGAGCTTTGCGCAGGTGATTTTCCGAGTTTTTTCCCTCCTTCTTTCTTCTTTAGCTTGCAAGTTTTGGTAACCATTTCCTTATTTCGTCCCAAGAAGAATTAATATATTAATGGTTATGTTTTTACTTCAAGAGCTGATGTAGATATCATATCTTGGTGCTTAATTTTGTTACGTCGCTTGTTTGCAACAGCAATTAGCCTATGACTTGTTGAGAGTGTTTGAGTGAAGTATTTTAAAATGTTCGCTACTGTTCATATTTATGTATTGGTCATGTAATTTACATTTGTAGAACGCATATTATTATTATTATTATTATTATTATTATTATAATAAATATATTAATTAATCAAGTTATATTAATTAATATATATTAACAATACAAATTTACCATGTGCTTACAGAATACAGTGGGTCTGAAAAATCCTATACTAGGTAGGCTTCAAAATCTGGCGTGCATAGGATGAAAGAATATGTCTTAAGATTAGAGTAATATTATGGTACACAAGCATAACGATGTTCTTTACTGCGGTTTACAAGATAAATGGTTTGTTTCTCACCAACGGTTCCGGAATAAGTGTCGGTTGGTACAATTTTTGCTGAATGAAGTTTTTTCTGAACTTGGCTTCTGTTTTAAAACAAACGGAAATAAAATATAACAGTAAACTCTCATAGGAAAAGGTAGAAGATACGGACGATAAAAGGGATAGAGATAAAAATGCTTCTTAATCGAAATATATAGTTATTCAAGTAATTAAGCGGTTCATTTCAACAACAAGCTGTATATATTTGTCAGCTAACGAAAGCAACGAGGATGTTTTATTGGAATGTTGAATTAGCAATAATAACACAACTTACTAGCACATAATTGCAAATTTTTATTGGATTGGATTGTTAGCGTTGGAAGAGTGTCTTCCTGTATTTCAGCCTTGCTCAGTACCTGGCCATTTCAGTCTACGCTCTCAGTGAGGACACAGGGATGAGTTGAGGGAGGTACGTTTGGCAGTGAGACACGGACGTGACGCGGTCTCAAACATGTTTCCAGATTAAACGTCCCAAAGGTGGTAGAGCCCCCTCCAAGGAATTCGAGACGCTTCTCAACCAGATACAGTGGAAGAAACCTTTCGAAAACGCAAGTCACCGTCACGCCGCACCAGCCAACCTCACCTGACACTTTCGATAATATAACAGAATTAATGGAATGAGATGCAAGAGCGGAAAATTCGCGGAAAGGAAAAATTTGCTTCCAGCATTTGCTTAAGCGGTCAAACAATTATAATAAGCCCAAGGCCAGGAGGGCCGGCCCCCGGATCCTGAATGCAATCCTCCTGAACCACCTTGAATTTAGTGGAACAAGAAAGGTATAGGGGAGAAATTATTATCTAAAACAGCAGTGGTAGGTTTTAGCAAAGCAGTAAGTAATAACACTGAATATATAAATGACATACAACAGCTACAAATTAACGTCCCCATCTATAAACATTTCTCCACAACACCAGTCAAAGTTTATCAGCCAGTAGATCAAGAGAAGCGCTAGCTACTTGATTCGCACTTGTGCCTCATTTCAGAATGAAGCAAGCAGGGAACAGGGACAGTGGGAGCACTGGATGTTGGCGCATATCCAAGAGGGGTATTTAGTTCTGCAGATCAAAACTGCCACATATCAAATACTAAACATATCCATCTAGGAAGTTTACTTAGTGCTTGCATAGTTTATTTATTAAATTTCCTACAATCGCAGGGAAAAAAAAACTATTAGAGAAAAATTAAAAAGATAGAAAATTTCTTGTTTACATACAAAGAAAACATTTTGTTTAATAGTATTTAACGCCCGTTTTTACTGCTGAGGCACAACAGGCGCTGGACACTGATGATACATGAGATGAAATAATCAATTGCGAAAGGTTTTTTTTTTTTTTTATTTTAGGAAGAAGCGTTCCCGGCCTAAGTTTAGGGTACCTGCATTTGCTATTTATGAGGACTGAGGAAAACCTGGAAAAACCTCAGTCAGGGAGGACGGTCCTGGCGGGAATCGAACCCCAGACCTCCCGCTGATGAGTCCGCGCCTTAACGACCTCGGCCACCCGTGGCGGTGCGTTTTAAAACGGTTTATTATAAATCACTTCCCTTTGTAAGCAAATATTCCATTATTCCGATCACAATAATTGGAATGCTATATAGTAAAATGCTGTAGCAGTAGCTACTGATGCTTTAAAAAAGCGAATGTTCCACATATAATTTATTAATAATTATATATAATTTATAATTTATTAATATCTGTTGTTGATATGTTGTACTTATTGATTGTGTTTGTTGGAAAAGATACAACATAGAAATTCTTTTTCACCAATTTTTGCTAATATGATAATTAAAACTGGTCAAATAAGCTTTCAATCTCGCTCATATCTCGGCGGCTTGCTTGCTTATTCTCTCTAACACAAGCATGGCATCGCATGAAGGAGGGAGAGGTGACCAACGATGCTGCTTTGTTCGACTCCCGCATAACGAAGCACTCTGAAGTGCAGAAATATGTGATCTCAGTATCCCTTTTTAATCCTCTTTATATTAATATTAGTATTTAAAATGTAAAACCAAATACAACAATGTTTTAAAAATGCTAGGTGGAGTGTTAATGAATTTTACCGTAAAGAATTCTGACTCATAGAAAGTATGGTCCACGAAAAAAATAACGGAGTTATGTGGTGATAAATAACGTTGAAATTAGGTTCTCATAAGTGCGAGTTAAAAAGAATTAAGATGAAAATTTGTCTTAAAATGTCTAAAAACCTGCTTCGCAAGCGAAGTGGTTCCGATTTCCAATAGCTCGTCATGGGCGTTTTCAGCATTTAAAGCTATAAACAACTCTAAAACCCCAGAGTAATAATACAACAGTACGCTACTGAACAACCGCTACTCATGTAAGTGCGTGGCCTAATAGATAAGGTGTAAGGCTATTGTTCCGGCCCTGCGGAGTAAGTTGTGTATTGTTTGTTATTTTGTAATGAAGTATGCACATAAAAGTAAAGAAGTAAAATCAACGAGATTTGAACTCGCTTTTCCTTGAAGCCAATATCAAACCGACTAACTCCTGTTCGTTATTGTGGTATCATTTCGAATGGAAATTGACGTGCCGGTCCTGTAGAAGCTTAATACCATAACACTGAAGTTTGAAAAGGAACTTCAAATTGCTTGTCTAAAACTCCTCTACAATATCTGAAAGTGCTGTTGTACAGTTCATAAGCTCTCTATATTATAAAAACAAGGCTATTTAACTGTCCATATCCACTTTCAATAAGGAGATGAAGTGAGAATTTTGAAATTTCTTTCCTTTTAATTAGGAAAGTAATAAAGGAAAATTGTGTTGGAATCTCTTATATCTCTTTGTTTTAAGTCCATTAAATTCCATATTGAGAATAAATATACGACGGCTGTTCAATAAGGGATGATAATTTATTTTTTTGACAATATGCCTTTATTCATCCTCATAATTTTGATGGTCTTTCCCAAAGTAATCCCGTTGAATGCAATACACCTGTACCAGCGTTTCTGCTGGTCTTCAAACATATGATAAGACAGGTCTTTCAGAATCGCCTCCTCGCCCTCATCACTGCTTCTGATGACGGAAAATTTCCACGAAAATGTTTCTTCGATTTGAGGAAACGGAAAAGTCACACGGAGCTAAATCTGGACTGTAGAGAAGGTGAGGACCGTAATTCACATTTATTTTTATGGGATAATTGGCAACAATATTGCCGATGCGTTATCATGGTGCAGCGCACGGAAATGTAACCTTGTAGAGTTTTCAGGTCATCCTTTGTAGTATTGCTCAGTTATAATTGTGTGTGCAGAGACATGCTGCTAAACTATTCCTTGAATAGAGCATTATAACTTTACCAGCAGGGTTTTTAATTTTTTTTTTTTTTAATCACGCAGAGCTTTGCTGTTTGCTTTCAGGATTGAAATGATGTAGCCAAGTTTCATCATCAGTGATAACCTTTGAAAGAAACTCAGCATCTTCTTGTAACACAATCTTCAACTGCATGTAAATCTATAGGCAAACATCCATTTATTCGGAGTAAGCAGTTTTGGGATCCACCGTGCACAAACACCTCTCATGTGCAACTTCTAAAGTGCTCTTAATTTATTCGATGGTCCTCTTTCACAATGAGAGAGCGAGGTTAACGTTTTCTTCCATCAGAGCACAAACTGGTGTGCCTGGTCCACCTTTCTTTGAAATTGATTGCCTCCCCTCTTTAAACATTTTAAACCAAGTTCGAGCTGTGCTATAGTGAAAAATAAACTCTCCTATAACAATGAATTTCAGCTGAAATTTTGTTGAAACGAAGGAAGAATTTCAGAGCAGCCTAATGTTCGTCGCATGTCGCTTCCATTTTACTATAGACGAAACTGCACATGTCTCAGCTTGCGCACCTCTCAAATGCGGGAACCGGAAGTGACTTCGATGAGTCTAGTAACACGTGCACATTACCCATTATGATAACAAAATATTGTAAAATTAAATTTTAGTGCGAGAAATTATGTCTATAAAATTATGATCTTTTTATTGAACAGCTGTCATACTTATAATGACATAATTATCAAGAATTATTTTAAGGGGCGATATTGTCAGATCGGTTTTTTCCTGGTCATAATAATCTCTTTGAAACATTTGTCCCTTATCATAGTGTGTAAACTTTCTGTAAAGGACGAACGAGAGTAAAGAAGGTAATATAAGCTCTAAAATTATAATATAATTTTGTCATGAGACAGTAAGAGAATTAAAACACTTTAAACTACAAAAACAAATGCCCACCTTCCCTTTAAGCTTGGTGTTGGCTGGCCTAGTGCTGTCGCGCTCCGAGGTTTTATTGTATTTTTACATATAGTTATGTCAGCTTTCGTGAGCACTCAAACAGAAGTCATGTACATAAATGTTAATAATCAACAATAGTTGATTATTAACATGAATGTTAATAATCAATAATAGTTTTATAAAAAATGGAAACCCTATTTTCTTAAATTTGTTGCATATTTCCCTGTACATTTCATAAATGAGATTCCATTATCTGGCTTGTAAACAAAAGCTGCGTCATAATTGTTATATACTTTTGCTTTATCAAACACTTGTAGGTTTCTTGACCTTGCGATTGTATTTATCTTGCTGGCGTTTCCGTTTGTGATAAGTATCTGGCCTGCCTCTCACGTTGTACATACCGTTACACTATTGGGTCAGTTTGGCAACGTGCAGTGTAAAGAATACAACTTGAACAAAACTGTTTGAAATGCAACTTTATTCAGTTCATGATAGGGTAATAAAAGCAGATTTACAAAATCCCTCTTATAAAAGAAAGGAATGAAGTACTCAAATAAAGTGGAAAGACATAAAGTAAGTAGTCATAAATGTCTTCAGGTTGACTTGCCTTGCATTCTATTACTTAAATAGTCTGGCTCGGGCGTTTTACTGCCAACTTTTTACTTATTTGTGTGTGGTATAGTAATTTGTTAAATGCACTAACAAGGAGAAAAACAATATTTGCATTACGATAGAATTCATAAACTGCTGTACCTTGAAACATTGATACATTGTAATAACGATATTAATTTTATTAATGAATGTATGATTTGTTTCTCAAAGTTTGTTCACTAACGACGTGCTTTCTACTGCAGCAACTTCTTTACTCTCTTTTAAGTGGCAATAACAACAGCAATAACCATTTTTTACTTTGCACACCTGTAGTAAATCAGAAACATTTACACGTTTTCACTTTTTTGTTCAGACGTTAGTATATAATTATCTTTTGTTCTTATAAAATGTCAAGTGGAATTTTATTGGTGATTGTTAATTTTATTCCATTGGAAAGAGAGTAATATAATGCTGATTTCACTTACGATTGAAAATAAAAATATAACAAATCAATATTATTCATATTTAAATATACCATTTAAAATAATTTTAAAAACTTAAAAATAATCAAATGGAACTATCTTCCTTTATCTTTTCCATTTATGTTTACCTCTCCCACTATGGCGTGTCGGTCCTGGTGGTGTAGTGGTTACCATACTTGCCTCCTAAATCCAAGATCGCAGGTTCGAAACCGGCCAGGACCGATGGATTTTTTCGGGCGTAAAAATCCTAAGTATGGCTTCCTTCGGAAAGGAAGTAAAGCCGTGGGTCCCGTGTCGTACTTTTAAGGCACGAAAAAGAACCTCAAGCCTGAAAGAGAGGCCTCTGAGCAAAATTTGTCGGCCGTTTCACGCCCTGAGTTGAATGGGACGCTGATGACCTGAGCTGTTAAAGAGCGTCCATAAATAAATCAATCAAAAAAAAAAAAAAAAACTATGGTGTGATATTATAATGTTGTTTTTGGGAAAGTAAGTGGATTTTACTTTAATAGTGTTGGTTGCTATTGACGACGGGAATGTAATAAAAGATGGTTTAGCAACAAACGACTGAAAAATAAAACTGTACATTTTGCACCATTACTTAAATAATTTCTGTGTACTTGAATATGTATGGGTAATACAATACGCTTGCTGCTTTTTCCACTTTATATGAAATAATTTTTAATAAACAGCGTGCATTATAAAATCGTTTCGTAGCAACTGACAATGTCTAAATTTCGACGTATTCACTAATATTAAGTCATATATGATGAAGAAAATATATTTTTTTGGCGAGAATATGGGAGTGGAAAGAATTCAATTCGTATGTAAGCAGAGTTGACCAGACCCCTATTTATAGTGATGTTGTCGTTCCGGCGTAAACTACTGCTTGCCTCCTTTACAGTATAATGCTATTTTGGGTGATCGTGATATTTTTTCGTATTTACCGATGCTGTTTACATGCCTCGTAGGTCCATCATACCAAGATCTGCCTGTGCGGTATAGAAACAAAATAATAACCTTGCAGTAAACAAATTACGACGACTTGAAATTTAATTTAGAAAATTTAACTTTACTCGGGTTAAAGATGTAATTCATTTCTACAGAAGTGGATGTTACATAGTATCTTCGAAAGTAAAGAGTTGATTATTGTTTAACTTTTTAAGGTCAACTTGCATGGTTCAGAATTATGTAAATGTTTTATCAAATAGTTTTATTATAAACTGGTGATGACAGTGTACTCCTTGACTTGCCACAGGTTGCAGAAATTGAAGATGCCTTGAAGAATTAACTGTGAACACTTAATTAGCAACGATTTGCAATTTTTTCCCGTAGGAGCAATTGTTAACTTACGAAACAAAATCATTTCTTGTCAAACAACTTATGCAGTACTTACAAAAATAAATAATGACGTTCGTCCAAAAAATAGCATGCAACACTCGCGTGTTAATTCCATGATAGAATCTAGGAAATTTAAAAAATTAGACCTTCCTCGATCATGATATACTACACTTAATAGTACTTTATAGCAATATACGCGTGTTGGATTCGCATTTTAAACCAACAATTGGTAATAATAATAATAATAATAATAATAATAATAATAATGTAATATATTTTGTGAGCTTTATTACAGCTTTCGAATAATATATTTCAGTTTTATTCTAAACTGGAAAACTATGATTAACAACATAATTTGATATTTGGCCAAAAAATAATAAAGTAAAATAAACTATGAATTCAGGGGAAGGTAGTTAAACAAATTCATTGAGAAAGTATTCACTAAAATAATGAATAACTATTTAAAAGGGCGTTACTATTTACAATAACGGTACGGTTTCAGAATATCATGTATACATCACATTTTACACAATGATTGTTAGTGTTAAATACAGAAACCAGTATTGATATTTTCGACAGCGAGAAAACCAATGATATTGTTCTAAGAGAAACATATTGCAAACCAGGAACAAACACAAAAGACGACGTAAGAAATGCCTTAATCTCAGTGCAGAAAGTACAGATGCCAGCAAAGCACATTCTTCAGACAATCTTAATACTACAGAGATCCAACTTCAAGTATACTGCACATAACTAACACTTTAAAAAATATCATTGATAAATGTCTTAATTGCATTGTGTGAGTTGAACTTAAAATCAGCAGACATTATCTAACTGCAAATGTTTAAGTGGTCATTGTAATGCAATATGTATATATAGGTAGGAAAATTATGGTTAAACGTAAAGCAAATATTGAACAACCGGTGCAGAATTTATTTACACAAGTGTAAATACCTCAACTTAGTATTAGACATTTGCAACTGCACGAATTTGCAACTTAAATACACCGGAAACATAGGTAGTAGGTGGCGGCGGATATGTACTTTTCCAGAAGGGCAAAAATCAAGAAATAAACAGGTGAAGAAGAAAGTTATCGATGTAGAAACACTTAGATGACTTTGACATATTTAAGAAATGCCCGATCGTGGCATCCCTTGATAAAATAAAATGGAGACGATAAAATGGAGAAGCAAAATCAGCTTTAGATGAAAGAAATGCCATTTTTATGTGAAAATTTCTATATACATATCTAACTTGAGCTTTTGCTTAATCAGATTATTATGGGATTTTTAATTATAAACATAAAACTCTAGCTTATACAAATAAAAATATTTTTCGATCATTATTGGTTTCAAGTATTTCGAAATAACATCACCTAGGGATGTTCTTATTTGTATATGTATATTTTTTTTTAAAGCAAACATGTCCTAGAACAGCTACCAATAGTTTCAACCGATATGACGGTGTATTTACACTACTGGCATAATTTGAACGTTTCGAAAATTCTTGGCTTAAGGAATGACTTGTAATCATGGACATTCTCGTAGTAGTAGTGCATGCTCGTCAATAAAAGCTGTCAAACGATGTTCAAACAAATTATATTAAACATAAGTGTAATATAGGAACGTAAAACATAACGCAAAGGTTTTTATGACGCCCCAGGCATTGAAATCTCGATTTCTAAAATAAGGAACGTTTTACATTTGAATCGATTACTAGGTCGCCTCCTGGAACAACACGAAATATTCTGTCTTGTGGCAATGAATTTCGCACCTCTTCATTTCGTGTGTCCGAGTTTTTGGGTACCTATTTGTACTAATCATCGCGCTTTCAAAACTACATCGGTCATATTACATTGTTATGCTGCAGAGCATAGATACCAAATTTACGTTAATTTTTCTAAATAAAAAAATTTAATTAATTTAATAAAAATGGTTCATAGGCAAGGAAACAAAAAACAGCTGAATAAATCACAAGGGGTACTTAAAAGGATTCTGGTCAGGGAGATCTTACATAGACGCTATCATCATCATCATCATCATCATCATCATCATCAAAAACAACAAAAGAAGGGAATTAAATTTACAAACTCATTTACCTTTTACGACTTTCTCAAAGCGATCGACAAAGAAGAGAAAATGTCAGAAAAAAGTTTACCGTAGCAGTTAGCAAAATGTATAGAAACACTATCCCAGTGTTCCGGAACTTCTGCTTAAATGGAAGGAAGAAATAAACCAAGGAACCTTTCCAGAACAGGGAACCTACATCAAAACAGAGGATCAAGCCATTGAGGTAACGACTCATAATGAACTTCTAGCGAACATTTTCCAATTATATCATACCTGTACGGAATATTTTTTTTAAATAAATTATGGCACTCCAGATAATAAAACAAATAAAATTAACATAATAAAAAACCAACGTTGCAACATCTTTTCTTAATGTGAGCTAATGGTAAACAACAAGAAAAATTCATAAAATTCAACAAAACGCGTGGATGTATAAAAGTAACATTAAATAAAAACAATTAAAAATTTAGAAATTAAAATGTATAAGGTGATAACCGTATGTGTATTACTTTAGTAATCGGAATCCTGATTAAGGAAAAAGTGCGTTAAAAGAAATATAATATATAGCATCTCATATGGAACATCTCCGTTTCGTAAATAACTGCAAAACAACAGACGGAATATTTAATGAGGTAATTAGAAGACAATATTTCAATAAAAATACACGCTTATCAGACAAAACTGGAAACACCGCATACAATTATAATGCATCAAACCGATACCCAAAGATAATACTGTCCTAGTAAAAGAAATGTAAACATACGCAGAAAAAGATAAACTTAAATTTGGCTGAAACCGGAGCAGGTTTGAACACCTAATTCGCAATCGTAAGCATGTTTCTAACATATGTTTTTAGAATGAATGAATTTTTTTTTAATGATTTATTTATGGACACTCTTTAACATCTCAGGTCATCAGCGTCCCATTCAACTCAGGGCGTGAAACGACCGACAAATTTTGCTCAGAGGCCTGTCTTTCAGGCTTGAGGTTCTTTTTCGTGCCGTAAATGTACGACACGGGACCCACGGCTTTACTTCCCTTCCGAAGGAAGCCATACTTAGGATTTTTAAGCCCCGAAAAAATCCATCGGTCCTGGCCGGGTTCGAACCCGCGATCTTGGGTATAGGAGTATGGTAACCACTACACCACCAGGACCGACATACGTTTTTAGAGATACTGGTTTCAACATTAGGCAGAGTTTTTGGCCATCCTGTGTATAAATGCGTGTTAGGAATAAAATGGTCAATGGATGTGCACTCTTGATTCTTCAAGGAAAACACAAGTAAATGTAAAGCTTTTATTTACAAAATGACATTTTTGTAATCAACTGAAACAGTGTGAGCATGCAAAAACCAGCGATGATGGTTGGCTTCCGTAGTGATTAAAAAGTAAGGGCTACTGTTGCAATGATAAGTGAAATGTGTACAATTGCGTCCTAGATTTGAAATAACCACCAAATGAGATGTCTGCTGTTTGCTCTTGGGTGTTGACGAACCGCTCGGGCCTGTTATTTGTTTATTACCCCCCTCCCTTCACATGCTGAGCTCATACCGTCAGTTTAGCTAACTTGGAGAAGTATAAGAAGTTATTTCTGTACGATGCAACGCGCGTGCAATAAAAATGACCCTCTGAAAATGCATTAGCATCTGTTCGCTGTTTTCCGGCATCAGATAATACTTAGACGTATATCAAATCCCGGAAACTCGACACATGTGTTCCATAGCCTTCACACCATTGCCTACTATATTTTATCCGCTTTCGACTCATATACCACACTTCAAGGAATGTCCAGAACAGTCTATAAGTGCAGTCCGTTAAAATGAGATTGCATTATTAATAATAATAATAATAATAATAATAATAATAATAATAATAATAATAATAATAATAATAATAAAAATTTTACTATTTTAATGTGATTTTAAGATATTTCAGAAAGAGTTAGCAATTTATATAGCAAGTAATGCTTCCGTATTTGCCTTATTTTAGGAATTAGATTGTAACATTTCTGATTTATTTGTCTTGTTACTTAGATTTATAAATATTATGCGTAATTATTATAAATGTATATGTGCTTACTGCCTCCATAGTACTTTTTAAGAGAATAAATACAGTTTTCGTTGATTTTGTTATTTTTTCTTACTTTAGATTTAAATTATTAAATATTAATAATACAAAATAATGGCAAGTTGTTGAAAGTGGTTATCGCTATGTGTATTAATGTTTTATAAACGTATACAAATAGTGCAGATATATTATTTGTTTGCGTTAAAGTTTACGTTTGCCGACGGCCCAGGAAAGAATTATTGTTTAGAACCGAGCGGTGTAGGTCACATGCAAGCGTTACTGCGCAGAATCGACATCTAGCTACTAACAATTAAAGAGGAATGTGAAGCGCAACTAGTGATAGCTTTATTTTCTTTATGTCCATGGACAATGCAGCATGTGAAGTTGTTCATTCCTTATACCAGGCATCTGCAATAGTTTGTACTGTGAAACTCTGCCTTCTACTAGTATCTCTCTACCTAATGTTTGTTCTACTATGAGTCTCAGCGGGTTTTTGTTTATTTTTATATTTACCGACTCTCTTTAACATTACACGCCCTGAATTGAATGGGGCCGATAAATCTTGCTCAGAGGCCTCTTATTTCAGACTTGAGGTTGTTTTACATGTGGTAAATCTACGACACGGAACCCGGCTTTATTTCCCTTCCGAAGGAAGCCATAATTATGATTTGTATACACCCGAAAAAAAGTAATGGTGGGGAAGGCACCAATAGGATTGTATGTAAACAATTCGCAGCACTCTCGCCCCAATTGACAAATGTAAAATAACCGCGCAGTACATTCTTAAAAAAAAAACAGAAAAGAAAAAAGAAACAATGTTTACAAATATGTTCATTATTTTTTCAAAAAGAATACAACAAATTAAATGACACCCAAAGCTATTTAACATGCTCAGCATTTTAAAAATGCAGATGTTAATAATTTATATTTTATACATATAAAAATATCAGCGAAGTTTAGAATGGCGTACGACAGCTGTTGGAAATATGTCAGAAAATTACACAAAAAGTTTATACAATACAGAGAACATCTGTGAAAAAGCTGAATAGATTTGCTTCTTAGTAAGTGTTGAAATAAAAAATGCAAAGAAGTGTAATTGAAAAACACAAAATAGTTAAACGTTTAAGTATAAATGTAAAACGAAGGAATATATATATTTTTAAAGTCTGCATGGCACTATAAACACATAGGGATATAAAATGTATTCTCGGGAAGAAAACCTGTTGCATGTTCTATTTTCTTTAAGGCGAGGAGTGGGTGTGGCAAAGGATTCGGACCACCCGTGTTCAAGACAAACAGTTTAGAATATTCTAAATAGGTCTAAGTTCAACGTAATGGCATTCTTCGGTAATGTTGATTATTTTAATAATTTATCTTAGGATGGTGGATAAAAAAGTAAAGTTGAGGCGATAGACAAAGTTGAAATTTTATTTTAATATAAAAAGTTTAGTATATGTAGAACACAATGAAAATATGATTAAGCATGAAGCTGGATGTGTTCCGATACTTTAATACTCACTACAACACTTAAGTTACAACATATTTGTGGATTCACCTCCAAAATCTTAAGTACACAAAAGTGCAGAAATACTCTTACATCATTAGTTTTATATTTGACCTTGAGATTTCAGCATTTTAGCCAAAGAAGCAGTTCCACATGAATGATTGCAACCCCTATCTCGACAGGTCGGGGGACTCAATCCAGATTTAAGCATATAAAGATTAAAAACAGGCGGGCTAAATACTGGGAGTATGGATGTCCCATGAACCAGACACTTGTACAGTCAGGTTATTTGAGTTACGGGCCAGCAAGGTGCGGCCTATTGGCCTAAGTCAGTCGCAAGAATCGTATAATGCATAGATTGCCGCTTGAAGTTAGTTCAGGGAGCCAGTGGTCGTGCGTCTGTGTGTAAATTGTTCTTCACAATAAATATATAATCTTTAAGAACGAGCTTATATATACGATACATATAATAATCTGATTCCTGTAGAGATGAAAAGTGATTTGCAAGAAAAAGTGCTGAGAATAGATAAACTGCTCGTCATCTTGTTAATAAGTTATGAGTTTGTTGATTTGGTTTATTTACGGACGGTCTTTAACATCTCAGGTCATCAGCGTCCCATTCAATTCAGGACGTGAAACGGCCGACAAGTTTTGCTCAGAGGCCTCTTTATTCAGGCTTGAGGTTCTTTTACGTGCGGTAAATGTGCGACACAGGACTCACGGCTTTACTTCCCTTCCGAAGGAAACCATACTTAGGATTTTTACGCCCGAAAAAATCCATCGGTTCTTGCCGGGATTTAACCCGCGATCTTGGGCTTAGGAGGCAAGTATGGTTACCATTGCACCACCAGGACCGATATAAATTACGAGAGAAAGGATTTCTCCATGACAAGAACTTCCGCATTCTTAAAGAAGAAAAATTAAATGAAATTTACTACGCAATTGCCAGGAATGTATTGCCGCTAAAAGAAACCATTTTTAATATCTCTTATAACACAGATTAATGTTTATTATTTTCAGTTTTAAATTTATATAGTTTCATTATATGGTCCCGTTTTGGGCGCCAATTTGAATCGTGTTTTGTTTAGTGAATTATTTATTGATTGCCTCTGCCTGTTGCCCACGCTTCACGACAGAATATTTGGATAATTTTCGCTCTTTTATTTAACCCCGCTCAACAGGATTGGCAGAGATACTTTACGTTGCAGTAATTAAACAACTAACATTTTATACCACAATTTATTGATCGTAACGTCGTTTACATTAGCAGGGTTTCTAAAAATAATCGGGTTCCGCGTAGTGACCTTTACCTACATCCGATCCTCGTAACATTCCGTTTCGATAGAGATCGTAATTAGAATCTGACTTTGATCTTAGAACTGCACCTGTCCTCGCGTTTGGGTCATTGGCCCTCTAATTACGATACATTCTTTCCGCTACTCACACGACATTAGAAGTATTGCTTTTTCTAAGCAAACTAACCATCGGCAATTTAACTCTTAACACCGATCACGTGTGGTTCGTGCGCCAGCAGGCCAAATGCACTATATGTAGCAAACATTGCGTCGAAAAAGAGGCGCGTTGAAGTATTCGAAGTGTTGTCGAAGCGTCCTGAACAAGTAATGTCTAAAAAGTGATGACAGAGTAATTACCAAACGAGCTGAACTGCCTCCTTATAAACTCCTGTGAAAAATCACCTCCACTTGATTTACAGGCACCCAAGGGGCTCACATGTAAGCTCACGCAACCCGCGACGCTTTAAAAGTTCAAAATATCCAGGAAGAATTGGTTCGCTCAAAATTAAATTATGTTATAAGACGCGAAAACCCAGGTTCCTGAAAAGATCAAAGCACAAATCATAACTACTCTTCCCTGACGCTTTGTCATTAAAAAGACATAAAGCTTGTCTTTCGTGTTCACCTTTTGCTACATATTCCGAGTGGTGGATCGCGCTAAAGGGCTCAAGGGCACGTGCCTTCCCTTTAATTTTGAACCATAAACCCTTTAAATAATTTTCGCATAAATTATCAATTCAAAAATATTGTAGAATTTCATAGACGCAAATCCTGTTATTTTTATAAGTGTGCTCTACCAACTAAAATATGCTCTAGCCGCCAGTACTATTTCATCACCTTGAAATTCTTTCCTGCTCGCTTTGAATTGTACAACAGAGTTATCATATTAAATGCTTATTATCCTAGAATTAACTGTATACGTAATGCTTAGTATATTAATTAAAAAAAACAATACACTATAAAATTATGTATACATATTACATAAAAATTATAACATGACGTACGATAAATACTGTTTCAACATACATAATTATTTTACGCTTTCACTAAAAATATGAATACTAGAACAAAAAAACTGACTTTACGCATGGCGATTTTATCTCCCTTGGCGGCTGCACTTCTACAGTAAGTAGCAGCGCTAAGGCGGCCTGTAGCTCAAATAATCCCACTGTATGTGTCATATAAAATCTTATTCTGCTCTATTTCAACATAAAATTGTCTCTTATTGCCTATCTAATGCCCACATATTCCATCAAGTTCCTAATGACGATAAGGAGTAGATAAAGAAAAACTTCCTCTCAAATGAAAAAGTGAAACCAAATAAAGGGCATAAGAACACCACGTGCTGAAGATCAACACGTTCCGAGAGATAAAAAAATTGAATTATCTAGGAATAATTTATACAGAATGGAAGGACACAAATAAAGATGTTCAGACGCACAACGAACTATTGGAATGTATTATTACTCGCCTGATGTTATTTTATTTTATTTATTTTTTTTTTTTTTGTTCCACTTATACTGAAAATTCTCTAGCGCCCAATTAAAATATTTCCCTAGAAATCTACTGACACGGCAAGACCATATTGTTTTTCCTATTATTACCAATTTTCAGACAATCTAATGATAGCTTTTATATCAGCTGCTTTCACTATCATTATTGATGCAGTACAAAGTAGAGGTGTCTCATGATGGAATGCTAAAGAATGCCATGGAAGTCAACGGAAAGCATGTATCAATACTGTTTTGCCTTATCGGAGGTAGCACGTTAAGTATTCGCTTTTCGACAAAATGTAATAATGTGAAAGATGCGTCATAATTCAGGTGACTTTGACGCAAAGTTATTCAATCTCTGCTGGAAGTGCATATGTATCTTCCACACCTGTCGGTTCTGGTGGTTTAGTGGTAATTATACTTGCCTCCTAAACCTAAGAACGCGGGCTCAATTCCGGGTAGGGTCGATGTATTTTTCAGGTGTAAAATTCCTAAGTATGGCTACCATCGGCAACGAAGTAAAAAGCCTTGGGTCCCATGTCGTAGATCTACTGCATGTAAAAGTCTCTATCCTCAAATAAGAGGTCTCTGAGCAAAATTTATCGACCGTTTCACGCCCTGACTTGATGACCTGAGATATTAAAGAGCGTCCGTAAATAAACAGAATCAACAAAATCCTCCACACCAAACATGAGCTCCTGAGACTTTGACTTCTTCACCAAACTAAAGGAACCAATTAGAGGAAAGCAATAATACTCAAGCAGCATAGCTCTCATGCGCACAGTGCTGCTGGTATTCAGCGCCCCCCAGTGATAAATGCGCCAGGGAATTATATTGAATCAATGTAATATCACACATACTCAAACACACACGCATATATATAATTTTTAAACAAAGCCCTAAGTGATGTTACATGTCCATTCTTAAGGACGGAGAACCAGTTATCACAAAGGCACGCTAGACCTGTTGGTTATAATGCTTTCACAATTTTTATACATTTTTGAGCAAATAATGTATAAGATTAGAGAAAATTGATATTTACCAATATTTGTGATGGATTCGGGAATATCATAGGGTCAGAGACCGAAGATGCCTAATGAGTAACCCGCCCTTCTTTTGAACGGTATCCACACACAGGACCGCAACAAATGATAGCAGTGAATGTTAAAAGCGTTTTACTCCTCGCCTACGCCTCTTATCAATACAATTAAAAAAAGTAAAAACTATACAAGTTTACACTTGAAAAGACGTTGTCTTTTATTGTCGTTTTCTGGAAACATGCACAGTTGTTTCCGCTGCTCCAGGATGTGTAAAAGAGAAAGGATGTAATTTGACACAGAAGTAATGCGAAAGTGAATTTATTAACATTTGCCTCACAGATAAGCGCTTAGCGCACTGATTAGTAAACATTAGCTAGCGGCGCTGTGTGATCGTAAGGTATGAACGGAAATGAAATGGATGCCAGAATGTTTTGCGAACACTTTATTTTCCAGGCAGTCAGTGAGATCGCCAGCCCGCCAAATTGACCGCACAGCCAGCCACCACACGGAGCCAATGAACAAGCGTGCGACCGCTATCGAGAGTTGAATGTCCGAGAGCGAGCGCAAGGCCACTTGCGCTGCCCACAGTTCTAACGCCGCGACCTTGACGATTTTGCTGTAGCCTTTGGGAAGGTGACGTCATGCCACAAGTGCGTGCCGATTACCGCACGAATCTGGTGTGTTGTTTAGTGTTGGGCACGAAGATAAGCTCCCGAACGGATGACAATGAAAGGTTGCAAGCTGACACCCGCATGCGCGTGCACCGGATGCATTGCAATATTTTCATTTCCTTCAAGAGCCTTGAGAAACAACGAATTTTGCAATAAACCACGTTACTCCCGCAAACACATTTCAATTTTGCGTAATATTAGTCTATCTCACGTACGAAAGGACATTCAGGGACACGCATAACCTTGTAAATGTTGCAGCTGTGTCGCGGACTATTTGTTCAGCTGTTGAAACAAATCTTGACCCTTCACGGCCACTCATTGGTGTGGGTATTGTCGTTCCAGGAATAGAGGCCCTTGTGGTTTGTTCCAATGTTTTCTAATGCCCCTGAGAGCTTTTCAACTTACCAGAGTAACTTAAGTAACTGGCAGAGGGCTTAATCCTCATAAACTGCGTTCATGTCACATATACCATCAGAGTTAACTTATCCTGGATTTTTGTAAAATTATGAAAAATTACACTTGAATTTATATTTTGAAGTGAATTTCACACAAAGTAAGTATGTTCGGTTTTCCGTGCCGAAGATCAGAGACTTGAAATTCGAATTTTCCGGACTCTCATTTCAAGCAACATCATTTTAACTTATTATTTGAAACATTATTGTTATTTACATGAGGTAATTTTGAAAGACAAATACTTAATAATCATTATTGTAAAAATTATTTATCCCGAAATTGTGTTGATTATTGCCGGAGCCGTTATTTGTTGACTTTGCATTTCATAACATGTTAATTTTCGTAGCATTTGAACAGCATAGAGGAAGTCAAAAAATTAAGAAAACTAAAATAAATGTTTCACGATAACGTTCTAATACTCTTTAAAGATATTTTATTCAATCTTGTGTTGCAACAACGTCTGTATAAAGTTGAAAGAAATCAACGCACGTGAAGAGCGGTGATGCGCATTAAACGCAAGAGACTCCACTCACCTCCCCCGATCAGAATGCTTCACAAATTTATCAAGGCATGCTTCTCGCCTCGACTGCAAATTAGTCTCCCTATAGATAAGTACAGTAAATACAAACATTAATGCAAGGTGGAAGTCCTCTACAGCCATTTTTACGCCTATAAACATTTTGAGCAATAATACGTGATTTTTCCTTCGCATAATGTCGGTACCTGGGGTACTGCGGTGAACAGGAGTAGCAAAGTCCGCAGCTATGACTGTCGTGTAAGTTATTACCATCACTTAAACCACTAAAAGATACATTTACTCGCCATTATCAAGCAAGAAGATGCTGGAACTGCCTCCCTTCATTTTTCATACATTTCTGGCTTCCACTTATGAAATTTACCATTACCTTCTGCAGTTTCCTTTAAGAAGTGGAAGAAATTTCTTCACGAATGTTATTTTTCAGTCCATCTAATGTATGTGTATTTACTTTACACACTTTATTTTTTAATGCCCCATTCGAGATAAACAGCGGACTGAGAGGGCCATATATCGTTAGTGATGACTATTATCGAATATTTCATGAATTGCATGCAAGGATATATGTGCTGTAGTTGCCGTTGCAGAGTATTGTTGGATAGTCGCAAACCTAAGTTTTCCCTCAGTTTATTAAATGAAAAAGGATTGCAAAAATTCTGCACATACATATCACTATTGTTTGTTCAAACTAAAAAAAATAGGACCTATAAGTCTCTGGCCGCTAATGGCGCACCATACACCTATCTTTAGATCATAAAGCACGCTAGGTTCTTCTGAACTAACATACTCAGGTAGAACCAAGATTCATTTGTAAAGAAAATTAGATTAGGGCCAATTTCTCCGTCATGCACACTATTAAAAATCTATTCACAAAATCTAATCCTAGATGCAGGGTCACCCGGTTTCAATTCTTATTATAGAGTCAGTTTATAGGGTTTTAACTTCAGTAAATGTGTAGCCGTTCGAATAGAGGAATTGGAAATTCCCGTTTGCTGAGAAAAACGTCGAAATGGTTTTTAGAGGAACATTCCATAGCATATCCATTGGTATCTAACGTTTCTTCTGTGAGAACTGCCACTGTGCAAAATTTTTATCAAGAATACTTCCCCTTTCACGAAATTTATTTTTCAGTCTATGAATCGATTCGACTTGGAAGTTGAATATCAGGAAATCTCTCTTGAAACATCTCCATACGTTACGAGTCTATTCTATACGCACGTATGAATCGTAAATGACTACTCTTTGGGAAATAGAATACCTGAATTCAGCATTATTAACGTAATTAACATACTGTATTACGCTGTCTGATACACTTTCACATAACACACCACAACACTTCCGTGCGTTCCTAAAGTTTAATTTATATTGAACTCCCCTGCGGCTCCCCGGTCGGATTTCGAACGTGGGAACGGGATGAGAACTGAAGACCTCGGTCAACTGTGACCAGGTGGAGCGGTCCCGCGAAGGAAGAATCACTCAGTGGTTATAAGAAACTTTCCGGGATAAGGCAGACCTCCTAGTGAGGCCATCCCTGCTTTCTGTACATAATGGAAACAAACATTTCCCTGTTGTTCATTCACAATAACACAAGAGCTTTGTTAACAAACTTAATGTAACATATCAGGGTGATGTTCAACGATAAATTGTTTTATTAAAAAAAAACTATAAACTGGATTACATGGTATAAACTAGATAGGATGTTATTATGCGGTTAAATGTTCTTTGATTCGTTGAAATACTGTTCTTGTCTATGGTGGGATACTAATGGAACACACTTCATTTCGTTCAAGTAGCTTTTCAGTTACATGTCTTTAAAAACGCAACAATGATTCGACTTTCAAAACGAAAGATAATTTTGAAATGCCGTATCGGTCATACAGCAAAATATGTTAAACTAAACATTTGAAATAATGTATAAAATTTATTGAAAAATAGAAACATTAATACTTTTTCTAACCTATCAAATAGTTAACATTGTGTTCTGAATCAGATCTGAGGGATCGATGTAGTACTTTCATCTAACTAAAGTGCTATAGAGGTTTTAAAAAATGTAACATGTAATTTCTAAGCAAGGTTAGACAAGAAACTCTCATCTTTCAGAAATGCAAACGACGGCATTAATTACCACGTCGTTTTCTTGCAATCCGAGTAACACAGCAGCATTCAAGTAACAAAGAAAACAGAACCGTCCACTGTTTCTTCGCGCCTCTTTAGTGTTTGACGTTTCAGTAAAACCGAAACATTAGTAGCCAGTTGCAAGAGAGTGATAGTGAATGCATTAGCGCCTTATAATAAAGCTCTGTATGTA
Organism: Metallyticus violacea; assembly: GCA_030762175.1. Taxonomy (NCBI): domain Eukaryota; kingdom Metazoa; phylum Arthropoda; class Insecta; order Mantodea; family Metallyticidae; genus Metallyticus; species Metallyticus violacea. The sequence goes on along the minus strand of CM060846.1, from coordinate 359,280,860 downwards.
GCACTGAGGTATATTAGCTTACCTAGCGGTCACCATCACTTTCTTTACTTCATTTTTAACTTTTTCTCTTTGCAATTTAATTATTAATGCAAGGGTACATGAAATTATAGCAAAATACCCAGGGTGCCAAAAATGTATACACACTTTCACAGTAGATATTTATCTAATATATTTCAAAATTGGACCGAAAAAACAGCAGTAATGGGTTGTATGATGTTCTGTAAACAGATATGACTCACATACATCATGATAGCGTTGCACGTGACAGGTATATCAACATTGAACAAATGAAGTCAAGACTATTGTAAATCAACAATGAACAAATGAGCGAAGATTATCGAATGATGTTGTGTAAACAAATGTGACTCACATTACGTTGGTACAATAAAATTGAGCCTAGATTATTGTGTGAACAGCGGAAAGCAATTTTGAAGTGGTATTGGGGAACCGAGAATGTTGTTGAAGCTCAAAGGCAATGGAGAGGTATATACAGAACAGAACCGCCAACGCGAGTAACAATTGCACGCATTCCAGACAAATGTGAGACTCATGGTACCGTATGCGATGCAGATCTGCGAGACCTCGCACAGCAACAAGCCCCGCGCACTGGATCCAAGGCACTGGATAGGACGAAGAGGTCCAATTGAATTTCCACCGCGTTCTCAGGATCTAACTCCGTTGGACTTCCATCTATGGGGGAACTCTTAAGGATGTTATATGCCGCACAAAAAACCAGCTACACTGGAAGCACTTCGGAAAGAAATTGAAACGGCATGTGCTGCATTCGCTGAGGACACTTTCGCAAACGTTGCTTAACCAGTAGTTCAACATACTCAGAAGTGTAACGAAGCCGATGCTGGGCGTTTTGAGCCCAACTCTTTAAAAGTCTGAGATGATTAGTGTTCATAATTTTCTGTTTGTGTGAATTCAGTTTTGTTGTGTTAATACAGTTTCTTCTTTGCTTGAAGTGTGTATATATTTTTGGCACCCTTTGTATATGTTTAGAGTTATTATTTTGCGTTTTTTTACTAAGTTTTACACTATTTTAAATTTTAAAAAATGTTATTGAATGGTCTTCTTTAGGCTGTGATGTACGAATTTAAATCTTTGAATATGTGAGTGTGACTTTTATGCTTTTTCCTCTTTTTGTGCGAAGCATATTTAAAGAAAGCTTTTTTTTTAAGAACTAACACAACGTTTAATTTGCAATATATAAAATACGTAATATTTGATCACACGGAAAACCCTAAGATATCTAATATGAAAAAAAAAAAAAAAAAAAATCTAGCCTGCTTCCCCAGCTAACAACAACAACAGTCGCACTGTTTGGGGCTCCGTCGATGAACAAATTCCCTCCTCATTTTGATCAACAAAGCAGAACTAATTTATGTTCAAAGTATTGTCCGTCTTTAGTCACACATTGCTGACATCTATTATTGGAATTTGCGCTCACTAGCAGCAGCTCCGCTCCAGTAATTCATCCAGCTCCTATCCTAATATTTTCATTAAGTTCCTCTACAGTTTGGAAGTTTTATTTCTTTTCTCTTTTCTACTGGTAACATTTCAACTCGTTAAATTACCGTAAATTAACAAATACATTATAATTAATAACACTAGAGCACTAATAGCCTTTAATAACACAAAGAGTTAAGTAATGCTGATCTCTTACCTGCAATTTGGGTTAAGACAGAAAAAATGCTTATCTCTCAGTAGCAAATTGTGCAGCTGTTAGTGCGGCAACTGTTGTTATAATAGACTCACGTAACACGATACATTTATAAACAAGTTTTACTGCTGAAGCATCACAGGCGGTAGATATTGGTGATACATGAGATGAAATGATAAATTGAGAAATATTTTCTTTTATAAGGAAGGAAGCGTTTCAGGCCTATGTGTAGGGTATCTACACAGCATTTGCCATTTATGAGGACTGAGGAAAATCTGGAAAAAAACTCAATCAGAGAACGGTACTGGAAGGAATTCGCTCACGATCGGGTAACTTAACGACCTCGGCAGTAAACAAAGGCTTGCGAAAGTAATACAGTAATAGCTTAAATGAAATTTAGCGTTGTAACATAGAACAAATCCTTCATAGGCATACTAAATGTAAGAACGTTCCATTGAGATTTAAAATTTAAACAATTAATGTATGCTTACATTAATTTTGTGTCCTTCTTTTGTTCTTTCAGTTTTCTTTACTGTGCATCGTTCTTTCTGTTCTTATGAAGCCTTGAAAAGGATAAATCAAGGATCGTACAAAATTGTTATGGCGCTCATATTCACGTGGATTAAAGATAGGATAAACAAAACTTCAACTGCGTGCACGACGGAAAGTAACAGGAGGATCAAACCGAAATCTAATAAAAAAGTAATCTTGGACCGGAATGTTTTTCGATTCCGCCAGACGAAATACACGGAAATTATCGCGCTCTTGTAGGAGTGGCTTTTGAATGCATTCCGTATGTGATTTTAATTATTTGACAGTTCCATTTTAAAAAACAAAATAGATTGCCATGGGCATAGTTAATATTTTACTTGAAATGAGTATTTTTATACATTGCAAAACGCTCAAGTTGTAATACTATTAGCATTCTTATTAATTGCAAGAAAAAGTTAAGTAAATAAACTATATATGCATGGTTACATTATATATATCTACTTATTAAAGGGTCGAAAAGTTCAGGTACCCCACCAAGTCCTAATTGGATGGAGGGAAATCCTTGAAATGTATACCTTTCTATAGCAAACTGTCATGAATTCATGCAGTATCACAGTTTATTTTTGGTTTATTTTTTATGGTTGCTAACATCCCGTTGGTTTCGATTGCATTCTTCCAAGTAAATTCAAACAATAATCCAAAAATTTCAACATTTCCTTCCATTTTCTTGATATAAGGACGTTCATAATATTCCGATCCATTTCAATGAAATATATAATTATTTGAGCAGACCCCCTATTGTTCGTATTTTTACTAGAGTGTAACAGAATGGGTTTCGATTACACTACACTGCATTTTGGTTGTTAATGTTCTGAAAATTTGCTGTTTACTTGGTTTTAAGGAAAACGCAAAGAAATTATAAAAAAAAAAAACAAATAAAATAAAATTCATTGAACAATAAAAGAGCTACGTACATGTATCAGTACATACCTTGGGTTTATCTCCAGGCTTTTGTAAATGTAACTCAGTCATCAATATGCCGAAGGTGCCAAAAACCTTATACACACTTTCACAGTAGATATCTATTTAATGTATTTCAAAGTTGTACCGAAAAACAACAGTAATGTGCAGTATGATATTCTGTAAACAGATGTGACTCACATAAATTATGATAGCGTTGCTACGTGACAGGTAAATCAACAATGAACAAATGAAGTCGAGATTATCGTAAATCAACAATGAAAAAAATGAAGCCAAGATTATTGTATGATGTTCTGAAAACGGATGTGACTCACATTACTTTATGCTAGCTCTGCTACAACAAAATGGAGCCAAGATTATCGTTTGAATAGCGGAAAGCACTTTTGAAGTGGTACTGGAAAACCGAGAATGTTGTTGAAGTTGAAAGGCAATGGAGACGTGTGTACAGAACAGAATCGCCTACGCCAGTAACAATTGCACGCATTCCAGACAAATTTGACAGTCATGGTACCATATACCGTAGAAAACCAGCTACACTGGCAGCACTTCGGGAAGAAATTGAAACGGCATGTGCTGTAATCGCTGAGGACACTTTCGCAAACGATGCTCAATCAGTAGTTTAACGTACTCAGAAGTGTATGCCAATGTTGGGCATTTGAGTAACTGTAAAAGTCTAAGGTGATTTGATTTGCACATGCAGAAAAAGTTTATTCCATCTGGTTTTTGAGTCAGGGAGTAGTTACAAACAGCAATGGGAAGCAAAACAAAAAGTAATTTCAGTTACCCTGAAATAAGGCTATAGTTTGTAGACCAAAGATCGCGGGTTCATTCCCAGTGAGAGTCGATGGATTTTTTTCAGGCGTAAAAATCTTAAGTATGGCTTTCTTCGAAAGAGAAGTAAAACCGCGAGTCCCGCGTTGTAGATTTATGATACTTAAAAGAACCTAAAGCAAGAAGTATAAGCAAAATTTATCGGCCGTTTCACGCTCGGCCTGAGATGTTAAAGAGTGTCCGTAAATAAACCAAATAAATAAATAAAAATAAAAGAGCTACATATAGCAGGTTGAATCAGCACACATCTTGGGTTTTGTCTCCAGCCTTAATGTTTTGTTGTACATAACACCTTTAATTTATGTATAAAATGAACAGCATTTAGCTGGTGTATTTTAGATGAGTTTTTAATCATTAGTGCCGTTTTTTTTTCATGCCAATGTTACATAATTTTTATTCATTTTTTGTTTTGTTTTCATTAGCTTTAATTTCCATCTTCATTATTTATTGTTCTTCAAGATATTCTCAAAATATGGTGAAGAAAAGTGGAGGAATTGAAGGTAATTTTTAGGAGTAATGAATCAGTTTTTAGTGGAAGCAAAGACTGAAAACGGAATCTGATAAAGATGCGCTTCCAGGGCCATTTTAAAAAAGTGTATACGTGTCCTGAGGAACGAACGGTCTTTTACAGAATGCATCAGATGCTGTCGCTACAGGACGTGTAAGTTGTGTCAACACAGAGGAAGGAATGTCCATTGTTTGCAGATTAATGCGCTAGAATGTGTGGAAAGCCTTTGTTCCAAAATTCTAATCACAAGGGCAAATGTTCGTCCTCTGGTCAATAAATTTAATTGACTAGGAGATCCAGACAAACCGTTTACATCAGGAGAGAAAGCATAAGAAGCAAACTCGAAAAGCAATTGAACCCTATACCAGTCGCATTTTGGCACACGCACATATATTATACATAAGAAAACCAGTATACCATCTGTAAACACTGAGAGCTAAAGGCTATTCAGTAATTATGGAATTGTTAACATATATGACTGCCACAAAGGGGCACATGACACCAAGTGCAACCTCAGAACGAAAACAAGATATCAAAACCCAAGTTAATGATGTGTTCCAAGTACGTGTTTTTGCAATCCGAGTTACTGTAAGAAGATAGCTGGCTTTCATAACGTCGTCGTTGATCCTGGTAGTCTACAGGTTAACTATATTTGCCTCGTAAACTCAAGATCGCGGTTTCAATCCCGGCCAGGGTCCATGGATTATTTTCGGGAGTAAACACCTTAAGTATGGCTTCCTTCGGAAGGGGAGTAAATTAGTGGGTCCCGTGCCGTAGATTTGCAGCACGTAAAAGATCTCAAGCTTGAAAAAAGAAGCCTTTGAACAAAATTTCACGCCTTCAGTTGGATAGGACGCTGATAACTTGAGATGTTAAAGAGCGTCTGTAAATAAATCAAATCAATCAATTTCATAGCGCCCTTGTGTTTCAACTGGGTTACACATCAACATTTATACAGAGGGTACCAAAAATGTGTATACACTTTAAGCAAAGAAAACTGTGTTAGCATAACAAAACTGAATTCATACAAACAGTAAATGATGAGCACTTAAAACACACTATTTTTCTTTTAACATATTTCTTATTAGCTTTGCAATTTAAACGAGTAATAAAATGGCATAAATAAGGACATGCTTTCGATCTGCAAAAATGAACGCTTAAGTTAGGTTCTCTCGTATAATTCAGCTGAAGACCAGTTCACCGAAGTTAGTGACAGTATCAATGTTTAAGCAACATTTCTTAGGCTTTCATTTAAAGTAAATAATTTCCTCAAAAGAATGAATGGTGTTTAATGCCCGTCGCTGCAGAGGCACCACAGGTGGTGGGTGCTGATGATATATGAGATGAAATTATATATTGGGAAAGGATTTATTTTTAAGGAAGAAGTTCCGAGTTAGCGTCTTAACGACCGAACTCCTGACAATATCGTAATTCCGTCAGTTGGGGTCTTGGTGGTTCATTACGATTTCGTATCATATTTTCTTTCATACCCCTAACTGAAAGAATAAACTATATCAAGATTTCCCTAGAATGAAAGTAAGGCCTGAACGAGTAGAATGCAGTCGAGGTCAGCTTTCAGTTCTGCTGTGACAGGCGGATTAAATATATCTTGTTGAAAATATGCGGGTTAGAACGAAAATCAGACATGGATATTGAACGATCTTTTAATGTGACAATAAAACCAGAATATTGGAGGTTTTTGGTAAATGGAATGTTACGGAAGGGTTGGAATTGAAACTTTAAACATCGTGGATGGTGACGGTCAGCTGTAGTGGATTTGACTGGACTAAATGAAGTGACGAAGGATATGCTCTTGCCTGTTCTTCAGAATAAGCAAAAACATATTTTATTACATAGCTAGAAAATATTGCATTTAATTTCAGGAATTATTACCCAGTACCATAATAATTTTTTTTTATCAGATCTTAACTTTCTAATTTTATAGCTGCAGGAATCACCTTTTATAATTAAACGCATAACATGTATGTATTTTAATTAAAAATATACAGATTCGAAAGAGACGCAGCATGTAAGTCATAACAGTTTTGAAGACTGTTGATAAGATCTTCATTAACAAGCCCTTTTCACAGTAGTTTGAACGAGAATTATTTTCTTGAATTTTGCCGGAGCTTATTAATTTGTGCGGGCATTTTGGAAGGATCTTGATTTTTTTATTCTTAATTTTATTGCTCATTCCATTGATACAGATTTTCTTGTTTGTTTGTTGTTACCAACTAATTGTAAAGTGTTCTAACGCTAGATATTTCATAAAAAAATAAACTATACAAATTAAAGTGATGTTTTCTATGCTCATGTCTTTCTAATGCTCAAAATTCTAGAGCTGATATAGACGTCTGTCCTAGATAATATTAGTAATGAAATTTAAAAAGGTGGTAAACATAACATTCCCAATTACTGAATCCAAGCCATATTTAATAAATATAACCAAAGTTTTCAAAATAATGCATAATTATAATTAAAGAAGCAATATTAATTTGACTTCAGCAGAAAATTCAACTTCTAAACCAACAAATAAGATTCCACTAGCACTGAATATTTTGTAACTAAGCCAAAGCTTTCGACTGTTTTTCTTTAGAAAGTGTTTTACTACTGAGGCATCACAGGCAGTGGGCACTGGTGACACGTTAAGTGAAATTATAAATTCGGAATGCATTTTTTTAAAGAAGAAAACGTTCCAGGCTAAGTTTAAGATACCTCAGTATTTGCTATTTATGAGAACAGAGGAAAACGTGGAAAAATCCTCAATCAGGCAGGTCGGTTTTGGCGGGAATCGAACCCCGTATTGCCATTAACGAGTCCACGCCTTAACGAGCTCGGCCATCCGTGGCGGTCTTTCGAATGTGTTGATCATAAACATTTAATAGGTTTAATTTTATGGAATAAAAACCCAAAATCTTAACTAGTTTAAGACATATCTTGAAAATTGGACATAAAAAGTTCAACTAAATTAGTAATTTAAGGCTAATTGTAATATTTATGACAGGATAATTAAACACGGCGTCCCTCGAGGATCAATCATCCATATTTTCATTTTACATTAATACCTACCATTATCAATAATAGTTTGCAGCAAATACTTTAATTATCTCACCCCAAAACGGAATTATGTGTTCAATTATTTTATGTGTAGCTTGTTTAGAGTTAAAATAAAGTGTTCATTTTATATTCACTATATCGCTTAGGTGACACCATCTTAAAATTGACCAATGAAACGAAACAAAACTTTGAATTCTGACCAATCACATCCGGATATAGAAGTGAAATTTCGAAAAAAATAAAAAAATAAAAAAATAAAAAAATAAAATAATAATAATAATAATAAAGTATCGTATCCGTTTTATCACGCGACGTGCATTTGTCCTGTGGTCTGTGTAGCCAACTCTTTACCCCCACTATAATTCCTGAGCACGCATCACTGACCACTTTTCTGTTTTCAGTAATTGTAAATTTAATTAACTTAATGAGTATTCATTCAAGCAATTGTTTTTACGTATACAGCCAAAGAGTCTGAAATCATTTTATAAATTATGTAACAATATCTGCCTAAACAACCATAAATCTTAATAAGCACTATGTTCAGAATGGTAAAATATTTCTCGTTTTGTTTTTCTCAGTTGGTATTAATAAATCTACTGGCTGCAACTATAATAGTCCACTTTCTTCTTTTTCGTTCTCAAAGTTTCTGAATAGGTAGGTGTTCATAAGTAAGTATGACATTTAATACAACTGTTAATAACCCGTATACGAATTTCAAATATGTATTACTTTTATCCTTATTTTATTCACGAAATAGTCCCAAACCTGTAATTGACTGTTCTTTAGTGGCATTACTGACAATCGACATTCGTCTGTTGGTAGATGGTTTGAAAGGTTAAGTATTCATAATACAAATTTGCAATAATTACAATATTGTAAAGCAAATTTATAGGAATTATATGTAAATTCTTATTTCATTCTTGAAACAGTACTACTAATTATCACTCGAGGTATGATTCACTACGTTCGTGAATTTATCGCAATCTCAGACTGTCTTGTGATAAAACGAAGGTTATAAAGTTCACAATAAATTCAACATTAAAAATGGAAATTAACATTCACATACAAAAACAGCCAGTGTCCAGTTGATAGTACATATTGAATGGTTAATGCAAATTCAATTATGAAATTTGGTTTAATATTTTTTGGTGATTCCGTTAAAAAATGAATGAATTTTTGTAAGACAAAGAGGGCGTTTCGAATAATTTGTGGTGCTAATAACAGCGTTTTATGTAAGGGTCTATTTAAAAAAATTAATATCTTAACACTTCATTGTGAATAAGTTTTTGTATACAAATTCCAAAATATGCAAATGTGTAATATCAGTACTATACAAAAATTTTTTAGAGTCATTAGTGATATATCTTGCTATCAAAAAAGTGTCCCATTACAAGTACGTAAGAATAATTAACGTTCTTTCGTACAATTTAATGAATTATTACATGACAGTGAAGAAAAAGCACCCACTCTTACAGAATATCTAAGTAATAAGGCGTATTATTATGAACAATAATTTATAAATGAACAATAATTATTTTAAATACTTATTAACTTTGTTTTATGAAAATGTAATTTCATATACCACGATAGTGTCCAGTTATTCATAAAATAAGAATTGCAGACGTTTCAATTTCAGCGGAGCAGTACCGATTTTGAAACCTGTGTTCTCTATCCCGCCTGGATGTCTCGCAGTTCCCGCATTTGTAGCGCTTTTTAATATCTTGTTTGCTTTATGATTTCATGAGTTGACTTGAAACCCAAGTAGTCTTTTAATTATTGTTGTTATTATTATTATTATTATTATTATTATTATTATTATTGCTGATGCATTATGTTGCATCCGTTTAGCGATGTGAGTCTATGACCAGGATGTACCAGGAAGTTAATATATATATAAAATCATATCACAACAATGAAAATAGGTGTTCACATGATCAACGGGACTTATACCACTAACTACTTCAAATCAAACCTTAAACGATAATCCTCCTTTTCTTCTTCTTCTTCTTCTTCTTCTTCTTTAGTAGTGTTTGACGTCCGTTTTTACTGCTTATGCTTCACAGGCCGTGGATATTGATGACTGATGATATTTGCGATTAAATGATAAATTTGCAAGGGGTATGTTTTAAGGAAGGAAACGTTCCGGGCCTAAGTTTGGGGTACCTGTCCGGTTTTTTCCATTTGTGAGGACAAGAAAACCTGGAAACATCCTCAGTCTGGGAGGATGGTCCTGGCGGGAATCGAACCAGACTTCTCGCTCACGAGTCGGTGTATAACGACCTCGGCCATGGCGGTTTAACTGTTAAGCAGTACCTATGTGATTGAAGGAAGGCAAACCATTTCTTGCTCACGGGTTCTATGCTGTTGATAGCGAGATGAAATAACATGGATAAAGCCGTTTATGTTATTTGCACAAGAGCGAAAATCACATGGACATTGACATGTTGAAAGCTGTAATTACGACAAAACATCATTTCAGTGACTATAAGTTTGGGGATCTTTTACTTCTTTTTGAAAAATTATTACATTTTGACTGCGAAACATGGACATCGGCAAAATAACCAGGATAGGCGGCATCTTTGTTTTCTATTAGTGATACAGCTGGAAATATCATTTAAAGGGTAAATGTACCTAGTTATGTCTTAGTTTAAAATTCTTTTAAAGTATCCCACTTTTTGGATTTTAAAATCTGGAATCCCTGCCTTATAATATGACAAAAAAATTTAAGGTAATATATTTTTTTTTTTTTTTGTAAGTAGTAAATAGGGAATATTTATACTTTGTAATGTATGTAATTTAAATCCAATTCCATTGACTGTGTAATATAAAAGTTGGCATGCTGTATGTTCAAATTATCCTGGAGTGCACTTAAATGGAATGTAAAAAACTGGAGGAATTTTCGTTGAAAACGTAGACGGAAAGGGCTGGAGTTATAACAACCAAGCATAACAGAAAGATGTTTGCATGTCTTTTGTAATGAATAGTGTTGGTTCATCATCGCTTGTTCTGAAAAGCGGAATACCCCAGTAAAAACAGGTAAAAAGATACGATGCCACACAAAGACTTTGCCAAGGCCGAACAAGCGTGCGGGCAAGCCTTGTGATCTGGTCAGGTGATAGAGAAAGAGAGAGAACGTGTTGACTATGAAGGCTGCAAACGACCTTGACAGGCCGAAGAAGTTTTCTTTGTTGGCCGGCGAGTTCGATTACCACTCGGTAGCCGGTGGACCGAGCAATGGACGCGGACGGGGACGAGCGACTACGGTTTCGGTCAGTTACCTTGGGTGGTTACCTGGTCGGTCGGTCAGAGTAATGGAATGCGTTCTCCTCCTGTAACGATGCTGTTATTGGAGCATAAGCACAGATACAATGTGATGCACACCTTCACATCGTATTGTCCAGCGAAGTTCATCCTTGAAACTGCTACTAGAAGTCCATCTGGGACCCAACGTTTGCGCACTGATAAATTCTAGGTCCATTTGCGCCTTTATTAAATATATTCTTGACTGGAAGGCATGTGGTAGTGTACTGAATTCAAAAGCTTCGCCAATTATGGCATCAAACAAACTCCTATAGAAATTTAAAATAAATTTTACGAAGCAGTTCGAAAGCTACACGTTTCTAAGTTCCTACTTCCTAATTGAGAAGCTACGTCTTAAAGATCTTTCTGTATGCTGAGTTCTTGAGTTTTCGTGCATGAGCGATTTATTTCTTTCAAATGTAGATTTTTGGAATAATAATAATAATAATAATAATAATAATAATAATAAATATTCACAATTAACCCACTTAAGTAGAATAGCAATAATAACAGCTGTCTTTTACTGTACCTATTCATTTCGCAATTTGCGAAATAAATCTTCAACTTTATCACTCACTGTTAAATATGTAAACGTGCGTTATATAATGAAATTCGGTTTTTCTATAGAATCTGAATGAGGTGAAAATATATACATATTAAAATTATAATATTACAAAGTACTATTTAGAACTGAGATTAAAAAAAAAACAGTAATTAAGTCAACATTATGTGCATTAGTAATTTTTTACCTTAAGGTCTTTATTGAAAAAAATAGTATAATAAATAACGGCACGTGACAGCAGTAGCTACACCTGAACCTTAATAGAACTGTTATGAGAAACATTCGGGAAGCGGAAATGAGGTTCCTAGGCTCTTTCCACATGAATCACTTCACTAGAAAGAGAACAAGACAGCCATGATACAGAATCCCAAAGAAATTATAAAGGAAAGTTAATACACTTCTATGCAATTGTAAGTTTCTCACGCTCATCTCTATCTTAATGTGGGTTCATGTCGGGAGCTTGTGTGTAGAACTGTATATGACATTTTGTATCATATAGATTGTTCCATACAAAACAAATGACGAGTGTTTACATTCGGAGAATTTGTATAGGACAGTTTCAACACGGAGCAAACTTTCTTGCTGCTGCTTGTGCTGTTATTGTGAAAGAAAATGAAAGGAAAAAAGCAAAATGCAAATGGTGGACAAGACTTTATTACTGAAAAGTAATTCATTTGTCTCGTTCCTGTCTGATCCTCAAGTTTTTGAGTTCTTTATTTTCGTCAATTACTTTTTTTTTTTTTTTTTTTTTTTTTTCCTCCAACCTCAACTTGGGGGACAGAAACAATTTCACTCAAGGAATCTTTGTGTGCGTTCCTGTTCCTAAAATTCTTATTTTGGGGATCCCAAATACATTTTCCCACTTTCATTTCTTCTGTTAAACGCAATGTTTTTTGTGATTGACACTCCATGATTGTTATGTATGAGAAAACAAGTTGTTAATTGAATGAATATGCGCATGATCAGGTTGCAGAACAAAAATTGTTTTCGCTCGTCTAACGATACACGGAATTTTGTCTTATACATGTATAGAACTCGTTCATTTATATGTTTTTTTAATAGTGTTTAACGCCCGTTTTTACTACTGAGGTACCACAGGCGATGAACACTGATGATCCACGAAATGAAATGATATATTGGAAACGGGATTTTTTAAGGAAGGAAACGTTCCAGGCCTAAGTTTAAGGTACCTCTCCGGCATTTGCCATTTATGAGAACTGAGGAAAATCTGGAAAAACCCTCATTCAGGGAGGAGAGTCCTGGCGGGATTCGAACCCCAGACCTCCCGCTCACGAGTCCGCGCCTTAACGACCTCGGCCACCCGTGGCGGTCAAATCATTTGTATGAAACATGAAGGAACTTGTTTTATACCGACCAGACCACAAACTCCCGATGTGAACGCATTTTGAAAACGATTAACATTCTCCTACAGATCGAGCTTTATTTGTATTTATAAAACTAATTAAAGTTAATCAATTCAATGTCACTAATAATAAGCGCATTTGGCTATGAATGGGGAAAATATTCTTCATGCACTATTGGACGGTCATCCATTGATTTCTCCTTGGCAACCTGTCCAATTCACAAATATACACCTCTTAACTTTATATTGTAAGAACCAAACTTTTCTGTATGTATTCATTTTTCTTATTTGTTTTACTTTATGTAAAAGACCCCATTTCTTTTTCCTCGTTCTATATAATTTTAAACTAATATTCCCAGCACTTACTTATATGGTGCATATATAAGCATCTACTTATTCTGCCTAACTTCGCAGTTCATTACCTTTGTGTGATGCAACGTTTCCATGAAAGACAAGACAATCAATGCTGTAACATTATCTGCAATATCCTGTGGTTCTAAGGCATTTCCGGAACCTTTCCTCTGCGTCACTGGAAAAAATTGCTCGCGGTGTTTCCGTGCGTCTTGCACGTCCAGACAAGTTCCAAGTTTCAAGGAAAATATTTAGTCACAGTTGGGACTCCCTACTGGAGCCTAGAAGCTGCTACACCTACGCACGGAACACGATTGCATGATGACATGTTTTGACGAGTTGCTTCTTACGCTTTGTTTTACCTCATGGTTGATGATTTGACCAGTTTCGACCAGGTTTCCACACCAGCTTCGGTACACCAGGAAATTTTTTTTCTTTCCCCTACCATTTTAATGTTTTCAGAAATAATGGTAAATATTAACAGAAAATATGATATTTTAAGGTAGCCATATATAGACATTTCAAAATCTTTGAATCCTCAAAGTATGCACACATGTTAAGTTAATTCTTTTTATTATAATTAAAGAAATCATTTCAGCTGATCTGTATATGAAATATTGACTATTTTGTGATAATAACTTTTGCCGTAACCTAATACTGAATTACTCAACAATGAACATTTGACTTAAACGTTTTATTTTTTACACAACTTAATGTCTTTACATTCTTTTAGTATGAAAATATTTCTTTATATATTTTCTCCAAAATAAAAATGCTTAGCGCTTTTATATTCATTTTTTAAATATTAAGGTGATTTTTGTAAAAGGAAATAAACATAAAGTGTAGCAATAATATGCTGATGTATGTGAAAAAGGAAATGGTTATTAAACTTTTTGTTTCATTGCAAATTGCGTGTTTTAAATTTTTACCATATATTTGATACAGACTTGACAAAAAAAGGAAATGTTACCAAACATTGGTGATATCGAAAGTTACTAGCATCGGTTGCAGAGATGCTCAAACTTAGGATTTTCTCTTAAAAGTTCTTTGGCATTTTGTGAACTTTTCACTCCGTTGTTGCGGGCTCACAGTGTACTAACCGTTAAACAATGAAGTCATTAAACGCTAATCACGAGTCTCTCATCAGTAAGGTTAGCGCTATCGGTTACACGAACCGTTATTAAAATGAAATAACAAGGAACTGAAATGCTGCCTTTCAATGTTTTGGAATTAAAAATTCTCTAAGATAATAAACCAACATCCTGGCGCATTCAGCTTTACGAAATAAAAAGCATTTCAATTGGTACATTGTTGAATTAAATTAAAGCGACACAGTGATTTTGTTCATAAATGTATCGTATTAAAATAACTAACATAACTGATTAATTTTCATCTAAGGTTTGTAGTTCATTTGTGTCTAATGGATCACAATAACTCATCTAGAGATATGGCCAAATAACGTTGTAAAAACTCGTCTTATGAAAGTATAGCATATGCGCTGACATACTCTGGCATTATTATGTTTTTTGCTTCTTAGAATAGTAAACACAACAGTACTTACATGTTTTTATATGAAACTAGAGCTTTAGTTATAAACCTTTTCCGCCACGCGGTGTTTTGCCTCTCTATTTTTATGCCTACCGCAACCGGCGATGCCAATACTTCATTTTCGCACCCTCCTTAATCATGTCCTTGAATATGTTCTCTGCAGTCTCATGACAGTATACAGTTATCAGCGACTGTTAGACTGTTTACTCCAGAGGAACGCAAACTTTATTTTTAATGCAATTCAACTTATCGCGTTAGTATGAGATTTATTGGAACTTTGCTGATTAATGACCTCCTTTCAGAGCTGCAATCCATGATACTGTGCATAAATCGGAATCTACTGATTCAATACAAAACAAAAAACATGAAAATTTAACATTTGAAGAACAATTAGAGAAAATTTGTGCAAAACTTGAACGTTTACCAATAAAATCACTTGAAAGTGGGGGTTTCGGAATGTAAATAAAAACATTAGCAATGAAATAAGAAACAAAGTGAAGACAGAATTTAATCTTGTCAGTCAGAATGTAAGTTCTGATACAGTGACCGTTTAGTTGTGGAAGAATGGCAGTTTCAACAACTTCTATAAGAAAGATTTTACTAAGCGCGGAATAGGGCGCGCCTAGTAGTCCATGCGTATAACGTTACGTGAACGGACACATTTTAACCGGAAATCACCACATCTGAGCCAAGTGTTGAGAATACGATAAAAGCAGCATGAAAATGGCATAAAAACTTAATTGAGTTACTTCTCTGTAACTTTTATGGACAATGTTTAGGATAATGACAAGTTGAGAAAACATTCTGGAATTGTCAATCTACGAGTATATTTCATTATGGACTTCATTGTTCCTTTTTTTTTTTATTTATTTATTATACCAGATTACACTTCACATTCATTCAGTATACATATTCTTTCGAATTACGTATTTGTTCATTTATGGGAAATATATCACTGTTATCATTTTATTTGTATTTACAATAGTAAATTTGCTGTCCCTGTTATCCGTGGGAACCTCTATCTCTGATGAAAGCTGATTTATGTAAAATGGAGTGTAGAATGAAATTGGAATGTATAAGGCGTGTATGCCAGTAAAGATACTGCGATTATCTGAGCTTGCTGGTGTATGGACACACAGAACGCTATAAACCTTTTCTTTTATTTCTTTCCTTACATTCTGCTTTAGTTCTTTATTGTGTGATATTTGCCGTGTTCTATATTAGTGATTAATTTAAAATCACCCGTTTTTGTAGTATTTATGCTGCAGTAGCCACTACAAACATTAAATAATACAAATATATAAAATCTTAAATATTACATTTTACAATATATTTATGTAATCAGTATCAATTTTTGCAAATTATTTTTAAGAGATTAGGCGGGCTTAATAAATGTTTATCATTGTTTATTGAAAGACGAATATTTAGTTTTAGGAATTTTCCACACATGTTCTTAGAACACACACACACACACACACCACAAAAGACACAAATAATTATGTCTTTAGACTTATAGTTTTCACATAATGTTCGCCAGAATTACCTCAAAGCTCCATTTGAAGTTTTGTTTAGAACCAATTAACAGGGAGGGTTTTACGTTTCGTTTCATGCATGTATTCCGTTCCTTCATCACAGGTCATTCTTTAGAATGAGTTGGCAGGCAAAAGACGAGAATAAGCTGCCATGCAATCTAATTCTCCAACTCATTCTTTGCACACCGTTTATTTTAAAAGTTTTGGCGTGGAAACAAAGAAAGAGGGGAGTTGATATATTTGTGCATGTTGCTTAATGAACCATGCGTCGTCAGTTCGCCTCACCACAATTTCATTTTGGTAGCGGCGAAAGTGTGAAAATGCTAAGAGCCCCCAAACCGTTGCACTCTAGGATCAGACAAAACTTTCGTATCTGCAAAGTGCAAAGGACATTTCTGGTTCAGAAATTTTCGGGATAAAGAAATTGCATTTCTATCAGAAACTGTTGTGGATCATGCGATTATCTCATATTGGAGTTGGTGTTGAAGTAATAATAAAAGTATCTCTTTTATTAAAAGAGTTTAGACTCTAGAATGCAGCGATGCCCAAACATTGCCCAACGGGTGAATCACTTCCTTCCACCCAATGCGAAAGAAAGACGCTTTCATGCATCCTGAATGTTTAGTAAAGTCTCCCGTGATTACTTTGTTCCAGTGGCGGATTTGGCGGTTCCAATTCCATTCTTGATTTATGAAAAGAAAAAGCTCACGACTAAAGCTTTTATTTACGGACTTTTTTCAATTCAGTTTATATTTCTGAGACAGGATTTTCTTTCAATTAGTACATAAATATTTGTTCGCAAAATAGTATAGTCTCGGAAGGTATCCTAAGTGATTGTCACTTTAAGATGTTGCGATACTCTTTTTATTGGAACCAAAGATTGATATTAACTTTGATGTAAGCAAATGTACAACCGTAACATAGGAAATTTACCACTGGGCAAAGATAAAAACCATAGAATTTATTTGCGGCCATAAGAACAGCATTGAATTTTTTTTTTCTCCATAGGTTTTTGTTTCAAGAGAAGCTATATCTGCAAGTTTTCAACAATACCACTCTAAACTATAGTCAACTGAGTCTTATCAATTCAGCCTGAAGTTTCGTCTAAGACAAGAAAGTGTAAAACAAGTTAGTATCTTTATTCTGTCCTATTCCAGATCGTGTCACAGGTTTTCGATGCGCCTCATTAGTGTATTACGCAAAGGGTTCTGTAAGGCATTTTTAAAACATTCTTAATGTCGAAAGTGTAGGAAGTTGATGTTTAACTGCAACCTTTTCTGGTCTAACTTTACCTTAAAATATTCATATTAATAACACTGGGCAACAATGAAAATGTTTCGGGTTTAAAAATAGTGAATTTACATGTATTTCCATCTGCTGAATTAAAAAATCACCATAAAATGATAGATTAGCTCTTGTTTTGAAGATAAAGTGACATTTCATTTTTTAGAGTGAAGATTTTAAATTTGGGGGAATTTTTTGGGGGAGTTGGCACACCTGTCAAATAACAAAACACAAATGCTCTTCAGCTGTTTGTAAGTCATAAACATAGTTACTGTTGCTGTGACTGTGAATTACATGTAGTTTCTACTCAAATTAATGCAAAATTTCTGGTTCGCGAGTGCTTTTTTAGTGTAAAATTTGTAAAAATGCCACGAAAATGTGTAAATATGGTGAATAACTTTTGTTATATTTGTGGTGAAATAACATTTTCCTCACAGAAACGCAATCTGACGCCTCTTGTAAAGACTGTCAAGCCTCTTGTGGACCCAAAAGACGTTCTTTTTCCAACCCTGCATATCAAGCTGGGTTTGATGAAAAACTTTGTCAAAGCTATGAACCGAGAAGGACGGGCCTTTAAGTACATCAGAGAGAAATTTTCGAAATTAAGTGATGCAAAAGTTAAGGAAGGCATTTTTGTCGGACCACAAATAAGAGAACTTGTAAAGGATCCTGCATTTGACCAAGTTTTGGAGGGGAAAGAAAAGGAAGCTTGGGAAGCCTTCAAGGGTGTTGTTCATGGATTTTTAGGAACAAAAGAGATGACAACCACAAGCATTTGGTGACAGAGCTCCTGCAAAAATACCGTAACCTTGGATGCAACATGTCCCTTAAGATCCATTTTCTCCACTCCCACCTAGACTTTTTCCCTCCTATTTGTGGAGCTGTTAGTGATGAACATGGGGAGAGATTCCATCAGGACATTTCTGTTATGGAACAAAGATATCAGGGCCGTTGGAATGAAGTAATGCTTGCGGATTACTGTTGGTCTTTGTGTAGGGATTCTGCGGAACTCCATCACAAGAGGCAAACTAAAAGACGACGAAGTCAATGGGCCACCATATGATTCTCTTCAGACACGACTATCTGCGAAGTATTTTTCCAGCAATTTAGAACTCTTAGCATGTAATTACCAGTTAAAAAAATCAAATGCACTTTCATTGTTGTTAGCATGTATGTAATTAAAATGTATCCTTTTCTCTCAATCCGTTAATATGTAATACTTCCACCTTGTGTATATATAGAAACTAGAGCTAATAAAATTTTTTCATTGTCATATTTGTTTTTCTCAGCCCAAAATTAGTAGGAATTGCCTCATGAAATGCTCGAAACATTCAAAAATTATTTTTTTGTTGCCCAGTGTAATTACAGTTCTTAAAGATTAAATTAATATAATCAAATGCACACACTAACAAAACTAATATACTTGATTGAATATGTTTGCCATAATCATTATAGTGGTGTATACTAAAATGCCTTTCAATGCCACAACGGGAGACATAAACAAGGCACTTAACTTTGTCCTTATCTTGGATACAGACATGTTCTTCCCCATTTAACATGGAATATTTATACCTCGACAATGTAAAACTCAACTCTAAACGTCACTGCTCCAATACTAGTGTAATGTACGTATCTTTCTCTACCTGTCTTACCCAGACTGATGATCGGGGTTAAACAACGGATCAAGAGGAGCACTACACACTTATCATGTTTGAGCATTGCTACTCTAAATGTTATAGGACGATATAAACTTTATGAAACGTCCATAGGGAATTTTATGCGACATTGCCATATTATAAAACTAATCATAACTACAGAATAATGTTTTTATTTGGAAGTTAACAATGAAACGACTTTCTAAGTGTTATTGTCTATAGAATTTAAACAAGAGTAGCTTTAACTGCATCATGGATTAAAGTACCGACACGGATAACCGAGGTCTTTAAGGCACGCATTCGTGAGCGGGAGGTCAGGAGCTCGATTCCCACCAGGAATCAGGTTTTATCAGGTTTCCTCAGCCTTCATAAATGGAAAATGCTGGGGAGTTACCCTAAACCTAGGCCTGGAACACTTCCTTCCTTCAAAATATCCTTTCTCAAATTATCAATTCATCTCATGTATCATCAGTGTCCACCACCTGTGGTGCCTCAGTAGCAAAAAGGGCGCTAAATATTAATAAAAATGGCCAAATATTATAGCCTACCATTCCAGAACAGTGACCTATACAGTAATATGACCCCGAGAGAGGGAAGGGGAAAGGAGGCATTGTAAGGATTCATGAAGGCTACAGCAGGGGCAGTAGGTTAGGTGGCCTACTCTGTGCGCTACAGGGGTTGTCAGTGGGAAGTAAACGAATAGTTACAATAGATGTTCAAAACATTTTCTCTCCTGCTGGTACACTCCGTAAATATCTGCAGTAAGGCAGCATCGAATTCCTTTATAAGGTGATCTCTTTTTGCTCATAAACAAGGTCTCGCAGTTAATCCAGCCCACAGCGTTAAGATCTAAACGTCTGTGCAGGAACATTTTCTATTCAAAATATTACGGGCAGGACTTTGAAACCTAGCTTTTTGATGACTAAGTCATTTCCCATGCTTATCCAGACATTTACATTTAAACTATACTGGAATAGATTCCTTCAATAAACAGTGATACTTATTGTGAATTCATAAAATTTTCCTTAAAAAGCCATCAATTTTAAGTTAAAGACAATAAGTTAATTACTACAAATTCCTTAAAAAAAAAAAAAAAGCGAGAACGATTGTAGTTACCACATGCAACGTCTGACAAACATAACCGTTGAGTGATATTGTCGTTTGTTTATTAAGGTGTGCAACCGATCATGATCTCTCTAGACGATAAAATAAACTGGAAATATCTGGAAATCCTTGTGTATAAAGTTTTAAGCTGACTGCAGTATACCCCCATGCCATCCAATTATTTGCGTCTCGAGGTAATTCGCGTCACAGTGCTATCGGCAAAACGCCAATGCACAAACACATTCTTACAAGTTCAGAAAAGTAACTCTTTATGCTGGCAGTGTGCAAACTAAAATCGTTTTTGGTAATCTTGACGAATATAAATATAACGGCTTTTATACACCTCATATATTTACCACAACAGTCCAGTTGTGTAGTCATTCATTGTCATAATGATGGATAGCATTTTCTTTCTACAGATTTTGGATTTCTTCACGGAGAATATGAAAACCAATGAAATGCTACGGCATACGATAAACCCTCATTAAGCAAATTGTAAAACTGCTGCTCTTTTTACTCATTACATAATTTAATTTAACGAATTTTCTCGCCATAGTCCAGACATGAAGCTTTTAATATTTTTCAATCAGATCAGCTATTTGAGACAGAGAATAATATGTTTGATAACTGAAAGCGTGTATTTTTAAATAAAATTATATATTTTAACGGTTAGAAACATTAATGGTACAAGTCGCAAGCAACTATGACATGACTATCCTGGTATAATGCGCTTCTCTTATCAGCACCTCCTAGCACAGCTTTGGTAATGCTTTGCCTTGCAGGAAATGCCAAAGTAACTTTACTTGCATCTCTAGAAAACATAAGAACAGCTAACAGTGTCATTAATAACAGATGACTGGTTTTCATTCATTGTAGCCAATTGCAAGCATGCAGCATTAGAGGGAAATATGTTTTGAAATTTTCTCGTGTTAAAACTAATTTGCTTCATAGTTAATGACGGTTACTAACTTCTTGCAGAAAAATTGTGCAGTTTTTCTTGGACGGCCGTGTATTATCTCTAATTTCAGCATAGTGTCATATTCTGTCTTTTCCAAATTTTTCTTACCGTCCAATAAAATATTCCGGCAAAGTCAGTGTTACAGAAAGCGCATGCAGTTTGATGCATATTATCATTACGTCAGCTCTGTCCAGTATTCCATTTGTTGTTCTTCAAAGTTGCCACAAAAGACTTGTTGCAATCTTTCTTAATCGAAATCAGCATTCTGGACTAAATGTTATCAACATTTTTTGTCATTCCGAAGAGATTATTAACATATAATTTCAGACGCCAGCTCATTACATGTTTCTAAAGACTTTTGCAAAACAGCATGAGAGGTTGAAGGTTCATGTAATAAATTCATGAGTTACAAAAACTACCTGCTAACTATAGCACAACTTTTCATTTATCAACATACTTTCTGGGATAATCATCAGCATTCTGGCACTATTGTAGCCTCTTCTATCAACCTCAATTTTTTATGCTGATGGTTTGTATTTTTCATGCCTCTGTTTGTGTTTCACTTCTGAATTTCTGAAAAAGGAATGGTAATATTGATTAATGCTGTTTTTTTTTTTTCTATTAAGTGCTGTAGGCTTATTAAGCCACAGTCTCGTGATATTAATTTCCATTGCAGACATCTGACAATGAATGGCCTGAACTTATAGAGTGTATTTATGAAAGATATATGTTTTACTGTTAATTTCTGGTGTTGCAATTTGACAAAGGAATAATGGAGCTGTGTTATTGTACACTCATACTTTCATTTGTCATGCATTTTTAACATGTTCATTTCATTGCAGAAGCAAATATATGTGACACACACACAACCGCCACGAGTGGCCAAGGTTGGTAAGGCGCGGATTCGTTTGCGGGAGGTCTGGAGTTCGAATCCCGCCAGGACCGTTCTCCCTGACTGAGGTTTTTTCCAGGTTTTCCTCAGTCCTCATAAAAGACAAATGCCGGGGAGGTACCCTAAACTTAGGCCTGGAACGATTCCTTCCTTAAAAATGAAAATCCTTTCCCAATATATCATTTCATCTCATGTACCATCAGTGTCCATCGCTTATGATACCTCTGTAGCAAAAACGAGCGTTAAACACCATTCATTCATTACACGCACACGTATGTATATTTACTTTTAAAAGGAAAGCAAAAAGCTCTCCTTAGGAGACCTGACACAATTTAAAATGCACAAAGGTGTGCCACATTTAAAGTAAAAAACACATAAAGGCACTATAAAACACTGTTAGAGGCACTGTGAGACAATGTGGAACACTCTTAAGGTCACTTGAGGCACTGTAGAACACCACAGTGTAGTGTAGAACAATACAGTAGAATACTACTCTACAGCGTAGTGTAGAAAACTACACTTCTACATTGTTCTACAATGCCTCAAGTGACTCTAACAGTGTTCCACATTGTCTTACAGTGCCTCTAACAGTGCTTTATAGTGCCGTTATGTGTTCCTTTATTTAAATGTGGCACGCCTTTGAGCATTTTAAGTTATATATATATAAAAGAAAAAGAAAAATAATGTAACACTATTAACAATGTAACAAATTAACAGTAATTATAATAGTAGAAAAGGATAAAACACTAAGAAAAAAAAACTTGCGATCTCAAGTGTGACTTTTTCTTAGTGTTTTATCCTTTTTTACTATTATAATTACTGTTAATTTGTTACATTATATATAATGTATATATATTTGTGCATTTTAAGTTACATATATATTTGTGTATTTTAAGTTATACTATATACATACATACATACATACATACATACATACCGTGGCGAGCAACACTTCCGAAAATTAGAGAGCAGCGCACTAGCGCCGATGTTTCTCGATAATATCACGACAGAGGATGTCACAAAAGCCCCTGCATCGTTAACTGCGCAAAAGCTGTACATCTAGTGCAACAGAATTATTCTGAATTTGGCGGTCAGTAATTTATATAATATTAATGTAAATATTCGTCGAATCCGTATTGTAGTGTCATATTCTTTGGTCTTTCTGAGGTGTTTAAGTAAATAAGCAGTATAGCTTTCACAATTAAACTTTATTTGCACTCTCCTGTGATCTGGTCGTTTTGAATTATCTTGTTCTCTTTAATATCCTGTTAGGCTGTCGTTTAATATTTTTGGACATAATTTGAATGCACATTAGACATATTTTTATTTCACAAATAAAACTAAAGTTATCGTAGTTTGTGACAGTTAAGCATGGAGTTGTATTACTAATGGCTTGCAATGTCGCACAGCACAAATAAAGACCCAATAATGGCTTTTAATGGCTTGTTTTGTGATTACCATGTCGGAGTCATTCGGACAAAAAGAACACTCCTAATTGAAATGTTTGATAATATTTTGCCTGATAATTGCAATGTATTGCTTTCTTTTCAATCCCGGAACTTACGCATTTTTAATTTCTTTCCTATTTTCGATGTACGAATGTAATATTATCACACAAATCTTAACTCTTTATTTCATCTGCTTAGAAATTATATTTTGCTGTCGAAAATGTTTAAATAATGTGCCTTGAAACCTAATTTAATATTGCTCCATTAGATAGCATTGTCGACAAAAACAATGCTTTCTGTAACATTTTCTGCTGCATTTCAAGTGGTTAAACTTTTATATGTCAAACATATTGGTAAAGTTGCTTCAATTTACTGTTTATTAAAGCTTATTGAAGGCATATGAAACAAAGAATATGATGGTACATGTTCCTAAGACAGATAATAGGTAGATACACTGCAGCAGTGCAAAAATAAAAAGCCGCAAAATTAAGCTCTAATGCATAATGTGAGGGATCCAGGTTTGTGTAGCGAACAGGTGCGACCGACCGTTCACCTCGCTTGCTGCTAGGGATTTTCCAAGCGAAGGGCAGGCGGGGGGAAAAAAGGAAAAGAGTGCGAAAATGCGATGTGCTTGAGCAGGTTAGATCGCCTGCGATGCAATGTCTTGTATGACCACGAATTCCATTCTGCTGCTGCTTCGAGGTGAACGCTTGGGGTTGCGGCAAGGACACAGCTGCAACAAAGAAAAACAAGCGAAGAAGGCGGGACGGTTCAGATCGAGTCAGTTCTCTACCCACGCATGGCAGCAGTGGCGTGAGCACTGTAATAAAACGTGGCTTACTAAATGATCATCTAAATACAACGATCACAAAGCAACAGAGATATAACTGAAGAATGATAGTCTAAAATCAAGATTTGCTTATGAAGAAGTGTGCGAAAGTAGACCTTTTAATTTCGCAATCATCTGAAACAAAAGAAAATCAAGTTGGATAACTGAACTAGCGTAACTTCAAAAAAGAAAAGGAGAATTTTGTCATTGCTTTTATTTTCCTCCTCTCAAGGGCACTGAAGTACCTCTTCGTATGAGAGAGCGTTTTAGTGCTTCTAAATGATCGCCAATCTTATGGAGAAACATATTGGTGCTCATGTCATCTATAGATTGAAAGCAATGGGTATTTGTGGTTATGTGTAACGTACAAAAGATCTCTTAATGTACGCAGGCTGCCGCCTAAACAGTCGATATATCCAGAGAACAAGTATAATGTACATAGAAGGGAAACATTAATATTTCATTGTACGTTTACAAGGGCACCTTCCAGATTTTATTCTAAGCATTTTTTGTGATTAGCTTATTTTTTATCCAGTCTCCTACTTCACAAAATATGATGCAAGGAAATAATTATATATATATATAAATAATTAGTTCATTCTCAGCACGTGACCAAGAGCCAAGCTCGAAATATCGTGTGGTTTTAGTGTTCAATTTTACGGTTTTTAGTGTGAAATTTTATGTGAACTTTTTTATATTGCATTCTGAGTGTTTTTTTTTATGAATTTTATGCTTTTTAGAAGTTTTTATTATTCCATTAATAGTATATATATATAGTTCTGTAATAAAAGAAAACATTTTGTCCTAAAAGCAAAAGCATATTTCATGGTGATTATAAGTATTTTCCATAATGCAGCAAACATTTATAAAATAAAAGCAGCACAAAATAATATATCTTGACTCCTCTAAAAACCTGTAGATGAAAGTGACAGATTTTCCTACGGGACTCTCTTTGATGATTCAGAAATAGGGGGAAGTACTGAAATTCCATCTTAGAAATTTGATAATAGAAACGCTTTTCGTGTTTATCATTTGCAGCTCCAAAAATATTCCGGGAAAAATTATGCGTGAAAGCTATATTTTTAAACATCTCATGACTTCATAAGGCCATGGAGATTTCTGCTTGTAAATTCTATATAAAACTAATTCTAATAGTTTCTAATGTTTGCTAGGCATTTTTAACAATGGATTTAACAGTGCCTCAAGCATTCCGTTAGGAATTAGTCATCTTAGTTGTGGCCATTTAAAGATGCCTGCCCAATATATACTGCTATTTTGTCCCAATTTTCATGACTAGTTTTTAACACTATCTAGGTAAAAGTAATGCGGTTTAAGCCATCTTGTCCTTACTGTTTCATTCGTACAAGGAACATCAAAATTAAGACTACCTAAGTCTCAAACTAATATTAGCTTAGGTTTATAATGCTGTAATTTTTCTAAGAGATTTCACGTATTCGTATGCTTTTATTATGCATAGAACAGACTAGAGGCACTAATGGTGTTCATTGCCGTTAAGTAGAATCACAGTCTTCAAATGAGTTTAGGAATAACTGTAGATAATTGAATCAACAATTTGTTAAACATTTGGATGATTACGTAGTCTATTACTTACTCAATATTAATTTCATCCGACTCCGAGTGTGCATCTTTTAAAATCACAGTTTCTGGGTGCTTCATTATGAGTTAGGCCTTAATAAAGACTGTATGTTAGACATTTTATAGATTTAATAAAGATGCTTGCTGTTGTCAGAGAAACTATGACGATACAAATGAGTACTCTGCTTGGTGCACATTTTCGATTTATCTATTTGAAAACTTCTTCTGGAATAAATAGTCGCCTTCTATTTCTTCAATAAGAACATATCGTAAATGTTTATAACCTTTAGTTTCCTCGTTGTATCTTTACATTCAAGAATGAATGTAAAGTATTCTGAATATGAATGTAAAGTTGCTGTTCAGACCGAACAGCAATATAATACTTTGGGGGCCTTTAAGTCCGCTGACCGCCACGGGTGGCCGAGGTCGTTAAATCGCGGACTCGTGAGCGGGAGGTCTGGGGTTCGAATCCCGCCAGGACCGTCCTCCCTGACTGAGGTTTTTTCCAGGTTTTCCTCAGTCCTCATAAATGGCAAATGCCGGGGAGGTACCCTAAACTTAGGCTTGGAACGTTTCCTTCCTTAAAAACAAATCCTTTCCCAATATAGCATTGCATTTCATGTATCATCAGTGTCCATCGCCTGTGGTGCCTCTGTAGCAAAAACGGGCGTTAAACACTATTCATTCATTCCTTAGGTCTGCGGACCACAGTTTGAAAACCATTGGATTAGAGTATGTTGACTATAACAGAGTGTCTATATACCTGGAACCTGTGGAAAAGTATTAGGAAACATAAGTTTTCTTATGAAAAACCTGTTTGAGGTAAGTAAAGTAGTCAGCTATTATTGGGCAGTCTTTTTTCGATGACACACTTAAGAGGCTCGAGTACTGAGCTTTTTGAAAGAAGTATGGAGTAAATAGACTTATATGAAGCTTTATTGCACCGCAATTTTCGAACAGGAACATTAAAATGGTAGTACAATCAGTAGCTGAAATTCAGGAACTATACCTTCTACAGAAGATTATTGAAATTTAACATTAATTATGTTGCAATCAGCAATAATATTCTGAGAATAAAATGTATCTTGACCAGAATTTTAATTGAGAACTTTTTGTGCTATACTTCATATTTTTATTGAGTTTTATAAAGTATCAGCCTTTGACATTTGTTTAAAATTTATAAGTTACTCTTTGTAGACAAAGTTATGAAGCTGAAATGTTTATCTGCTGCTGACGTTGCATATTAGACATTATTTGCAGTCATCTTGTTATTGATTTCTTATTTTATGTTTGTTTTGTTGTTGTCTTTCTACAAAGTGCATGCATTCAACGATATCCTTTGCTTCTTATAATTTATTTATAATGTATATTTCAAAAGTTTATTTATTAGCATTAATAATTTTAAACGTTCTTATTTTTATAAAGGTTGCCAAATATGTGTTCAAATTAGTGAACAAATCAAATGCTTTCGATTTGTATTTTCTTCTTTTACGAAAAGCGATTCAGATAGAACAAAAAGAGAGCAAAGGCATGATGATCTCTCAGAGGTAATAGAAAGTACATCCATGTAGCTTACCACAACTAGAACCAGAGTTTGCTAGCTAGAAGGCAGATATTTTGCAATATGACCTCACAGGCGGTCAATGTACTTTTTTACCTGGACAGTAATGATTTAGAACAAAAACAACGGATTTGATGTATTGTTTTTTGAACAAAAACTAATGCAGAAAAAAAGAGATTGATTCTCAATGATCCGTGTAAAATTTGAAATAAATCACTGAGAAATATTACTCAAGCACTTGTGGGAACAGAAAATAGTGGTTTTAAAGCTGGTGGGAAACTTAATTATAAAGAATCAATGTTGGTATTTGACTGCAGCATATCTTTACAATCTAAACACGTCGGTTCTGGTGGTGTAGTGGTAACTATACTTGCTTCCTAAACCCAAGATCGCGGGTTCAAACCCGGCCAGGATCGATGGATTTTTTCGGGCGTAAAAATGGTAAGTATGGTTTCCTTCGGAAGGGAAGTAAAGGCGTGGGTCCCGTGTCGTACATTTACGGCACGAAAAAGAACCTCAAGTCTGAAAGAAGAGGCCTCTGAGTAAAATTTGTCGGCCGTTTCACGCCCTGAATAGAATGGGACGCTAATAACCTGAGATGCTAAAGAGCGTCCGTAAATAAACAAGTCATAAAACAATCGAAACATACTTTATCCATCTTTAAACATTCCACAGATGTGGAGAGCAATAACCGCATCCTTGGTCGAGTAGTTAGCGTTACTGACTTCTGGTTGGGAGGACAAGGGTTCTATTCCCGGGACCCGTTTAGGGGTTTTTCTAAGTTAGGGAGGCCTGAAGCAAGATCCACCCAACCTAGGGAGTATAACAGGAGAGAGGTGACGTACTTCGAACTGCGTGATAGATGACGGACGGGATGTCTGCAATTTGATTACATACCTGCAATACTGCCCTCTATCAATGGAGTCGTAAGGTGAAGGTAGAAGGTCGCTACGGCAGGCCTGGTACGATGTCATTTATAGCACCATAGAAGAAGAAAAGAGGAAACATTTTATTGCGAAAATGTTACATTATCGAGATACTAAAAGAATTACAAACATCGTACAGGCAATTGACAGAAAATATGTGGTCTCAAATGGGCATGAAGTGATAAGATACGCAAGTCAGCTAATTTCTTTTGCGACATCTGTGCGAAGATGTGTCTGGTACTGCCGCAGAATACAGCGGCTGTTGCTCAAGAAGGTATATAATGTTATTCCTGATACAGCAGTTTATCGATTTGGCTCACAGGAAACTCACATAAGCAGAAACAATTGCTCTAGGGGCGCTGTTGAGTAGCTTCCGGTTGGCTCTGGTTACCTTCCACCTCAGGTATAACAGCCAATTATTTACTTTTCCGTCAAGGAAATAAGATGGAAACAAGCTGGGAATACAAATGCCTCCTCAAAGCCACTGCTATTTGTACATTAAAAAAATGTTTTCCAGTTTAGCTGCCATATATTTGAAGGAAACATTCGATGTAAGTAAAATAGGATAATGATTTTAAATTATCATTAATGTCTGCTATATTAGCCCTAAACCAGAAACTATGATCTTAAAAGGTGAAAACTGGAATATCGAGTTATAGACTATGTAATCACAGCCGAAGCAATGCGTTCAACTTTTTCAAAATAATTTTGGAGATAAAAGCCAGTTGCAAAGACAGTGTGTCATTCATTTGTGCAATTCTGATTTTAGTAGATAGATAACAGTTAAATACAAAATATGCTCCTTAATTACCTTCCTGTGAGTAAGATAATTCCACATAATTTAACACAAGCTGAGAAACACACCATAACTCAGTGAAAGGTAATGCTTAAAAAATTAAACCAAGGCCGGTCAATATTTTCAACATAACAGATGACGAAAGATGAATTTAAGTTATTAAATGTCAAATAAATGGCATTCGGCACAATTCAAAGATAAGTCAGCAACCAGCAAAAGAGCAGGAAGCACTGGCATGAAGGTATGGTGTACTGAAGTTATTCAAGACATACAAGATAACTCGTTGTCTCTGCTTTACATCATGGCTAGAATCCTGAATGTGAATGAAATTTTATTTAATTAAATATATAACATTATTGTAATTTGAATATAATGTCAATAATATTTGTCACTTTAGTTCTAATTGTTTGAAATGGAGATTTCTGATACTTAAGCCTTGTCAACTGTTACTTTGGGCCTACGCCCTCCAAAGAAGGCCGCTACGGGAGGAAGGGATGAGATAAGGGTGATAACGGGCAGCAACTGCACTGATTTAGACGGGAAAATATCCCCGACGAGAATTCAAACCTCTCAGAAGGTCCCCTTTTATTGCAGATGCCGGGCAGAAACCTTTTCAAAGCGCGAGCCACCGTCACACCTCACCATCCACCTCGCCCTGGTACTTTCGACCCTGTAACAGAAGCAACGGAATGAAAGGAAAGGAATTAGGAGAGTGGAAAGTTTGTTGAATGTAAATATCATCCCACCTTTCGTCTAAATGACCAAGGGAAACCACGAAAATACCCAAGGCCAGGATTGTCGGCCTAAGAGAAATTGAACCCGGGACTTCCCGAATGCGAGTCACACCGCAAGGTCTAACTGAATAGTACGAACAACTTTTTGTTTTGAAAATTTAAACAAAAAGCAATGCTGTATAAAAACCAAGTGTATTAACAAAGAACGTCTGTACAAACATTTTAAATGAATAACTACTTTATCAAATATAAGCTCTCCTATTCGCTGAATATATTAATGCTATTTTTCAAAGTTATAAGAGTGTGTATTCAAACAAAATTTAACATTTTGTTTCTTTTTGCAGCAAACTAAACGTTACAGATGTATTTGTAATGTATTTGTAATGTTTTACAATTTTTTAATGTAACAAAGCAAGCATGCTTTTTTAGGAGAACCTCAAAGAGAACGCAGGCTGTCCTTAAGGGGGCGCACTAATATGCATCACATAGAAGCATTCAGTTCCACAAACATCATGGCATCCCAGAAAAATCATTTCCCGTTATTTGTTGTCAAAGTCGATGGAACATCAGGATCGAAAGATTATCTCTTTCCTTGCAACTCTGCGGTTTCTGGAAGATAAAGGAGGTAAGGGGAACGCAAATCCGAGCAAATGACAAGCAGCAAACAAGTGACAGTAAGACCTTTGGTACTTGGAGCTGTTGAAATCCTTATGTTAAAAATTGACTTTATTTGGCCGAGTGGGTTGGAAGCAGTGGGGTTAAAAGTAAACGAATGTGTACAATTTAAATTATGTAAAACATTTTACACTTAATTTTTTAGAGCAAAGACGCAAAATTAAAACAGTTGAATATCTAATTCAAGTTTATATTTCTTAGTAGCCTTTAGCTATGTTCTGAAGAATGGCTAATTCTAAGAAATGCTGATATGACTTTTCCTTCCTGTTTTCTAATCTTTCCATACATTCCACACATTTAACCACATTTTCCCCGATAATTATTAGTTTTCCTATTGTTTCCATCTTATAGGATGATATTTTCCTCCCTGAAATTGATTAATTTTGTGTATTTTAAATGTATATGCCTATTTCGCTAATTTCGACGTATTGTATAAATAATGAACTATGCTATGGCATGTTATAACACTTATAACAACAGTTGTGAGGCCATTTTGTTATTATTTTATCGGATGAACTGTTTTCTAAACGCTCGAAGTTGTAATTTTGATTTTACTGGGTATAATTATTTAACTCGGAAATGCCAGGCCAATATGGAGGGGCACTCTGATGTACTCCACTTTTATGAACTCCGTTTCAAATCTTAATATTCCAGTTGTCCTTCCTTTTTAAAACTAGAATGTTTGGTTAAGTATCTGGTTTTACAGAAGTTATGCGATGCAGATTGCCTTACTTCAAACCAAAAAGTTGTGGAAAAATCGTCGGTTTGCCATACCGATATTCTTACTATTTGAGCTACCGCGCCTGCTCGTCCATACCAATACCGCCACGAGTGGCGGAGGTCGTTAAGCCGCGGACTCGTGAGTGGGGGATCTGGGGTTCAAATCCCGCCAGGACCGTCCTCCCTGACTGAGGTTTCTTCCAGGTTTTCCTCAGTCCTCATAAATGGCAAATGCCGGGGAGGTACCCTAAAACTTAGGCTTCCTTCCTAAAATAAAAATACCCTTTCCCAATATATCATTTCATATCATATCATTGTTCGCCGCCTGTGGTTCCTCAGCAGTAAAAACGGGCGTTAAACACTATTATAACCGGGAGATGCCGTGTCGAGTTTCTTACTATTTGAACTACCGTGCCTGCTCGTCCATAGCCGCGAATTTCCCTCAACTAATTTTATTACAGCCGGGAAACATATTAAGGTTTTCTCGGTAGATTTTATCCCTAAGAGTACATACAACCCAGGCTTCTTCTCATTTATGGTGAACCTAGGCCTGCCGCAGCGACCTCTGCCTCCCTCTTACGACTTCATTGATAGGGGCAATATTGTAGCGTGGCACGTGATCAGCATGCCGATCGCCTATCGCGCTGCTCCCTAAACCTTTCCATCAGGCAGCTCCCCAATTGCCCTCACGAGGCTGGGTGTACCCCCTTCCAGACCTCCCTAACATAGAAAAAAATTTTAAGCAGGTACCGGGAATCGAACCCGGGCCTCACAGTCAGCAGCGCTAACCCTAGGCCAAGTTGAGTTAACCACGACGTTACGGTTACTTTACCTCTTAAGGATAAAATCTCTAGAAAGAGATCATCTTAGGGGTATGCTATGTATGATAGACTGAGATGAAGAGATTAGATTCGCGGCTGTATTCGGACAGGACACAGTAGCTCACGGAAAGCCGAAGATCCGTGGTTCGAGTCTCAGAAGTGATTCGGAACCTGACTGTGATTCTAAGGCTGTCATACGGCTTATTTGGAAAAAATTACATTTCAAATGAATCTATTGCTGTTTGACTGGTGTGAACGGTTGATTTTGACTCGTGTTGTGTATTGCTGCACTATTGCAATTTGCGCTCAGAGGAAACGAACTCTTTAAGCCGATATCGTCATTATGAGTACTTTTGGCACATCCACCTGCCTCTTTGTTTTAATATTTGGAAATGCCTAATGGTTTGCCACATTTGTTACGTTTGTTTGCACGCTGGTAGATGTGTATGGAATTTTTTATCCAAAATTTGCAGGAAAATATTTCTAAATCTATTTTTTCAAAATTTGTGTGTTGGTGTACAATTATACTTCAGTTTTGTTGCACACATTTTCTCATTTAATACGAATATGTGCCGTTGTAGTTTTAGGCTCTCTGTTTCTCTCGTTATGGCAATAATAGCTTAAACGTTCAACTTTTATAGTAATAATAATAATCTGTATTAATGTCCCTATATTGTGCACAACATTGCTTGCTTATTCATACGTTCTTCAAAATGCTTTGAAGAAAGAAAAAAAATGTTCTCAAACGGAAACTATTGATAAAAGGTGCGAAAATTTACTTTCTTATGATCAGTTGGAATCACTGTGAATTATGAAGATATGTGGTGTATGAAAATATATTAATACAGGAATAAAATAAATTTACTTAAATATTTATATCACGAAAACAAAATACATTAAAACAGGAATAAAAGAAATTTTATTTAAATATTTATATCATGAAAACAAAATGTTTATCCTTCATAAATGGCAACGGAATAATAAAACATTACAATGAATGAGTTAACATTGTCAAAAATGACCATCACGGGTGGCCGAGGTCGTTAAGGCGCGGACTCGTGAGTGTAAGGTCTGGGTTTCGAATCCGACTAGGACCGTCCTCCCTGGCTGGGTTTTTTTCTCCAGGTTTTCCTCAGTCCTCATAAATGGCCAAAGACAGGGATGGGCCCTAAATTTAGGCCTGGAACGCTTCCTTCCTTAAAAAATGATTTCCAAATATATAATTTCATTTCATGTACCACCAGTGTTCACCGCCTGTGGTGTCACAGTAGTAAAAACGGGCGTTAAACACCATTAAAAAAAAGTCGAAAATGGAATATTATAAATGACAGGATTAACAAACATGTATAGGAATTATGAATTAAACAAGGAAACTACTAAATCGCGCAATTAAAAGTGGATATAAAACTGATATTTGAATTTGAATACATTGGCTCAGTTATGTGTCCAGAAATTGATTTTTGGCCTCATTTAGAAAGTATATAAGAAAAGGAAGAATTTAAAAATGGACAGTGAAAGAATAAATTGAAAATGCAAGCAGGTTTAGCAGAATCTGCATAGCAAGTTGTTTAAGATCGTCATAATAAATAATTACAGAAGAAGGTATATAGAAGACCACAACTGTTATAAACAACGAGGGAAAAGAATTGGAGATGCAGGAGAACGAGGAAGGCTATAGAAATTATACAACGAAGCAAGAAGGTAGTAATACATTTAAATATTTTTCGTATATGCTGCTACTTCTACCTGGTGAAAAACAATTTTCTTGTGACTGTGATCGATTCTCTATTATCAAAGTGCATAATAAGATATTCTGTCGATTGCGCTATTGATTCTTTTGACGGTTAAATGCTCGCTTACTGTGGACAATGGAACTCACTTGAACCAAGGAATCACATCTGAAGCATATTCTGTTTTCTAGAATTACTGCATCCGTTTGAAAAATGACTAATTATATACATTATCTTGTTTCTAGCAAATACCTTATAGTAGAACTTATGTCTTTGTTTTTACAGCACATTCCTAGCATACTTTCCAAGGCCATAATTCAGACAATACTTTCCTTGTGCTCTTGGCACAACAAAGAATTTCGAGGAAAATTATATAACTGCGATAAGAATTGTGCAGGCTCCTTTTATAAACAGAAATGACTTATTGCTTTGTTGCTTTATTTCCTAGAAACGTTCTGTACAAGTTAAGTGCTCTGTTCCTTAAGTGTACTTCAACCTTGGGAATGTGATAAGTTTTGATCTTGTTAATTCGAAGGTAAATATTTAGCTTAGCTTAGAAAATGCTTGCTGAATTTATTACCCCAGGATATGTACAGGTGCGTCTTGGTGGATTCGAAACTTACAAATGTTTAATTTTTATGCTTTAATATTTAATGTCAATATTTGAATGTCTTCCAAACGACAGCAAACTACAAATTTCCGGAACAATATAAAACATTTATGTCAAGTAAATCATTCGCAATATATGCATCCCATGGAATTACATTACTCCATTGTACACTAATTTTGCATGAAATGTTACAAGGATTCATACAATGAATGAATGGTGTTTAACGCCCGTTTTTTGCTACAGAGGCACCACAGGCGATGGACACTGATGACACATGAGATGAAGCTGTATATTGGGAAAGGAATTATTTATTTTTTAAAGAAGGAATCGTTCCAGGCCTAAGTTTAGAGTACCTCCCCGGCATTTGCCATTTATGAGGACTGAGGAAAACCTGGAAAAAACCTCAGTCAGGGAGGACGGTCCTGGCGGGATTCGAACCCCAGACAGAATTCACATTTTAACGACCTCAGCGGACCGTGGCAATAGAATTCAAATAAATATAAGTTCGAAGCGAAATAGGGGAAAAAAATTTTTTTAATGAAATTTAAAGATAATCTTTTGCATTTGAAACTATAAATGGTTGCTTCTAATAGTGTGGTTTGCTTTTTTTTTTTTTTTTTTTTGAAGAATTTTCCCATAGTTTAACTTGGGTGACTTGTTTTTCTTGGAAAATGTTTCGAAAATTTTCATGCACTTACATCATAATATAGATACTCATAATGTAGAAAGTTTTATTTAATGTCTGGGAAAATTCAGCTCTTACGGCCTACTAATTCAAACTTTTAAAAAGTATCTTTATAGCTACAAGCCGTCGTTTTGAAGATCTAAACATTTGAACATGGAACGTATATATTAAAAAATAAACAAACGTGTGCATATGAGTTCTATAAACTCTGGGGAAAATGTAGTTAAAAACTACGGAGTGTGGCTATAAATGTAACAGTTACACACTTTTATTAGTCACACATTTATCGACCAACTATAGTCACAAATCCCAACAGCATAAACACGCTTTTAGTACTATATAAGTTGTATATCGCGTAATCGTCTAACTGAGCTGTGACATTACTTAAAAACAAAACACAAGATTCCAGTATTTTCCACATTTTATTGACATTGATTTTTGCAAGAACACAAACTCATGTTCTTGTGTTGTCTGGAAAGCAGACCGGTAACATGAGTGTAAACATGAGTGTGTTTCAGTTATCTAACTCATCGTGGTAGATTTAACTACATCCATCATGTGTATCCAACAAATGCATAACATCTGTTGAAGAGGTAAGTAATTTTAACAGTATGTCGCATACCTAGGCAGTTGATGATAAAAAGTGACATCTTACAGAGTAATTGAATATCATAACAGCGAGTGTAACATCAAGTGGATTATTTTCAGAAACACTAAAAAATGTTTTATGAAGCTAACCGGAAGAGAATTTACATAAATGAAAAAACCTGAGAGGTGCTAAAACCAGGGATTTTATAAAATATATCCCTTGCACTTTACCTGAAGGGCAAGCTCGTTCTCAAAGACTTCTACACCAGCAAAGGCTCCTAAACTGAGAATTCAGCAAGAGAAGTTTGGAAATCTGACTAATGATGTGTAAAATAAATTATTACAGGCAATATAACATCAGCCATCCTTATAATATTTGTATCTGGCGACATATTTTAACTAACAGAAGTTTATTATAACAAAATATCTGATTTCCAAGATGTCATTTTCAAGGAACATCAACTATTGATTTGCTCAAAATCTATTCCATTGGTCCTATGAATCATGGCTTGATTTTTGTTCTGTTATGATTGCAAGGGACTGTGTATTTTCTGTATCCGTATTAGCGACTTTCCTTTGTTTCAAATGCTCTACTACTTTTTCACATGAAGCGTCGCCATCATAGTGTGCTTCATTGATTGAGGAAATGTCACTGAGAAAGTTTTTGTCTTTGGAATATATTTCCTATTAATTGTAATGCACAATATCTGTTCTAGAGCATTTCGCCTTTTATTGTATCGGGTCAAAAGTGGGTAGCGTAAATCGAGATTTAACTGCCTGATAAGTTTGACATAGGAATGAGGGAAAAGCAAAGCAAAAAAAAAAAAAAAAAAAAAAAAAAGTTTCTCCACTGGCGTTGTCGAATATATTGCATTCTTGACCGACTGAAGATCGCATACACTGCTGAAAATGAACCCAAGTTATCAGGTGTGTAGCGAAATAAAGTGAAATTGAATTACTGCAATTTCATCAATATTATCATGTCGGACAACTGAAGGTGATAAACCACACGTTGGAATAACCGACAGACTGCGTTTTATCTGACAAGAGATTTTATCTTCTAAGAATTTGTGTGTTTATTCAAATTTATCTTTTGCTAGGTAAATGAACTTTGACTTCAAGATGTTATTTTAGAGACACGGTAGAATTTGTTGAAACCGAAGTTAAAAATTTATATTTAATTCGTTAAGAGATATCGTGTGTCATAAGTTCCATTTAACTCGGTTTTAGACCGAACATAAGCGCTGATCTACTTTTGAGGCTTTTTAATTGTTTTTGTTAATGTTTAACCTTCCTCGTAAACTATGAACGGTAATATTATGGAGAGTTCGGGTTACGCGGGAGGAAACCCGCCCGTTTTCTCCACTTAGTTAACATAAATGAATCGCACATAATGACGCGCTGTTCCGTTGTAAACACACGAGGCTTATACACTTTATATATTGTCGACTTAATAAACCAACAACACACACCCGGGAAAAATTATGCTATGACTGCGACAGTCAGCAAGGTCAACAAGTAAGTCAACGGGATTGCTACCCTCCATGGCGCGGCAAACGAGCGCGGCTCGCTCATAGGAAAAACACTGCTCTGCGGGGGAAAGCATCACTGATCGCATGGTACCTCATGATTTTAAGAGGAAACATTTTTTACGAATTCCATACCATTTTCTTTGATTTAATTTTTATACTTGATAAAAATGAACAGATTTTGAAAGTGTCTGTTGACAGTAGTGACTTACCACAGTGCATTATATTTAAATTCATACACAATAGATTTGTAACATATCTCACATGTTCCCACTGTCACACAAAATCATTTCCTTTGATAGAAGTTTTGAGCTAAAGGAAGAAAGTGACTGTAATTTCATCCTGATTAGGAAAAAAAAAATAATAAAGATACACCAAAGAGATCTTATGTAACTAGCTTTACTTAAGATCTATTATTAAAATATTCATGTTACTTTATATACGTAATGTTAAATGTCGGCAAACTCGGGTTCCTTTTCTTACATCTTTAAAAAGCTCAAATGTTTAGATTTCGTTAGAATGAAAATTTCAGTAAATCTGAAATTTGCAGAGGTGAACTTTATAAAGGATTCATTTCTGTTAATTAGAGAAGCAGTTAAAGTAGTAACAGCTTGTTTCAGAAAATACCGAAATTTAAAATGCACTTGCTGGGAAGAATATATATTGTAGAGAGGAAGATGTTATTTGGGGTAGAAATTTGGGATCTAGATGAGGAATGGAAGCATGTAAAGGCTTTAGATGAAAATTTTAGGGTTACCTAGAGCATCATCAAATCAGGTAACTTGATGAAATTATAAGGCAGAATAGCTGAAATAATTATGAAATATTTATATGGAATACTAAGCTATGGGGAAGGAAATATAGAATCTATGAAATAGGGATTCGCGGTTGAAGTTTTTAATGGTAAAGGAATGTTAAAATATATAGGAGAAATGCACTTGAAAATGATCTAGGGTTGTCCAAACGAGGGAAATTTTACAAACAATTTGAATGAATGGCAAAATATTTAAATATTAAGGGTTTTTAGAAAAAAATAATAATTAGCATCCAATATAATGAAATATAAGAAACATTTAGTTGCCTGTGTGTTAAGAAATCTTTAAGATCACATCAATTTATGAACCAGAATGAAGAAGAGAAAAATATATAATTTTGTGTGATAAAACGGGTAAAAAAGATTTGCACGAAATAGAACAGAAGTAGTTAATTTAAGAAATCTGAGAGATAGGGGAAATGTATGGAGAAATAGAAAAAAAGCTTTCATTTTTATTACACTGTGAACGGACTAAAAGATGGAGGCAGAAAATATGGCAAAGGAAATGAGAAATATAAACTATAAGATATTATGGAAACAAATATTACATATAAAAGCAGAAAATAAGGTAAAATAATAGGACAATATTTGGAAGGATTACGAGACAAATGATGAGAAAAACAAGAAATTATAAATTTTAGGAATTTACTAATTATGAATAAGAATAACTAAACCCTCAGCTTACTGAATGAAATAATGTACAATTGAAGATAATATAATAACTTCATCAATATAGACAACCTGGAATAAGACTGTATGGATCATGCAGGCAACTTAAAATTGTTTTAATAAAATCTGTAGTTTGTGCAGCAGTTTATATCTATTTTTATTGCATTTTCTTACTGTTAATGGAAATATGTGATATTTTTCTTGTTTTCGGATTTATGTGAAATAATATCTGAGCCCCAAATCTTCTAGAAACCTCTGAGGAGTGGAATACAAGGGTTCAGCAGCCAGTTAAAGTTAAAGAATTTGCAAATTTATTTATATAAAGTATTAGTGATCTATAATTTAATTCATTCAATTATAAATGTACGAGGACGTATATGAGTATTTACTACACTTTTATTTATTTCAATTTGTCTTTATATTTGCCAAACCACGTTTCATTGTAGGACATATTTACTGTTTGTTACAAAGAATACTTAGTGCAAGAAAAATATTTACAAATGTATGTACAGCGTTTCTGATAAACTGGATTGCCGTAATTTATTACCTTTCGATTTTTTTAGCGCTTTACATAGTTTTGCACTTGCTGCAGACCATGTAAACTGCTATCTGGTTGTGACGTGGAGTGGGAATCGGATGGGAAGGTGGATTGCTGTTTTGTCTTCTTCACAGGTTCATTGTGAAGATGAACACTTGTCCATTCTGAAGAACGTTGTTGGAATTTGGAATAGTTTGGGGATAAACGTTTAGAAGTAAATTAAGTGAACAGATAGACTATATATTTCGTATTAATGCCTATGCTTGCTTAGGGTATAGTATTAATTTGTAGTGAGCTATTTCTGAGCAGGCAGTCTGTCTTTTATTTCCAAAGTGACCTGTGTGACTTCGGATAGGTGGAGAGTTAGTTGACACTGTGTAAGTAAGTTGCAAGCAGGGTCGTGAGTAACATGAATTTGTGAAATTGCTGGATGATATTGTCTTTAGAGCTGCTTGTGAATCAACATTCATGGAGAATTG
The DNA here is from genome assembly GCA_030762175.1 of Metallyticus violacea. Classification (NCBI taxonomy): domain Eukaryota; kingdom Metazoa; phylum Arthropoda; class Insecta; order Mantodea; family Metallyticidae; genus Metallyticus; species Metallyticus violacea. The sequence goes on along the minus strand of CM060846.1, from coordinate 359,241,028 downwards.
GGTTGTGTTCTAAATTTTCTTTATCCGTTTTATTGTTATCAGAGCTTTATGAATTTCTGCTTGTAACACTCTGGGTGAGTCGACACTGATTCTGCCTAGAAAGCTGATGTGACAGAAAAACACCATCATTCCTGTTCTCATGCTGTCATCCCCCTTGTAGAAATATATTATCTTCAGATATAATGTGGCTTTATAATTAATTAGTCTCTAACAGAATTGTAAAGTACAACACTTGTATTCCATAATAAAAAGAGGTTAGAAATTAAAACGTAATGCTTCAGTAGTGTATGCTTATTTTGTTTTGAAATGGATAATCATTTCATGTATTGTATCAACGATCATTGAAGAATATCACATTTTATTTTTCTACTTCAATCATAATAGGTCGTTAATGCGTCTTTGTAAACTATAAATTAACAACAGTTAAAAAATCATTGTAAGAGATAGATTTATTTTGTTATGGTCTTTAGTTTTCTTTTGAGCCCATAAGCTCATTAATTTCTTGTTGAAGATTTTTGTAAACGCAACGATGTTTTAAATGAATGCGAATTAGAAATAACGGACTCAATGTGTACACTTATCATTAAATAATATGCCTTTTTGAAAATAGTAAGATGAATAGGTACGAATTTTAAAATATAATTGGGCCAAGAAGAGAACCAAACTAAAACAGACTATAAGTGTGATGAACAGAATAGGAGAAATTCACTTAGAGCACACTTCATTATGTTTCAGATTACAGAAAATGTGAAATAAACAACGGCTGAAAATACCCCTCATTCTTTGGCAGCCATGTCATTGCTGGTTTAGATGCCCTAAATTTTCTCAGTTCAAACTTGACAGACGCAGTATACTAAGGAGTATTGTGGGCACGTAGGTCTTATTCCCATGACACGAGTTAATGCAAAAAAAATCTCTGTTGGAAATTTCAGCACATAAATCTTCCAACACACAATTATTATATTTTTATGTGAGCCTAGTGGTAATTTTATTGAGATTCTGTTTACTCATCATTCTGTTTAGTGTGTCACAGAAAGTACTGTTGTACAAGTTCATTGGTTGACATTGCTGTAAATAATAACAGTTCACAGTTTACATTTACATTTCCTTGATGATTAACACTAACGGTATTTCTGTATGATAAGTGCACTATAATATCTATGACCAGCTTAAAGAAATGTAAATACCGCCCATGAGCTAGAACGCCGGCTTTGCTAACAGAACCGGCAATAAATCAAAATAAAAACGCACATTACTATCCCATAAAAGCATACTGGTTCCTGATTTAGTGCCCAGGACATTAAAGATTTTGAAAAATAATTCAGTACAGGTTGTGAAGGCTTATGCATTCGCTTATTAAACATTTTATTTATTCTCACTATGCTTGAACCACTTGTCTCTGATCGACAATTTCATACAGCTATATACTTTTCAGTTTATCTCATAAACATTTACAGAGCGAAAATTGTAACCCTAAAAATGCTAGAAAATAAATTTTATTTCTATACGTGGAAATAAAACCTCTGAATCAAATGAAAATATTTAAATTTTTAAAATATTTAAAGAATAAACAAAAAATTCACTCATTTTACCTTCAAAGTAAACTATAAAAATGGACAATCACAAGAAAAAAGTGACTTTGAATTAAAATGTTCTCTACATTAAAATTCTACAAAAAAATTCAAAGATTATGAAACAACTAATATATTGAGATTTAATTTTTATACTGTCATCTACTATTATTCAGATTACACCACAAGATATTTATGTGTTGAAATTAATTATTTTAAGACAAACATTTTATTTCATTATAAACAGCTATTTTTACAATTGAATTTTTCGCAAAATATTGCAGATTTCTAAAAATAATCTATAGATTACAACATATCTTACATTTCCTAAAGAGTAAAGGCTGTATTACAGAGAGAATTATTTTAATTTAAAACTCTTTCACTAAAGAATTGGTCTGCTGCTTTAAAATATCACGACTATTTGAATTTCACTTCCGAACGGTGGAAGTTGTTTCTTTCTGTTAAATAGGAATTGGATAACATCGACAGAGCTGATTTTTATTGGTTCAGTATAAGGTAGTTATATTTCTGCTCACTATATGTACTTTCATTCAGATAGATCTTAAAATATTTATTATATTATTAACTTTTCATATTAGGCAACTTATAAATCAATCAAATGCAAATATTGTTTATAACGTCTTACTTTTTTTTTTATTTGAGAGTATCATAAATTATCAAGAGACTTATTGAAACAGAGCTTCAAGCACTCTATAATGAAAGCATAGCTACAAAGTTTATATGTCCAAATTCTGAGAAACCCGTAAACCTCTGCAAAAATGAACAAAAAGCTAAGAAAATGGAACCAGGATCCTGCTAGTGTAGAAATACTAACAGTTATTAAATTTTGTAGACTTTTAGACTAATGCCTCTCCAAAAAAGTTATGTATGTGATTACTTTAAGAAAAAATGAAGTGCTCAACTTATATACAGAGCGTTAAGTCTTATCAAGATGGTGCAAAATTACTGCACTGCACGTACAATGGAGAGAATTATAGAATTTGAGATGAATGACTGAGCAATTCTCCTCTTTTAAATTTGATTGAATATGTTTGATATGTACGTCATGAAAGTGTGTTAAAATCTCAAACTCTCAAAAGTTATTAGAAGAACGAGGAAATAATAGAAACTTACTACCAAAAATACAAAATAAATTACTTTTTATAAAAAAATTTCGATCATGGGCTGCATAATGCTTAGCGGTTAATACTGACTAGTGGTGGGATTGATGTGATTTTATATACATAATTAATCACTTCAGTAATTATAGCACACAACTGACAGTATTAGGTACTTAAAATAAAATGAATACGTAACTGAAGGGCCTACAAATTAAACGTATATCTTCTATACGAAACCAAACCAATACCGTTTTTGTTTCCAGAATGCAGCTGGCATAGAAAAAATTGTGCAAACGTGGCATAAAACAAGAATGTGGCATAATTATTTTCAGAACTGTACACGTAGTCTTTTCCATGTTTTTGTAAATCGAAATATTTAGCACAATTCTAGGCTTTTTCTCGCATAATTCACTATAACATTTAATCCTTAAATTTGCAACGTTATGAAGAAAAATGGCCGAAATTACGTTGGCCTTGATGAAGTTTTTTTTTAATGGTTCATTTATGAACGCTCTTTAACAGCTGAGGTCATCAGCGTCCCATTCAACTCAGGGCGTGAAACGGCCGACAAATTTTGCTCAGAGGCCTCTCTTTCAGGCTTGAGGTTCTTTTTCGTGCCGTAAATGTACGACACGGGACCCACGGCTTTACTTCCCTTCCGAAGGAAGCCATACTTAGGATTTTTTACGCCCCAAAAAAATCCATTGGTCCTGGCCGGGTTCTAACTCGCGATCTTGGGTTTAGGAGGCAAGTATGGTAACCACTACACCACCAGGACCGACATTGATGAAGTTCACATCACCAACATAAATAACCTTTCTTGAGGATTGAAAGTGTTAGGTTAAGACACTATTACTGTCTCTCAACAATTTAAAAAAGAAGATAATGCATTTTTTTTATTTTACATCTTAAAGACAAAGGAAACCAAAATGGAAAATATTACTTGTACCTGACATTAAGTTGGACCTCCAAGAACCAGTAGCAAATAGTAGTAAATATAAAAGTACGTAGTAATTGAAAAAATTAAATGTTAAGCAAATTCAAGATTTATTATTTGGTCCTTTAATTTGATTGTAGAAAAGAAACTGGAAATAAACTCTAGAGTCGTCAAGGTTAAATTTGGAATTCTGTGAAGCAAGGCCGGAAGGTAGGAAAATTTCCGATATGTGGAAACATATGATGAAGCGCAGACTTCATTTCAATGTAATTTTTTATTGAAATGCATATACCGGGATTTAGTTATAAACCTTGTCCGCTCATGTGGGGTTTCACGTCTATGTTATAAGTGTGACGCTGCCAGCCGCGCACGTACTCAGCTCCGCTTTCTGAATCACAAATACAGTTTGATTTTATAGAGGCTGGTAGAATTGTTGTCCTCCATTGGCCAAACAGGCCTTATATCCGGAAATTTGAATCCTGATTGGCAGTTTTAAGTTCGGTCACAGTAACGCTCCTAATTTTATAGTTAAGGTTTTTCCTATATATTCCAAAACTTTATTAGGGAGTGTTGACAATGATTCAAAGATTTGTGCCAGTTTAATTTTTCTTGTGACGAAACTATACGTTTAAGCTCGTGTTTTGCTTCACACTGAACCAGTACGTTGCAATTTCTGAAATTGGCAATTGAAACACATAACAAGCTAGTTCGTATTTTAAATAATATTTGCACACAGTAATCTTAATAATTTAATCTTCACAAAGTTGCAGTCTTAACATTTAATAACATTGCATTTGTATTTGTAAAACGTAACACACAACATTTATTCCAAACACAAAATTTCTTACATTTTCCAAGTTTTCATAAAACTAAATATTTAGCGCAAATCTAATTATATATTTTATGGCAAAACTTTAGATTTCGTAACATTTTAAAATAGAAAAGTTCAGGCTTCGCTAGTCTTAATTAGGTTCGCATCGTAGACATAGCGTTTTTGGTCTATGATATATATAAAAACTCACAAAACTTTTTAAAGTATCTAGCAAGTGCCAAAAAATGCACGAATGTATGGAATGTTCTAAGTAAATTTCATTATTATAAATATAGAAATAAATATGATACCAATTCAGTAGGTGTTGAAAAGTGGAATATTATTGACTTATGTAGGAACAAGAAAACACTTGCGGACTATTCATTATAAATTGTTTTTTACGGTAGATGTAGGTATAAATTATTGTGGAAAGTATATTATGTATGTCTAAAATCTTATTTACTCAAAAATTGAACCGAGTGGAGCTACCCAGATTTTAAACCTGATCTTGGACATTCCTTTAATATCGTTGCCAATGGCGCATTGCTTTTATTTCTGTAGCGAAAGACATTACAATTTCCGGTAACTAAAGATCAAGAGAAATTACATTCGTAACGATCTTTGAACAGACTATTTGTGCAAAATATATGAAGAGAAGTAAGAACAAAGTAGTCGGTCCTTCACTTTCTGCAATAAATTCGTTTTTAAGTGACTTAAACTTTGTTGTTTATTTGTGAAACAAAGAAAATATAGGAATATCGATCTGTAAGTTTTTCCTGTTTTAGCTCCATAGACCCAAATGTGAAAAAAATTAAAATAAAATATTTTAAAGCATGTTGTGCCACTTCTTCATAAATAAAGTTATGAAAATTAATTTGTCCATTCATGTCAGGGATTCAGAGCAAATCTCAAGGATAAAGAGGTTGTAATGTTAAACATTTAAATATTTTAATTTGTTCAAGCAACTTCAGTTACGCTATAAGGAACTTAAACACAAAGTTTAATAATACATGTCATCAGTAAGGCTGGAACATAATTACCTTGTATTGTAGATTTTCTCCCCTTGCACTATATACGTCAATAAATACCGAGAAACAGGTACATTATGTTGAGTCAGCACAGAGCCATTTACTCTAGAAACATTTTTCTGCAGTTGATGGTAAGCGAATACACCCATCTCTTGCTTAATCCCTACTTTAACGTTGTTCATTACTCTTTTGTTTGGGTCATCAGGAACATCTGTTTCTAAAAAGTAAATGTGTTGTGTTCATTCCACAAAAATAGAGTTGAAAATAATTTTGAAAGATAAAGTGACTGTAAAAGTTACATATAAAACAGAAAGATTTGTGCATCGAGTTAAAGAAGCTGAAATATTTATCTAAGTAAGTAAGTAATTAAAAATAGTAAAGGAATCGGAAACAGTCGGCGGGTAGCAATTATATGTCTTATTTATAAACGGAAAGGAAATGAGGATAAAGGCAGAGGTATAGCACTTTTATCAAATATGAGTAAGGCATTAGTCTTGGCAAGTAAAATTCAAAAGTGGCCAGAAATAAACAGCTAATCTCACAATTTCAGTCAGTGTTCAGAAAGGATTGTAGAAATGTGGATAATGTACTGATTTTAAATGGATAATACACAACTATTTAGGAATCAAACGTGGAAGACACTATACGGTATTATAGACCTAGAAAACAAACTAGGTCTGTTCAAAAAGTATCGCGAATTTTGTGTTTTTTAAAAAAGTATTTATTTATTCATGAATATCTATTTTGTCCCCTTCAAAGTAATCCCCACCAAATATTATACACTTGTGCCAACGTTTTTTCCAATCCTCGATGCACTTTAAAAAATCGTTTTTTATGATCTTGTTTAGCTTCTTCGATGCCGTCTTTATCTCCTCAATCGTGGCGTAGCGTCGTCCTTTCACGGCCCTCTTCAGTTTTGGGAACAAAAAAGGTCACAGGGGGCCAGATCTGGGGAGTACGGTGGCTGCGGCATCATAAGTGTGTTGTTTTTGCCCAAAAATTCGCGCACAAGCAACGATGTGTGAGCAGGGGCGTTATCATTGTGCAAAAGTCAATTTTTGTTCTTCCACAAATCTGGGCGTTTCTGGCGGATTGCTTCACGCGGGTTATTCCTTATTGACCGTTCTACCCTGTGGCAAGAACTCATGATGCACCACGCCCCTGCAATCGAAGAAAACTGTAAGCAAAACCTTCACATTCGACCGAACTTGGCGCGCTTTTTTCGGTCTTGGCTCGTGTGGCAGCATCCATTGGGAAGATGGAACTTTAGTTTCCACGTCATAACCATAAACCCATGATTCGTCTCCAGTTATGACCATCTGGAGCAAATTTGGATCGTCGCGGATAGAGTTCAACAGCTCCTTAGCAACGTTAATGCGATGGTGTTTTTGGTCGAAATTGAGCAACTTTGGTACGAATTTTGCGGCGACCCGTCTCATGCCCAAATCATTGGTAAAAATCGAATGGCACAAGCCAATCGATATGTTTAGGTCCTCAGCAACTTCTCTAATGGTGATTCGACGATTGGCCAATACTATTTTCTTCACTTCTTCAATGTTTTCGTCTTTTGTTGCCGAGCTCGGGCGTCCGGGACTCTCTTCGTCGTTCACATCTTCTCGACCCTCTGAGAACATTTTGTACCACCGATAAACGTTGCTTTGGTCCAAGGTAGCTTCACCATATGCCACAGTCAACATTCGTAATGCATCCGCGCACTTAATTTTGTTTTTCACACAAAATTTGATACAGATTCTTTGTTCCATTTTTTGGAATAGGCAAAAATTGAAGACGAACCAAAACACGTCCAAGCAAATAGCTGTCAACAATTAACTGAACATTCAAAATGGCCGAGCTTGTCGACATAAGTGAGGGACATGAGTACCAACATAACGCCACAAAACAATCGAATATACGTAGCCCACGGAAATTCAAAATTCGCGATACTTTTTGAAGAGACCTCGTATGACAGAATAATACGAGAAATACTTTCGTATAAAATGTAAAGGACAGTTTTTATTGAAGAGATAGTAAATTTATTGAAAGCATTGTATGAATACAATAATTTTGTATGAAATGGAAAAGTTGTCAAATAAACTCATAAGTTAATCAGTAATGTGGACTTAGGTAAGGATATAAACGACGCCCTGTGCTATTCAGTTTTTGTTTACAGATGATTAATGATTGGTTTAAAGAAAGTGAATAAATATTTGCCTATAATAAAAAATATGGAAATTCCAGCATTACATTGTGCAAAATATTTTTTGGTTAGCTATTTTTCAGTTATTGGTTTACAAAATGCTATTAATGAAATTGTAAGATTTCGTGTAAAGGTGAATAAAACCAAAATAACAGTTTTCACGAAAGATAATGGATTAATAAAAGAGGAAAAATGAACCATGGAGTATGAATATTCAGATAGATAAGGCCTTGATGTGTTTAGGAGTTAACATAAGTTGGCTTTTACAAAGGGTAATTTAGCTTTGAAACTGATAAGGAAATGCTTACATAGCACCAATAATAAGTATTAATTGGATGGAGTTTATAGAGCATTAGTTGATTCCAGGTAGAGTTATAGTATAGAAAATGACTGGGAGAAAATGGATCGTGTACTTATTACGTATAGTGAGATACTTTTAAATGTCCCACAAACTTCTGCAAACTTAGAAACTTTGCTTGAAATGGAAGGTTATTGTGACAGGTTTAGTGTTGGAGCAGGTATCAAAGTATTGGTTTAAGGTATACCAGTTGCATGAAGAACATATTTTAAAATAATGTGTTAATATCAGGAAAACAATAGGTGTATTAATACATTAAGGGCAAATTGGAAAACTTTGGGGTGGGTAATAGATGGGTGGAGAGAGAATGCCTAAGGAAGGAATTTTGGGAGCAAGTCATATGAAGGTATAAAAATATGAATAGACTATATTGGGAAAGGATTTTTTTTAAGAAAGGAAACGTTCCAGGCCTAAGTTTAGGGTACCTCCCCGGCATTTGCCATTTATGAGGACTGAGGAAAACCTGGAAACAATATCAGTCAAGAAGGACGGTCCTGGCAGGATTCGAACCCCAAACCTCCCGCTCACGAGTCCGCTCCTTAACGACCTCGGCCAACAGTGGCGTTGATAATGTACAGTGCTACAAAGGAGTAAATCTCGTTCGTTTTTATAAGGAAATGAAGATAACTTTTGGAAGAGAAATATATATTGAGAAGTGCAACCAATAGGAAAGAGAGGGGATTTTGGTCTCAGATTAGGTTTTTGAGAATTGACAAGATTCAGAAATGATTGTTAGCAGGGTATAAGGGAATTGAAGAGGCAGTCCATATATTGTTTGAATGTCCAGGAATCATTGAATGGGGAAAAGAGATTAATAAAGAAAAATGACAGAATAAGGGAAGTAATAATATATATGAATTATTTTGAGGATGATGGGATTAGTTGAATTTTTGTTTAGAGTTAAAATAAAATGGACTTGGAGAATAGAAAAAAATAATACAAATGGGGAAGAGTGAGATAAATGGAAACATGATAGTACTAGCATAATATAATTAAAACACAATGCTTTTGTTATATTAATAATAAGATTTTTGGTATTTGTTCTTTTGTTTTTGTGTTAATTGATTTGTTGGGATGTAATATGGCGATAATGATCAAGGTCACAATCTGTAGACATCTGTAACTTTGTAAACTAGTCAACACTCAATAAAGCATTACGTTACATTAAAGAAAGCATTTTGATAATGAAAAAAATTCTTGAATTTTATATTGAAAGTTACAACCTGTATAGTCAATGTACCATAAACAGCTCCTCTGGCACTAAATTAAAAGCTATGAGTGTTCTGTATCAACATTCCTTACTAATAAATTTCCTTTATAACGGACAGGCCGGATGTCTTGGGCTGAAGCAATTATATCCGTTTCCCTCCTTCACCAAATATAAATGCTCAAAGGAAAATCTATTCTACCCAATTAAATAAAATACACAAAGCCATTGCCGCTTGTTTACAGCATTATGTATTTAAAGTCGTTTTTCATTTAGTGAGTCCATTGGCTTCTTTGAGATGTTTACCAACAAAAACAGTAACAAGAGTCCTCGTTTGCTCTGCATGTTCTCATTATGGATGCCGAACTGTGTTTGTTGGATTTTGCTCATTTCCTGGACACATGCCAGGCTATTGACAACTCGTTAAATGAAGCAGTCATTGCTTTTCTTAAAGCAAAGAGCTTTGAACTTACAGTAGTTATTCATTCGTATATTTTTATTTCCAGATAACTTCTATATCATATTTACTGCAAAATGATTTTGTGGTGTTACTGTCTCCAAAATTTAAAACTAAAGACGGTAACATTTTTAAGGAGAATATTATCTTAGCTCTAACTAATAAATACGCAGTTACACTAATTTTAATGAAATTTAAAACGCAAACTTGAGTCCTGTCTCCAATGAACAGCATATTATTTTTCGGAAATTATCCGTAAAAGTTGAACAACACAGGACTCATATTAATTTCTGCTCTCATTGCTAAGGAGTTGACACAGAAGTATTGTAAAATCTACATCTTAGACAATCATAAAGGATGAAGCAATTGATTAGCTATAAATGTGTGTTTCTGATGTAGCCTCTCACTTCTCGCGTTACCGTTGTTTCTGTTGTTGATTTTGGGTGTTGAATTGTCATCCTCCATGAACTAATTAGACATTGTTTCGAGAATACACATTCTGACTGACATGGCTAAGTTTGGCCGCCGTAAGGTTTCTGATTAATTGCTAATGTTATCCTTTATAAACACCCAATTGCACAAAGTTCGGGAGTGATTTTGTTGGCAAAAGCTCAAGATTTGCGCCAACTGCGTCCAGTTTTTTTTTTATTTGTATAGTATCACAAAACTGCAATTCTGGAAGGAAGCTATTGATCAAGAAGATTCGAATAAATTTCACACGTTCACCACGGGCTGATTTATATTTATAATAACGTTTACGTACAAAAAAAGCTACTATCTTCACGAATAATGAAGAAATTTATTGAATTCCCAATATAAGAAATACAAAGTACAATTCAGTCATTCTACCATCCTATACTATTTTTATTTATTAGTTATAAATCTCAAGTAATATTTCATCATATTTTAATTGCTAATTTTCTTGTTGATATAGTATTTCCAACACTGTATCAGGGTACTCCTCCTTCTATGGCACGATAGCCCGAGATCGAGCCATGGTCTGCCGCAGCAACTTCTGCTTTCTCTACCTCCGCCTTATAACTTCATTGATATTGGGCAGGGGTGCATGTTATCAATATGTCGGCACCCCGTCGGTCGCCTATCACGCGGCTTTCGAGATAGAAGGAGGCCACCTCTCCATCAGACAGTTCGCCAATTATCCTTACGATGGTGGACCCCGTTCCAGACATTTCCTAACTTAGATAAATTGCTAAACAGGTATCGGAAATCAGCAACGCTAACTACTAGTCCAAGGAGGGGGTCATTGGATTCATTCAAACAATTACATTTTCTGTAATACTTTTCCTCACACTTCTATTTATTAATAACCCGAACCACCCTTTCCTCATTTTCATCTTTCTTCACATATTTTCTCTAAACAGTAATTCAGTATCTCATTTCTAAATAGTTACATTGGAAGATTACTGGATTTGCCTCTCAATAATCTAGATTCTTTACACTCTAATAAATTATTCTCTCCACACAAGGTACATATCTCTATATTGATCCTTCGGGTGTTCTGTTCTGACCCATGCAAATACTTCTCTATCAATATACAACATATTTCTCATGCATCAATTTAAATGTAAGGTATTTTATTATGAAAGCCACCAAATATTTCTTGCACTTTAATATCGTCAACCCTTAACTTAATTCCTTTCCAAAAATCTTTCCCTTTGGATTTCTATCTTTTCACGTTTCTCCCAAACATCTCTTTACAAAATCTTCTTAATTCTATTGATTCACGTCTGTGTTTATTTTATCCTTTGTGTTTTCTCTGTTACCGTTTTTACTGCTCAGACAACACAAGTGGCGGACACTGATGTTACATGAGATGAAATAATAATTTGGTGAATACATGAGGACTGAGAAACGTCTGAAAATAAAAACCTCAATCATGGAGGGCAGTCTTGTGGAACCCCAAAACTCCTGCTCCGTACCTTAATGACCTCGCCACCCGTGTTATTATATCCTTTCATATAAATAATCATTGCCTTAACTTGTTTTCTTCATCTTAGCCTGTTGATCCTAAACCAATACTTGCCCTTTCTTTTGTTTCCCCTTATTTTCTATTCGCCCTTACTCAACTAGAGCTACCCTATTGGGTGAAGTTCTCTGTATACAGAAGATTAGTTTACAGAAACTTCTTCTGCGAATCAAATCGGCATTTACCCAACTCTCAAATATTCCCCAATTCTCCACCCGTATGTTTTGCCTCATCTGTCACTGCATAAATTTTCCCAAACATCTTCAAAAATGAATGCATCATCCTGCCGTGAGACCGACAGGGAGCGGATAAGGTTTCATAAAATATTCATAAGGTGAACAAAAAATATATTCCTCATTTCAAAGCATGCGCAAAAATTGTATATCCGTGGAATTTTATAAGAATTATTAAGCAGAATTTTCAATATCAGGTAACTTGGTGTCTCCTAAGCTCGAAATTTCATTAATTAAATGCAGGATGATACATTGAGGCTCTTCAAACGAAGTTTAATGCCTCATTTTGCTACAGTACCAACTTTCGTTGCTCAAATGTCTGTTACTAATGAAATAAAAAGACAAATTTAGAAAAGAGAACTTAACCTTCTTAACTCTGCCGAAACCTAAAGTTTTCATATGTTTTACAGCCATTTATGTAAAAGATGATGCGTTTTCTGAAGTATATTTGTAAATTGATTTGGTATATTATAAATTAGTTCCATCAAAAACAGAAATCTCTCAGATACAGCTGGATATTACTGGATAATATTTTGATGCTGAAAACGATTTAAAAATCTTACTTTATGAAACCATAACGAGGTACGTAAAAATAGATAAGTAATACTAGCAGTCAGTCTTTTTGCATCAGCATATAAACTTAGAGCTAAGACTGGCAAAAGCAGAACTAAGACAGAAAAAGAATTTGAAATATTTTACACGTCTTATTTACCTAACGTAATGTTTTTTCTCCGTACTTGCGGTTTCATTCTTTCATTCTCCCCCCCCCTCCCCTCTCTTTCTCTCTTGTCATTCTTTTTAGAATTTCTTTGTCCTTATCTTCCTAGCCTGTCCATATCACGTTAGCATGGCCTTTCTCGTACCACACACTATCCAACAGGCATGAAACAAACTTTGGAAAAAACGTGATATTAGAGCTGAGGAAGATTCTTCAGACTTGGACCTTAATCACGGCTTTGCCTTTCCGGGAGGAAGAGATGTGGTGAGGGAGATATCGAGTAACCAGCAATTAATCTAATTATGGGGTGCAGTATTTCAAATTATATAAGATATTTAAAAATAAGCAAAATATATTTTATGGATACTATTCCTATATGTGAAACACGTCAACACTTGTCTTTGCAATGTGCTTATATAACGTGGCATTAAAATATGTAATTAAATAAAATATTTACTGATAATAAAGTACCTTCACCAATGATACATAATTATTTTCTTGGGTTAATATTAAAAATGTATTGCTCTCACTTAAAAAGAGACAGAAAGAAAAAGAAAACACCTAGAGCAAAGCTATTCTTGTCCCAGCCACTACGTTTCAATTATTCAAAAGTTGTTTATAGGCAGAAAAATAATGTTGACTTAAATTGACGATTCATTTGTTTATAAAGAATGAAAAACATTATACGTTTAAATAGGTAATATTTCGTTCTATATTTTACATAGCGAGTACAGTAAAATTTGGAACACTTACCCTAAAATACTGTAAATGATCAAAAAATTATATTATACAAAACCACTGTAACCATGATTCTGTTTACTCAGTGTCATGAGACCATCCCCAAACAATAAACTACTAAGGCAGAAAGAAAACTGCGCCAATAGCATACCGAACGCTGACAGGTACACCTGCACTGGAGCCTCGATATTCGAACATTCCAGGGCCACATGTTCCAAACAAAGGTGTTGCGTAATCCGACGGTAGTTAGATCTTCCAGCAAACCTGGCCATCATAGTTTCAATAAGGACGTTTCGTGTACTATGCAGCGTTGAGAGATTGGGCCTTATGACTTGGCACATCTTACGGGAAGTACGAATGACGTCACAAGTACGGTCGGTGCATTGCTCGCAGTGTGAACGTCCTGGGCTGGTCACGTGGCACCGTGCTGCGTGACCGTCAATATTTATTTATTTATTTATTTATTCTCTTGAAAAATGCGTGCACTAATAGTTTTTATAAGATATTCCTGCTAATAGCGGTTTAAAATGAATGGGTTGTATTAAGGAATGAAAAGTGCAGGGCTTGGAACATTTGTGTAATCATGTGACGTACTTTCCAGCCAATATAAATAATATAGTCCCTTTGACAAAAGAAATGTGCAGCCAACGACAAAAATATATAGTTACACATTGTCTTTTTCTTCAAACTCAACAAAGTTACCATTGCATTAATTGCGCTGAAACCAATTTTATTCCTTTTTATAAAGAGAGCACGCTTTATTGATTTAACCCTAAAATGAATTACATTCCTTTCGGAAACGTATTCAAGGATAAAAATGGGTGGCGGCCGAGTCCTACAGAAAGGTCCAAGGTCATCAGGAAGATTTTTGCAGTTCCACAGTAGAACATTCCTTAGGTATGACTTCCGGACAATACCTACATCACAGAAACACTAGTTACGATATGAATTGTGCTTGAATCATGTATGTAAATACGTAGATCGTGTTTCAGAAGATGTATAGTTGAATAAAATACAAAACAATACTTTGAAACTTAAGTTTCCTCTTGAGGCACAAATTTCTAGAGTTGTTTCTTTTTACCTGCGTCCGCATGCTGGACAAAGGTCGCCTGTCATAATAATAGACTCGGAGTTGCTTTTAACTCAGTTTGCGGTTAAGACAGCATGATTATTAAATTTTTCGTGTCATCACGGGCTATTTGTGCACCAGTATTATTAATCACAGTATGTTAGTGAAGAACATTCGGTATTGTATTGTTAGTGAAGAACATTCGGTATTGTATTGTCTGGTAATATTGGATGGATTTTTTTTTTGATTAGTATTTAACGTCCTTTTTTACTACTAAGGGATCACAGGCGGTGGACACTGATGATACATGAGATGAAATGATAAATTGGGAAAGAGTTTTTTTTTTTTTTTTTTTTTTTTTTAAGGAAGGAAACGTTCCAGGTCAAAGTTTAGGATACCTGCCCGCATTTGCCATTTATGAGGACTGAAGAAAACCTGGAAAAAACTTCAATCAGGGAAGACGGTCCTGGCGGGATTCGAACCCCAGACCTCCCGCTCACGGGTCCGCGCCTTAACGACCTCGGCCACCCGTGGACGTTTATTTACTGATGAGAGGATAATCCATTGCCGCACACGTAATATAATACATAATCACTTTAGTCATAGAAATAAATCAGATGTTAAGCACTGATAAAAGAAATAATATTGTTAAACGTTTATTCTCGGTAGTGCACATTGCATGAATGTTGAGAAAATACAAATAATACAGGTAAATTTACGTTAGATAACTGTCATTGTGCTTTAGAAAGTTTCATTTATCTTTAACGAAATATTGATCTCTCACCGCACTGACGTATTTGTTCGGAGATTTACTTGCCAAGTATTTGCAAATCCACATTAAGATTTTCATTATTGATTGACTATTTATATTGGTAAACATTGGATCAGTATTCTATTAGCGATGTTTGTATGACGCCACGAAAACCGGCTGCAAGTCCTTACATGCCCTTGCTACTAGTTGGCAAGGTCGCACACTTTACTTGTGTAAAGCAAACCACAAAATAGAACCAGCTCTTGCTCAAACCTCGGTTATCCCGAGATTTCCCCTAAGGCCATCCCAGACGTGGCAGTTCAGTTTCGCTAACCAAACCCATTAGAACGGAAATTGGTTCAGAGCTGGATTTACGTGTTTCCCAACACGTCAGCGCTTAATAATAAGTTTTCTCTTATACCGGTACAGCAATGCTTCTGAATTACTCGGTGCAGTCACATTCTACAGAAATTTGTGTATTCACATGTTGCATGTCATTTTAGATCAGGTTCATTCCTATGAGAACTGAATGAAACGAGCCATGTAAGGAAGTTGTATACTAAGTAATATGTTGTATTTCCGCTATTAAAGCATTTGAATTTGATTGTATGCATTTTCATTTTTCTTTGAATTATTTTTAATTTGAAAACATGCAGAATTAATTAGACGACTTTATTCGTTAAACTAAGAATGAAGACGAAGCTTACGAGATATGGATACAGGCCGATGTTGTTCTTCGTGTATTTGTAAGGTAAGGTAAGGTCGAGGAAGTAGGTCCAAACATGGGAAGTACATGTAGATAGAGAACGATTACAGATATGCTGTGAACGATGAGTAATGATCAACCTTAACAGAGCAATAGTTTACTGGCTGATTGTGGTCAACTTTTATTTCAAAACAAGAAAGAAAAACGTCTCAAAATTTCTGGTTTGTGCGTCATTATTAAAAACAACACAAACACGTTTCCAAGTACAATTCAGCAACTAAAGATTGTTTTCAGACAATCCAGTGATGTTATCAGTGCAAGTCAATCTGCTCACGTAGATAGTGGTGTGTTCCATGGAGAGCTGTTTACATTCATTATTTATGTAAATTCGTGATTAGTTAGTTTCTTACCTTTGACTTGTGCTGTAGTTCAACTAAGCACATCCATATCATGAGCAGGCAAATATGATTTTTATTTACCGTAAAGGCAACAGACCCTGGAAACGATGAAGATGATAAGGGTACAAAAGCTGTTCATGGAGTATCCTTTATGTGGTCATATGAGATGTGCCAAATGTTAGGCTAATTTTATTGCCTGGTATTTGGTTTTTCTTCAACACACTGTAGAATGGCGTAAAAGCCTCCCTTTTTCTCTGGTTATTTCGACGGAATAAGATAACCAGCGAATGAAATGATTTGAAATGGGAGAGAAGAAGTATCATGGAATGTAAATATTCATCCCTGAGAGGAAAAATTCGTAGAAAGGAAAGATGGAGGAGAGACCCCTATAAAATCCAAGGTACTAGCTCAGTCATCCCGCTTATGAAATTTTATTCTGATTATTGAAATATTTTCGAAATAATTGACCATAGGTTTTTAATTTTCTTTATTTTGTTTATACGTCTCTATATTGACATAGAAAAAGCCATGTTAATATTGTACATACTTTTTTTTGTCAATATCAGAATAAAAGTTATATTTTGGAAGAAAATTTACTAAATATATGCTGAGGGTGAATTATTTCGCAACTCTTTAGTTAGGTGCAGACCTGCACTGGAAAAAACAGCACTTGCTTACTAACACTTTATTTTCTTTATATATTTTAAACTTATTTCACAAGGTATTTTAGAGAAGCAAGGTTTCTTTTCGATTCTATACTAACCTCTAAATAACCGAAGATCGTGCAGAAGACCTTTGGCCGTTGGCATGAGTACATTAAAAATAAAACAAAAGGAACCTAACACTTCTCTTGGGAACATAAAACAATACGGCCATGCAGTAAACGTCGGTTTTTATTGTACAGTTATGAGTTGGAATAGCAAGGTTTTAACGATTAAATGTCAAATGGTAACTATGAAGTAAATTGTTTGCCCAGAAGTTCACTTCGTCTATATCAGCGTACTGGTAGTCTGAAGCAAACAAATGAAACGAATAGAGTGACAACATTTTATTTTCATTTTTTTACGTTCTATTCAATATATTCACTTTAGTTTTCAGTCGATAATAAATCGTCCTAAGATGTACAGACATGTACACATTGTCTGTATTTAAACTACCACATATTTACTCAATTTACTCACTTAGAAACCTATAATATTTGAAATTTTGTTTATTTTTTATTTTATTATTTAAATACTCTGTTTTGGAAAATACAACTGTAAAAATTGAAAAAAAAAAAAATGGATTCCTTTAAAGTAACTGTTGTAAGTTTTTATTTAGTTTTAAACCCTATAGTTATTGAATTTCCTTACAGTAGGCCCAATTCAATTTAAAGGTGTTTATAAAGCAACTATTCTTTACGAAACCATACCTGCAACCGAAAATATTTATCGGTTTTAAATTACTTTACAGTGAATTGAATAATAAAGTAAAGTGTTTAATTGAACATTTTTCGTGTTTATTTCTACGATGTCTCTTCATAGGTCCCATCTACCAACAAGGAACAAAATTAAATTTCAGAGTCTGTGCTGTAGATCTTATGAAGTTACTGCCCGAGTTCACTTCTGCTTCGGTCTGTATCTGCTAGGAAACTGAATTGCTCTGAAACGCTGAACTTAAGAAATATTTTCTTATAGGTATTCAACACGACACAGTTGTACTGTCTCACTGCTATTAGGCAACAAATAAAATTGGAAACAGTCCTACATAAATAGAAATGCAGACTTGTAATATTCTTCGTGGAATGCTAAATAAACCTTGTGTTCGATCAGCGAAAATTTAACTCTTAAAGCATTTTTACAAGAAACAATCACAAGGATTTGAACCAGGACTGTAAGGAGGCAGTTAGTACCACAGTAATATTCTGCAGGACATTAGTTTCAAGCCGCAAGTTTCTGAAGTATTCAGTTCAGAAATTCTAAACATACCTGGAAATGTGGAGTATAGCTCCATCTTGCATGAATTATAGTATATCCATGTTCGGATTGTGTACGCGCATGTTTAGAGCGCGTAGATATCACATGGCGAATCAGACCATGGCTAGAAAGGAATTCCTCCTTTTTAAAGCTCCAATTTTGCAAACGATAAAGGCTTTCATTAATTTTACTTATTCATTATACAAATCACATAAATATGTACTCTGACTTGTTGAACAAATTTCACGCGAGGACGTTTGTGTCTATCAGTTTTAAAGGTTTAAGTGGAAATCCAATTTCATTATCTGCCGAAAAACTTTTTTAAGATTTTCTAAAGTAAATTGTTGTCCGTGTTAGTTTTCTAAGGCTTAAGTTGCCAAATCATATGCTGTTGTGGTCGCTTTGATTGTAAAGTAATCTCTAGCATCAATGGCATAACGATAATAATTGAAACGTGACAGTATCATCTTAATGTAACTGTAGCTGCAGAAATAACAACATTTGCAAAACAGATAGTGCTTTGTGTGATAACCTCATTCCAGAATCATTTGTACCGATTGAAGGTTTGCTAGTTGTTCTGTTCTGTCCTGTTCTCCATAACACATGATTTCAGAATGTCCATTTTTCGTTTAATGGAACAATAACCCTTAAGTACAATGGACCGTCTCTAAGATCCCTCGAGATCTTGTTTATTTTGTGTATCTCTCATCCCTCGAACAGGAAGTGAACCCTTCCACATATCTTCCACATTAGTTGCAGCTATACATTATCAAGATTACACGTTGGTAGCTTTGTTTCCCTAAAACTTAATCATTATTGCTGTCGGCGAGCGGTCACGAGATGTATCATAGTAATTGCGTTTGTCTTTTTGTTCGCCTACTCTGCACTCCACGGAAGAGTTGCCTTTCATTTACAGTTTACATTAAACATGTCTGAAAAGGCGGGACTTTCTAGACAAAGAATATTACGTTTCACAGACCCCTAATTTTGAAGAAAACTAGAACTAATTGGTGAAGAATTCATCGATAGTGATGTTTCTTACTTCGAAATTTTAAGTGACCATATGACATTCTCGGAAGAGGAAGCAGGCGATAATCAACACAACGCGGTGTATGATCAGACAATGGAATATTTCTACGGCAGAAATAAGGAATTCAAGTTATGACGAGATTAGATTTTATGAAAACTCTGGCAAGAAGTCTCACTGCGATCCATAAGCAAAGTAGGCTTTACTCAACAAGAGCTGAGTTTTCCCATCCAAAACAGATCCTGCAAGTAAAAGATGAGTTACAAATACAACAGGAAGAGTAATTTGAGAAAGGATAACAAAACTTGCTCTTTTCTGGCTTTCGCGTCTGAAGAGGAACACAAGATTTCCTTGTCAGCTATGTGGCCTTCCAATTAGCTTGGAGTGCTCCAAAACTGTGCGTGAAATGCTTATAAGAACAAAGAAACTAATTCCATGTGCTGTACTTTGAGAAAATGGATTATATTCCGTCTGGAAATTAAATTTTTATTTTATTACATTATTTACCAATGTGCAATAAGCGGCAATATGCCGCAATTCTGAATACTTTTCTTTACGTTTGTAACAATTTAATACTAGTGCTATTTTGAAATATACCTGCAAACTAAGACTGTATATTGTGTACATTTATTTCAATGAGTATCTCAGGATCTAAAATATTAGACACGTACTTAATAATTATATGACATGAATAAAAAGATTAGAAATAGTGCAATCTTTGTTATTGTCTACGTTTTCATTGAATAAATACATTACATAATTTAATATTTTCATAAAAAGTACCTCATTAGCTGTTGTAGATTTCCATGAATGTATAAGAAGAGAAAAGTAAATGACCTAAGAGAAACAACTCTTATAAAGATAAAAAAGACGGGAGTGATAGTAGATATGCAACTATAATGCTCCGTAGTTCTTAAGGTTTAAATGCTCTTTTCAGTCGATAATCTTATTTCTAACACTATTTTCAGGAAGGCAATTCCCTGATCTCGGTTCATATATGTGGAAAGTTTTAAAAAATATACATATATTTCATTTTCAGGTTCCTATTCGGGAAGTGTACACTATTCTACGTTCACTATGGTTCGCCTGTCGCCGTGGAGACTCGTTCAACAACGGTAAGCATAGTTCCCTTAATCATAAACTCAGTAAGTTATTCAGTAGATAGGAAATGGTTCTCTCATTTTTATATTTTGTAATATTCAAAAGGATATAACAGTTTTCTTGCACTCCAACTGCAGATGAGCATTTGAACTAGCAATGTTCACGCGCTAGTTGCGGTTAAGCACTGCATTCAAGAATGAACTGTTTATCATCAGCAATTTTATGAAATAAAAGTACTTAAATAGAACATAATCGTGGAATGGATTTAGTAGAAGTGTTTTCCAAACAATGACTCAATGTCATCTAATGTTCCCTCGGTAAGAAGCTTTATATGATTCGCTTGTTACCTCAAACACTTCCAGTCTCCTAAAAATGTATTAATATTAATTTGATGATTCCAAACATTAACACTGGGAAATCGTGTTCAAACTTTTTGTCAGTACATATGAGTTTTATACCCCATATTTTCACTGCACGTAGGGTTGACAAAAACTAGCAAAAGGCCCCCATGAACGTATATAGTAATCAAATATCTTTTGATATATGATATATTCCTTACAGAGATCAAACAGTCTATTAAACATTGGTCTTAGATTGATCTTCTCACTTGTGTGGTGTACACCACATTTCCTTTTCGGCTCAATGCCTGTTTACCTCAGCAGTAAAATAACAGCGATGCTGTTATTCATTCGTATACCAGTGAGCTAAATGATAGGTATCAGCACATGTTTGTGGATCGTGCACAATGGATCACCAGCACATTTTATTGCGACAACGCCTACTTGGAAATGTCTGGTAGCATAACCCTCTCAATTTCTGATATTTTGCACACGGGGCACCTAAAGGCGTTAGTTTGTGCCACCCCATCGACAACATGCAAGCGCGTGTACTGAATGTCATCATATTCAAAAGCAGGAAGTTATGTTCGGAGAGTACGTGATTCTTCGAAAAGTAGGGCTGAAGGAAGTGTAAGCCCCCATACACAATGAAAATTAAAGGAAAACATAATAATATAAGACGTAACACGTTAACCTAGTACCTAGGCATTCACATTGAAAGACGCAAACGCATGTATTAGCCAATCAAAAATAAGAACAAGCGAAGATCATAACAGCTGAATGAAAATGGCTGCTTCTGACCAGACGGTGGCAGCATTTATGCATATGGAAAGTGCAGTAACCAATTTGCTTGGAATAATATGAGAAAGAATAGCTTTCTTATAATGCAATTAATCCTGTCTACGGAGTCACTGATCTTCAGCTCTCTCTGCCATAACTTGCCTTACACGGAGCATGGAAATTAATGCAGCTCTTGCTGCTATCTGCTACTAGTCCGAGC
The DNA here is from genome assembly GCA_030762175.1 of Metallyticus violacea. Classification (NCBI taxonomy): domain Eukaryota; kingdom Metazoa; phylum Arthropoda; class Insecta; order Mantodea; family Metallyticidae; genus Metallyticus; species Metallyticus violacea. Next base: position 359,219,320 of record CM060846.1, on the reverse strand, counting down.
AACAGCGAAGAGAGCTGAACTACCGTTCGTGTGTAACAATGCAAATGTTGCATGTATTATTATTTTTTTTTGTTAAACTTAATGTAATCTATGCGTTGTTCTCCCTAACTTTTAAGTGTAAACTGATAGGCGGGTAAAATATTGTACGTGGATCCAGTGGTTTTTTGTTAATATAAATTGATAGGGGCGGGTAAATCATTGTAAAGGTGGCAAATTTCCTTTGGTTGCAGCCAGCCGTTACGCTTGAAAGCCTTATTACCTGGCTATACCTGTGGAAGTCACTACCTTCGGCTCTCTCAGTCATCACTTCGGACTTACAGCAAGCAGCAAGAGTTGCATTTGATTTCCGTTCTCCGGGTATGGATAAATTTTACCATAGAGCCCTAAAAACAGAACAGCTGTGTTCTCATTGGCTAATTTCTTAAGTTTAATTTAAACGTAGACGCAAAACCTTGGACCTTGCAAGCTTCTAAGTTTAGGACTAATTGTACGTTTATTTTTATGTTTACGTGATTTATTGTGAATGGTTCCATTACATTACATAGCAACTCGTTTTTACATTTAAGTTTACGTTACAATTTATTTGGGACCTAACAGTGTATGATACTCCTATAGTGTGTCTACTTAATGGACAATTATTGAGGATATGTCTGAATACGATACAGCCCATTTCCAAATATATTTTTTTCGGATATATGTTCTATGAACTTTTGCTAGTCTTGACCCGGTCTATCTACTGCAAATATATAGGGCACTTTTATTTTAAACATTCTGGACAAATGCTCGTTTAATAGAAAACACATGCTGAGCCATAAGACGTTTTGTAATTACTTCCTTCGCTAATGGTAAATCTTTCCACACAGCACTGGATATATCTGGTGAGATGTTGCTTGTTAAACTCCTAACGAGTACACCTCTGTTGACAGTGGGAGCAAATGCCAGGGTGTGGTCGGTTCTTGTAAAACTTAGCAGTTATCAATTTCCTGAAACATTGTAGCATTTTAATACAATAATAACAATAACAATTTATTGGAGCTAATATACTTGCACATACCAACGTCAAAATTCTTATAACTAATTTAAGAAACTTGAGAAAAGTTAAAACTAATTAATATTAAACAGCTATCTTTTATTGCATAAATATTTTTGTATTAACTTTTAGATTTCTTTTAAATATTCCTCCACTTAACACCTTTTAGATCATTTGATGATTTATATATTATGTATTATGCAATACATTCCCATTAATTGAAATAATTTTTATAGCTACACCTACGAAAATAATCTCCATTTCAAGTGCAATTATTTACAACACGAGTCCTTAACTTATCTTTTCCATATACTAATAGAATAAACACAATGTGAATATATTATTAGTAATATAATATAATCAGGATTCTTTTTATACTAAATTAAACATTGTTCACATATTTTTTTTTTTTTTTTTTTTTTTTGCAGTATAAAGAATTTATTCATATACAAGCTAGACACACAGCTCCAGCCCTCTATACTATATGATAAATGTGAATAAATTTCACTATGATACAAAGATTACGCATACACAACACACACACACATACAGAGGGTGCCAAAAATGTATACACTCTTCAAGCAAAGAAAAAAATTGTGTTAACACAACAAAATTGAATTCACACAAACAGAGAATGATGAGCACCAATCATCTTAGACTTTTACAATTACAACAGTTGCTCAAAATGCCCATATTCGGCGTCGATACACTTCTAAGTACGTTGAAGTACTGATTGAGCTATGTCTGCGAAGTGTCCTCAGTGATTGTAGCACATGCCGTTTCAATTTCTTCCCGAAGTGCTGTCAGTGCAGCTGGTTTTCTATGGTATACAACGTCCTTAAGAGAAAGACTTCTACCATCCTTAGGTAGAAGTCCAACGGAGTTAGATCCGAAGAACGCGGTGGTAGCTCAATCGGATCTCTTCGTCCTGTCCAGTGCCTTGAATACTTCAAAATTGCTTTTCGATGTTCAAACGGAAATCTTGGCTCCATTTTGTTGTAGCAACGCTAGCATAACGTAATGTGAGTCACATCTGTTTACAGAATATCACATGATAATCTTGGTTTCGTTTCTTCATTGTTGATTTACCTGTCACGTAGCAAAGCTATCATAATGTATGTTACGTCATATCTGTTTACAGAAAATCATACTACACATTACTGTTGTTTTTCGGTGCAGCTTTGAAATATGTTAAATAGATATCTACTGTGAAAGTGTGTATACATTTTTGGCACCCTCGGTACATATGTGTGTGTGTGTGTGTGTTTAATTTTTTTGAAATATCTTAATATGTATATGTGTGTGCATTTTTACGTAATTTGTTAAAAAGATTATCAATGTGTGATTTATGTTTATCTACCCCAAAATGTTATGGCAATTTATTCCTTCTACACATTTAGTTCTAACAGTAAAATTAATTATGTAACATTTTGAATATATTTATGTTTAACAAAGCTTTCCTTGAAAAATTTAATTAATAAATTAAACGTGTAAGAGTTTGTATGTTTATGTCATTAATAATAAAATAAAATCCTCTTCCTAAGGTGCAAATACGGTGTCTGCTTCTTCTTGTCTATGACTTGAGATGAACGTATGTGATAAAAACTATGCTCAGACTCGCTGTATCTTCCACAAAAGAAGATTGGATAGCTTACCGAATAAACCAGGGCCAATTTTGACAAAGCAAAGCAAAAAATAAAAAAAGAAAAAAAAAATAAAGAAAGAAAAAAAGAAAAAAAGAAAAAAGAAGAAAGAAAGAAAGAAAATATAAATAAATAAAATAAATAAAAATGTACATTCTGTTTCCAGGGATCGAATGTCGAATCAGCGCCTTGTCAACCGAATCACTGGGTGATGCGAAATATATGCAACATTGTAGATTATATTTTGTTTATTTGGGGATATCATGACCAAGTCTGTATATGTACCAGAAGTCTCTAAAAGCATCATTTCTTTCTATGAGAACTATAATAAAGCGGGAATCGATATAAAATGAATAATAACAAGTGAAGACATTTTTAAGTTTAAACGTTGAAGTCACCGATATTACGAAGAAAACGGAAAAAGTTAGAAAGAGAAAGGAAACTTACTTCCTGTTTCGTAGACTATTGCCTTGTGGTAAGTTGCTTTCTCTATTGGCCTGGCTTTCATGGTCAGAGACGTGAGTTCGTTTCCCTTTTCTAGCAAGGCAGCACCATCATCCGTTCACTGTCTCGTTACCTTTCTAATGGATTTCGCGACATTCGTTGGTTTCTGTTCTGAGAGCTATTTTGTTTGTGTTGTATCATCTTCCTGTGCACGTATATACTCTTGCAACATTCCGAAGCAGCAGTTTGTTCCACCGTACGACTTATTGAGAACACAGAATCTCATAAGATAGTAAATGCTATTTTAAACGTTGAAAACGCCATATTTTTAATCTTAAATCTTGCAAATAGCATTTCGTATTTAAGAAGACTAAATCTTTGAAATTTTGCTCATAATTCAGTTTGTCAAAAATCAGAATTTCTATTGTAATATTGCTATTGGAAGAATCGTACTGTTTTAAAACTTTTCCAGTACATATATCAAATAATCAAACATCAAATGGGCATGCACATATAGATATTAATAAAGTACTTCAAATACCAAAATCTTTGTTAATAGTTACAGATTTAAAACTATTTGAGATCGCAATAATTTGTTAGTCTTACATAGAAAGGCTATTGATTCAAAATTCGCATAAAAACTTTTCTTCCTACATTTTTTTTAAATTCATTTGCCCTACACTAACAAAGGTGCACTTTGGAGGTGAAAAACGTAAAACAATAGTGAACAAATGATTATTGAATAAGGCAAGGAAAAATGTCTCACTTAGAAACATGTTCAAAATGAGGCCAATATGAAAAGACGTGCATATTAAAATTACTTAATTACTGTATTAAATGTTTAATTCCTAATTGTAGTATTATAGATTTCTTAGTATTACATATTATGATAGATTATGATTGTTAATAAAATCACAATCAACATAGCATAGTAAATGATCAAATGAATCCTAGAGCTTATTTTGTAATTTCTAGTGAAGGTAATGAAATAAGTTGTATTATTCGCCAGCAAGATTGTTTTAATTAAATGTACAGCAAATAGCTTATTTAGTTCTCTGCGCTGTGGTCTCTCTTGTTTACAATTTACGTACTATCAAGCAGAGATTGCGTTCTGAAAGATTTTGTACAGACCATTTAAGTGTATGAATGACACGAAAACTGAGGAAAAGTGTAAAAAACATAAAACAAATTTCACAAATAAATTTATATTATGCCTGCAGAAGCAAAGAATGTTACTTATTTAATTTGCAGATGTTTTAATTCCGTTCTATATATGCAAAACGTAAGAAAAAGCAGTTGTATTAGAGTTATCTTGACATCTCGATAACTTTTTTTCCATGAATAAACGTCCTCCTATGGAGTTTGCTCAGCAAGACTTGCTGATACACAATTCAGAAATTTACAGTCTGAATGTACAGCGAACAGTCAAAATTACAGCTTTTGAACTACAATAAACTTCATCAGCTCAAGAAATACAGTTTCAAAGAGAAAAATAAATTTTAGTGTATTGTATCTGGTTCTTATGAATGGACTATGATTCATGCAAGGTGGAGCTACACTTCCACTTGCAGAAATGTCCTAGAATTTCTGGAATCTTATGATTTAAAAATGAATCTGCAATACACCATCGTGGCTGTAATGCATTCCAGATTCAAGTTTCTTGTACAGAATCTTTAAATGTAAAATTTTCCTCATTAAGTACTGAATATGCTGGGATTTCTACTTGAACGTTAATATAGGAATGTTGCAGGTTTATTTCTGAGGATCAGTGCAGTAGAGGTGTTTTCAGTTTTGTCATACACAGTGAGGAACTGCGACTGCGTACTGGTAGAAACCAATGGTCAATACCATGTAATGAATGTGCAGGTAGCACCTTGTAGAATGAGGACTTTTGTCAGATAGTCGTTGTGCATTCGTATGCTATTTGGGGCTTTCATTGTATGTCAATTATGTGCTAATGGTTCATCGTTAGTTATTCTCTTGTATAAATGGTCTTGAACGGAGGTACATATCTTAAAAACTCATTCTTGCAGAAAAATGGTAAGGCGATTCACAAGAGAATATCTTGTCAATCGTGCTCCAAGTAGAGAAAGTGCTCCCCAACTTGTTAAAAAGTTGCGAGAGATAGGTCTTCTCAATGACAATAAATATATTCCGAAATAGGGGAAGAAAAATTAGAGGAAATACATAAATTTCCTTCGCAGATGCCTGCAATGTATTGCCGCTGAAGGACATCATTTTCAACATTTTCTATACCTAACATAGGTTAGTGTTTATAATTATCAGTTTTAAATACAGAATCATTTTATTCTTTGGGTAAAATTGTAAGCACTAAAATAAAAATTCTCACTTTACGTATGGCGATCGTATTTCCCTTTTTCCGGTTGCAGCGGCTGCACTTTTACAATAAGTAGCCTCTCTCAGAGGCCCGTAATTCAAATAACCTCACTGTAGTAGCAGTAGAGCAACATAACGGTCATCAATATTGAATATATTTTTCATTTATAAATACTTATGTTGAGGTTTAACTTTTCGAAAATATAATTCAACTCAAAGATTTCAATAAAATGCATGTTCAGAAATTGTTATTTCATAGCACATGCTATTTAAGTGTGTAGGCACGCCTTTTTCACTAGAATACATTGAAATTTCTAATTCACATAGGTATTGCGGTTGTATGAGACACAGTGATAATAACAGTAGAAGAAGGGATATAATTTTATCCTGTCTATGAATTGTATACGTATCTCATTTGAGTAATAAAAACTGCAATATAGAAACTAGCTGCTGTTTTATCATGCAACATTTTCTATTCTGTCGAAAAAAATCAATATTTATTATAAATATAAATAATACAAAAACAATATATTTTGATTTAAAATTTCAAGAATTTTATTTATAAGATTAATGTTTATGAATTTTATTTTTATGTGATAATAATAAGAGGTGAGTTGATTTTAACTATGTTTTTACATCTAAGATTGCGGGTTTTTATGCTTAAAGATCGTAGTTAACACAATTTAGCATTTTCTAAAATTATGGAGCACTGGATTCTTCTCCCAAAAATATTTGCAATGCAAGGTTTTATCTCACAGAATATCGTCACTCTTAAAACATCGTTATTCATCGTACACGACTGTGAAGATTAATATATGTAACTGGGATGAAAAGAAACGCATATGAAAGGCAGAAAGTAGGTTGGGCTAAATACTTTGACATTATGAAACTGAAATGCTATTCAGAATAAAAATATAAATCTTCAAAGGAATCATAATGATAACCACAAAAAAGTATAACACACAAGGGCTAAAAAAAATGCATGTACAAGTGTTATATTAACAGCTGTAGCCTGTGCTTTATCTTATACGAGAAATATTGAAAAAAAGTTTTAAAACTAGAATAATATTACTAATGATAAAATATAGCCATGATTTAAAATATAACAAAACGTAAAATAGTTCTAACAGAGCTAGAGAGTATTGAGTACCCATAGTAGTGTGTGATATTCAGAGAAAGAGTTGATTATAAAATGAGAAGTATTTAACGAAGTAGAGTAGTTGAAGCACTAGCAATATGTGTAATATATTTATAAGAAATAACGAATGACAGTATTAAAAATCCGAATACATATCCTTAAAATATGTGCAACGAGCTCAGAATATTTCAGTAGAATTTGGAAAGTTTTAAAATTTCAGTATAGGATTATCTAAATAGTACAAAAAAAAGGTAATTACTTAGCAGCTTCAAGATACCTTTATAACCTAAAATCTCGAACCAGTTTCTCCAAATCTGGGCTGTAGTGTGCAATGTTTTGCAACAAAAACAAACATATATAAAAATAAGATAGTATCAATAAATTAAAGTAAATAAGAACATAATTTGTGAGTGGTGAAGCGAGAATGTCTGGCTGCTAATTGTAAAATTCATTTCTGACAACATGGTGACATGCTGGAATACTGTGAAACTGCAAGTGCCTCATGGTCTCGGTAAACAATTTCTAATATATGTAACTGCGACTGTTCAGCTGTGTGGTCATCACTAATAGCTATACTGGGTGAATAGATGACGTAATTGCTGGTCAAGACATCTTATCTTGAAGGGCTGGTGAAAGGGTACTGGTTACTATACAAGCTAGTAAGTGGTTAAACAACGAACACGATAGTATTTTGTAAATAAACTGACTTAGTACAGGTTTATTTTGAGTTCGCCAACGGCTAAGAAAAGAACTATCGTTGTTTAGAGGCGAGTGCTTCCCTACAACACACGAGCCGAGCTAGGTTGACATCAATTAAGGTGGAAGGAAGGGTTCTATCGGAGTAACCTAAGCCTAAACTGGTGATAGTGTTATTTTGTTTATGTCCATTAATAATGTACCTGTCTTTTTTTTTTTTTTCTGTGTTTGCACTTTCAGTTAGCATTCCTACACGGCTGCATTAGCGTCATGTCAGGGTAGTGGGAACTGCAGCAATAGGTGTGGATACAAACTTTTCGCAGGCTTCCCACTTAAATCGACAAACGTAAAATAAATGGGCAATAATTCCGATGAGACGGCCTGTTGGGTAAGGCCATTCCTGCCCTCCCCAGCGAATTCTCTGAACTAGATCAACCGGTAGTTGATTATACTGACAGAATCACGCTCCGCGGTAGTGACGTCATTTAATTCAAATGACACGTGGTAAAATCCGAATTAATATAAACATCCAGTATAATCAATGTCTTTTCTAAATCATTAGATGTCGAACGTGCATTGCAAGTTCCATAAACTCGCTTATATTTACACTATGTCTTAGGATTCTTTGCTGGTCTACTTATCCTTAGTGCTGCTCTCTTGAGCAATATGGTGAACTAATTTGCAGGAATAAAGTATACACCCCAGGAATCAACAGATATGAACATTCCTCTGCGCATGTGATCTTAACATGAAAAACAAAGGTTCTTTGTACAACTTTATGCATGTGCAATCTGATTCGATTATTGCTGCACAAATTTTATGCATTACTACTTGATTCGCTCAAAAAAAAGCTTTTGGCATTTCTTTTTAGAAAGCGCGTGTTAATAGAATAAACATTGAATGAATTATATTTCAATTTTATTTAGGTAGTATCGTGGCACGATGGTAGTACTCCCGCTGGCTACTAATTTGCATAATGTGAAAGGACTGGCTTTTAAGATGTGAAAAATAGGTGTATCATTTCCAGACGGTTTCCGTATAAATCTTACATATCTTAAAAGTTCCACATATTTTGGGAAGAAACTGGTGCGGTTCTAATAGAGGATTTTGGGTGATTTGATAAGTTGGATGGTTCGTTGTTTCAATGCTCCACGCTGGTGCGTTCCTGTGGAGCTGGTTTGGTATGGTGGGGGAGCAAATTGGTGCGTACGGGGGATGCGGTGGTTCGATGAATGAGTGCTGATCGTTGAATTATCATTATCTCAGTTCCTGGCTCAGCCGGGTGCTCCAATTCTACTCAGGATTCACTGAAGGGTTTTATGGCTCAATTATATCCACGGGAACAGGGAATATGTCACATAAAAGACACATGAGATTGACTTCTTAACTAACAGTTTATTCAAGTTTAAGATATCAGTCTATTAATACCTAACTGCTCGCCGCTGCCTAATCAATTCCAATTATTCCGCTGCACTTGATCTAATATTCCCTCCTTCAATTTGCTGCCTTATTGTTCTGTCTTTGTCCCTTCTGCTTCGGCTATTTTAACACTTGCTCTATTCTCGATTCTCGACTGACTTCTCTGAATTAACAAATCATTGTACTTCACTCCCAAACTTTCACTAACTCTAATACACTAACGCTAACCTTAACATCTCGCTCTTGCACTAATACGCTCATGCAAACATTAACATCAACATTACACTTCTGAACTCTCTGATATTCACTTTTCTCCCTTCTAATCACGCCACCGCTAAAATTAGACGTCATCTTTTACTGTTTTATTCCCGACTTATAAATTCACTATTGCGTATCTTAAAATATTTATTATATAGCTAATTTATTCTCATTCATTCATTCTAGTGCGATGGTCATTGGTTACAATTATTTTCCCCTTCCTTTTTCCACAGCCTGGGATTTCCTAGAAAGTAGCTCCTGTCATATATTTCGACTTTTCCTTTGATAAAATTTGGCTATTTCCCACTCCATTTTTCCCTTCACTGTCCTAGATCTGGGAACTAAGATAACGAGATAACGCACGTATATTTCACATTACTATTCTCTCTCATTCTCATGAATGCGGTATAAATCCTTTGATTGTAGCTTCCCCAGTTTGACTGTAATGAAACACTTTATCTCGGTTTTTAACATTTCAATTCCTTTTAGAAGCATTTCTTTCCAAGTGTTTCCTTATATTTGGTTCTAACAACCCGTTATACCTATTTCCTTAACTTGGCCCGTGTAGACCTCTTTATTGGCTTCTAGCTTCTAGCAGCCCGTCCACACAATCTGTCTACAATAATTCTGACCTTCCCTAATGGGTTTTCCACAGATCGCTAAAGTTAACACAAAACATGGAAATAAATACAATAACCTTTTGCAAAGTGCCGTTACATACCAGAAATACACATACACCTATAAGAAACAACCACATCAATTCATGGTAAACGTATTTCTGAATCATCACATTATATACATACACAGTAAATATCAATATCAACTCATTACTTCAATAAATATAACTCTGCGTTTTCAATTCTTATGCCCATGTAATCATTGCGCAATTAACGTATTAACTTGATAAAGGTAGCCTAGAATTACGCCTGCAAAACTAGAACGCATATGCCAAAATTTAAAGGGTATAGTTAAAACTATTTTTCAAACGAAGTCCTGTTATCATATAAGTATCGAAAACATTGCGAAATTGTGCACAGCAGAGTGTGTTATGAAAATCGCTAGATGCATAATTGTATGATGCAAGATCATCTTAATTGTAACAGTTCTGCATTACAGCACGACAAGATTCTCTGCAACTCTTGATTGTACTAAAGGCTTTAGGCTACCTCTCGACCCGCTTCCGTTAATCCTTTAGTATGTACTCTGATGACACTAAATACTTCGTCCATTGGAAAGACAGAGAAATCGTCGCATTATTCTTCACTGGAGCGCTGGAGAGGCCCCGTCATGGTACGGGTCGTTGTTAATTGCTGGAACATTTTTTGCCGTTTCGTGTTAACATCCGGTCGTTTTGTTTCTGCCTTACTCCAACAAACATTAACGGAGCAGTCCTTTAAGAAAGAAGATGAATATAGTTAGTCTGCTGTAGGTACATAAAATTCCAGTATAATTTAGAAACAAGCAACTTGTATCGTTATTTATTCATTAAACTATTTGCAGATTTTTGTATTGAAATAATTATTTTATCTCAATTACTTTTAACGATTGAAACTGTATAATGATTAAAATAATATGTATATAATTGAAAAGTAAGATATAGAAATGATGCTAATTTTTACGTTATCAGATGTTACAGACATGCCAATCTTTTCATTGAACTTAACTATCATTTGCTTTACTTTCAACTCCTAGACCTAAAGGACTCTACACATTCCTTTATAATTAACCTTGCACTAACCTAGTAATGCCACTAGGGAAAATTTCTGCTTAGAAATCCTTATATTTCTTTCAACTGAGTCGGTACTGACAGCGGACTATCTACAACACTTACAGTTGTTTGGTTACCATATGAACTGTAGACGATGGGTAATTTTCGAACGAATAATGTACACCTAATTTAAGAATTTGTATAATTGTTAGCGATATATCTGGATTTTAGAAAGCAGACTTGGCTCTGAATTTTGTAACCGGTTCGAAACAAAGTGGTTGTAAAATCTACTTATGAACTAGATTTTGGCACTGGTTGCTAGTATTTAAGATCTGGCAGGCAATGGAAAATGATAATTATAGTCCTTCTCAAAACACTCAAAGCCAGAATTCATAGAAATATACACTGACACCAAAAGAAAACTTTACAGCCAACAGTTTGGAGGACTCTCAAGCGCGACGTTAAACTGTAAACTCCAACGAGGTATACGTCAGAAACAGAAACAGAACAGAGAGGCAAGCGAAACTGCATACTTGAGCGAGGTACACGTCATAGGTAGAAAGAGAACAGAGAGGTAAGCGACGATTTTATGGTAAGCCTAGCGGGCGTCTTACAATATTTGCAATAGAGGAAAAAGCCAACCAATGAAACGATTAAGTTTATTTCAGGAGCTGTTCAAATACTTTCATCAACAAATGGAAGTATTTCATGTCACAGCATTTGTAATAGCGTTGACTCTGATCAGCCTCAAGGGCCATGGTGAATGCTCGGAACTATAAGGACAATGCTTTGGTATTAGTTGTCAAGTATTGCAGCCACATAGAGCTAGTAAGGGGCTAAGAATAAGTATGCCAAACTTCATATCTAAGGAAGACTGTCGCATTAAAACATCTGGTCAAAAATGGAGAAAAGAATGTGCTGAAAACTACACAAAGTTTCATGCATTAAAGAAAACAATAGTTAAAGCTTAGACTTACTTGCCAAAGACTGTCTTGGGCAGATACGGGTTTTCTACACCCAAAACACGCCCAGACTAAGATATAAGATTACATTGGATAAGGTTTAGACGGAGGAGAATTGCAGACAACGGAAGCCCAGAGAGGGCCTTTTGTGTCCTACTAAACCTCCGGGAGTAAGGATGAGGTGAGGAATAGGAAGAGTGGTCAGGTTTATGGCCCGGCAGATACGGATACAGAAGGGATCCTACTGTTCCCAGATTCCTTATCTTTTGCTGATCTGTTTCGAAGAGTTCAAATTCCTCGGCAGACTTGACATCGCACCAAACGCCAGGGCAGTTTTTTCCGATGAGCAAATTCCACTACTGCAAACCGCTCACCGCCAGTCCACATCTCCTAACCTTGCAACCCTGAAAATATGAATAAGAAAATGACATAAGGAATGGGAATTTGCCTAAGTGACCAGAGGAAGCTAAGGTCAGGATGACTAGCTCCAAGGCTCTTCTGCACAAATGGCTTTACCGCCTGAACAACCTCGGCACACACAATACAGAGAATTTACCTTTCTCAGCACCGCTCCAGCGTACAGTGCATCTTTCAAAAAGTGACCCAGAGGTCGGAACTTGGCCAGTTTAACAGCTACACACCTTGGCTAGACAGTTAAGCGTAAATCAGGAAATAGATTTTTTTGGGCTTATATTTTACACACATAGGACCGGTACTCCCTTTATTCATCATGCTTTGAATTCAGTTAATAAAATATGGGGAGTAGTTGAAATAAAGTCAACGAAATACTTGGCTATGTGCGTTCTGAACTGGAACTTTTGTATTCCTTATTAACTGTTTAATTCTTTCATAAGCTTTATTCATTTATTGAATGGATATATTTGAGAACAGATGTATTTTTTCATATGGCGTTTGAACCTACGTCCACTGTGGTACTGCAAAGTACAGGTTCAAATATTTTTTCAATAAAATCACCTAACTGAAGTTCTGTATTTATAGCAGGAATTTTGTGTATTATTTGAAAGAAACAAGATGTCCCTCAAATGTATGTATATTCGAAATCATAAATTGTTTCAGCTAAAGACAGGTTATTTATAAAACTTAAATTTCTGGAAATTGTACATAAATATTCCATATGTTGAAAATGGAGCATGAAAAAGCATATCAACAACACACTTTCAAATGTATGAGCAGCACACAAATGGAAACTTGATGAAATAATCTTGTAATACTTCATATAATTTATCATGAATTTCATCTCAGAACAAACATGTTTTGTTAAAAAAAAATCTTGATATTTTTCAATTGCCTTGTCTCTTTCATGTTCTACACAATTTACACTTTTAATGATGGAAAGTAAGGGTAAATTATTGGCTTCAAAGTTTTTTGTTTATTTGTGTAAATAAAATATATCCTGGACGTGCAGGAAATTGTGATGTTTAATTTTTATACACTATATCACATAGGACTCGACTGTCGCTTTTGTACAGTCTTTCCTTCTATAATTTCAGTCTTCCGATACAGAACTTCTAATTTTTACGTCGCATTTTAGCATTCATGATGTGTAGAGTTCCGAAAAAAAAAAGGGTGAAAATATTCATTATTTGAATATAAAAGCATTCCCTAAAATTGACAAGCAAAAATAAATTCAGAAACAACTATTAGAGAAATGGAACTAAAGTGAGATCATTTCAAGAAAAACAGCAAAAATAAAACTGCAAAAAGAACTCTTAAGAGATCATTGACCTTAAGATTCTCGAGAGTATTAACGGCTTGAAGTACGTTGCTAGAGCTTTTATTCTAGAAAGTATACAGTTCTCTCATCGTCTACTAATTATAATTGGTTGAAATACAGAAACATGTGTATTTTAACATGCAATTATTTAATGGTTTTATTTTTTAAAAATAAAACAATTCTACATACGTTGAAAAGCTAAAACACCCAGGAAATTTTCCACTTCAGGAATGAAAGAAGAAAAAATAAAAGTATTAAACTTTTTAATAATTCATGCTTTAAAGTAATTACAAGGACTCAAAGCATGAACTATAACTTTTTTTCCTATTTGTAACTGCATCATTTACCGAAAAAATTAGCAAGTAAAACGATTATTCTTAAGTTTAGTACTTTTTGATTAGCTTTCGGTGCTCTTATATGGTGTCTCTATTACGAAATAAACCATTTAATGTGCTCTATGTGGCCAAATATCAGATAGTCTAAAAGTATTCAAGTTGTTTAAATTAAAGTGCCGTTTATTTTCACAGTTATAAATAGAAAAAAATATTCCTATAAATATATCTCCGAAAAAAAATATATTTTGAGTTCTATTACCTCAACCATCCATTGAGTAGGAGTTGCCGTGATGTGATTACCACACATCATCCTTCAGCTCTAGGTTTCAAGAAATCATTTACTTGTACGAAAACAGCTGTTTTCAGACTTGAGACATGCAGTGTGCACGTCAGGTAAATGTGTCCTTAGCTTAAACTCCAAAGGATGAAAGTCATATGAATGAACAGGCTGTACTACTAAACCCTCTCAACCAAGTTAGTGTCCACTAAAGGTCATGTTTAGGTGATGTAGCGCGATAGTAGAAAATGAGATGGTGTTCCATTGTGCATGGACCACATAATGATGTTGCTTGGGCACGATAAAAAATTATCATATCTCGACAGATATTTGTTTCCGAATGTATGTTCATGTTATTTGCTAGTTTTGCCAACTGTACGTGGTCCCAGAATATGTGATGCATTTATTTAAACATTCAGTATGGAGGGAAATTTAGTGAGCTTAATAATTATGTTCCAGATATTTTTATGATCTCAATTCTACCAAAATAAGCAAAGAAACAAGCATATCTTGAGACACAATTTGTGATTTATAATTAACAGTTCACCGTTTTGACAAAATATTTACCTAGGATAATGCTTCTGTAAATAAACACTAGATTTAAGTAGCTAAATCGTGTCATCTTATTTCCAATGCTGCTGTAAGCTATTACATTAAACTAAGAAGTAGGGGATAAATTTTCTATCAATATTTCGAAGCGACGACACGCAAATCCTTATGGCATCCTGTGCCTTCATTTTGATACGCAGTTTGGAATTACTTCACTGTCATGAATTCGGATATATTGGGATGGTGACTAATAGGAACGCTTGTAGCATGGTAAACATCATCCTCTGCTTACCTAAGTTTATTTCGCAGTTTCAATGTAATCCTTAGCAATCGATGACATTGCCAAATTTAAATACGCCATTTTCCTTTAGCCACGGCGTTTCATTTCGCAGAAGAAATGCTCTGTCAGCGCGGCAAAATCCGCCCATCAGCAGCTATGCACAATACAGCGGGATTTCAGTTCGCTCTGTGCTGTTGACTGTCGGCCAGATTTGCTCAAGGTTGTCCGAAAGAAGCGAGTGTTGTTGCATCATGCGAAAGCTCTGGACGGTTACACAAGGCACTACGCGGAAGGGAAGGATGCTCTAGCATTCTCATTAGAGCAAGAACATTGACCTTGGCGAGGTTCCTGGCTCTTTTGCTGTGTGTAGCTCCCCGGCACGCAGCCGACATGAAGTTTCCGAGGCTCTCGCGCGGAACACAACCGGAACATGATTTTGTCAACCATGTCCCATCGTTTGCTACAGGGCTGTGACCTGAGGAAAGTGCAATCTGTCTTTCAATTTCGAGTGGTAATTAATTCCTTTTGTTAATATTACGGCAGTAACTGCATTACTGACCGTCTTTGAAAAGCTGTTAATCCTTGGCCGAAATTTGTGGTTTTCACAAATTCTTTTTATTAGCCTGTACTAAATTATTGTAACTTACAAAGTTTTTTTTTTTTTCTTCCTTAAAATGTATTCATTGTAGAATAAAATTTAATGTTTCTCCGTTTTCCAATTTTTGTATTCCAAAACGTTCTAAGGAAGGAGTTCAAGGAAAAATTGCAAATAAAACTGTAAAAAAAAGTTAATGATTTATTTATTATACGCTTTGTTGATCATACTTCGGTGTATTATTTAAGAGCGCTATATCTTTTAGAGAAAGCTATGCCAAGTGAGTCTTAGAGGTACTGTATTTCCTTTTGTTGTAGAATACATGCTTTAGTCAGTTGTTAAAGGACTGCTTTTTATAACATTTTTTTCCCTATGTGTATGAGTGGGTCTCATTAAAGTACTTTCGTGCCACTAAAATTGCATGACCAGCTTAATTTTCAGAAGTATAAAATTAATTAAAAATTAACCTTTTTGTTTATATTTTGAAAATCACAAGATTTTTCATAACTAGGCATCGGCATTCTTAAGCACTTAACATCAAATTAGGTGCACTCAAGTTTCTATGTCAATACAAACAAAGCACGAACACAAGCTGCAAGCCACTGGCTGGCAGATAAAGCAGGCTTAGGAGAGAGGGTGGTTTGTAGCTCGTGACCTATTGTATCCCTCTCACCTATTGTCTACACTCTACTGTCACAAATATTATCACAAGAGGGTCTGAGGTTGCCGATAAATTCACAAATTTAGTGAGTGAGTTTATCTGGAAAGCTCAGACCCTCAATTGATAATTATTAGGACTATTTCACGAATAAAATAGGAATTGAAATATACTTCCCGTAAACTTGGCTTACAATATTATAATAATTGCACATTTGTATTATGAATACTTTAGCTTTTCATGCATCTAGCAACAGACGAATGTCGAATAGAATAATTTCATGAATAGAATAAAATCGACTATTACAGTCGCTACTGTTAGATCTACTAATACCAACAGAGAAAAACAAAACTGAGAAAATATTTTACCATTCCGAACAATGTGTTTAGTACGATTTATGGTTGCTTAGGCAGATATTGTTACATAATTTATAAAAAAGATTTGAAACTGTTTGACTGTATACGTAAAAACAATTGCTAGAGTGAATACTCATTAAGTTAGTTAAATTTACAATTACTGAAAAAACAGAAAAGCGGTCAGTGATGCGCGCTCAGGAATTATATAGTGGAGATATAGAGTTGGCTTCACTGACCACAGGACAAATGTACGTCACGTGATAAAACGAATTTGATACTTTTTTTCGATAATTTCACTACCATATCCAGCAGTGATTGGTCAAAATTAAAATTTTGTTTCGTTTCATTGATGTATTTTAAGATGACGTCATATAAGTGAAATGGTGATATAACTTAATCTGATTCATTCTGGTTTTACGCTTAGAAATTCCGATTCCTATCCCTAACCATTAGTGGATATTGATTTTATAGGGAAACGTGTTATCTTTTGTTTATCCTCGTTAAGGAAATTTGATTCGCCGAATAGCAGCTGTAAAGGAAGTATATAGAAATAACTGAAAGTTCGTGTATTTTGGTAGTCAGTTTGCTCAATCTCAAGAATCAACAAATATATAAAATTTTCGGTGTTTTACACCGACACAATTTAAAACACATATAATATAGTTATCCATAGGAGATCTGAAAAGTCGAAATGTTTAAAGAATGCCAAAATTTTACATGGTTGATCTGGAATGATTCTAAATTATAAATATAGCCCTGCGTTTTATCAATTTGGGTACATGTTACGTGTTCTTCACTTTGAATACAGTTCAAGTTACAGTGAAGGTTTATCCCCGCTACTATCTGCAGGAGAGCTATATGTAAGTGAGGTGGGTTGTCGCCAAGCTATGCTCCATGTAGCGCTACACTACTGTGCATTTCTTGGAGCTTTTTGGTGTTCAAACGCAGGACGATACTTATAGAATACAACTCTTTCCATGACTGAAAAGAGACCGCAGCGCTGACAGAAAGACTAAAGATAGTTCTTTCTAGTAATCCTGGCTACTCTTTTGTAAATTAAGATTACTTGAACTGAACTGATGAACTTTGAAAATGCATAAAATTAGTCATTGCCAAAATTTTAATATTCCAAGCTGCACGACTCTGTGCAAGGAGAAGACAAGCAAAAAGGCACTACTACCACGAAATCTTAAGGTTGAAAAATATTGAACGAAAAAAAATTCTCGAGACATCCGACACCTGAGTTTTGTGCTACTACGGGTTTCGATGTGCTCAGGGGAATTCAAATAGTACACCAGCACTTCAGTTGTCATTACTTATTTTTTGAAGTTTGGTGTTATAACTAATGTAATATTTTTAGTAAGAACATTGCACTGAAGCCGATCTAAAAAGTTTACAGAATCTGAACATGAGACAAAGTCAACAGAATGGAGAATTTTGATCGTGGATGTCAGTAGCATGGCAGTGCTAGCTTCCCAAGAACAGTTATGTTTATAAATAACGACCATTCTTCAGATAATTCGCTATTCACGCACGCCTAGCAAAATGGAACTTAAACGGGCCGGATAGCTAATGAAGAACGAATTATAGACATCAGCCATCTGTCGAGATGGTTTTCAGGTGCACAGGAAGGGTTACATTTGGAATTATGCTTTTGTTAACTATGGACAAAACCAACTGATCGTGTTTATCAAATAAAAACTTACAAAAGTACAATGATGTTTTTGACTAGGTTACACAAATTAGACTTATCTGTAAAGTAACACTGTAACATAAACAGAATTATGTAGGCAATGTATAAGAAGAATGCATTTCATATATTTACGTTACACTTGACCAGGGACATGGAAGAAAGTGACCTTATTGTGTTTAAGGAGATCTGTACCTAAGTCAGAAGACTAATTGAAGGTATTCCAAGACAGCATTGCCACATCCAAGCAACCCGTTCTTCCGAAACAGTTCTCCATTGTTTCTAGAGTATAACTCAAACGAGCGTGGTTAGTTATCTACCTATAACGGTTGTGGTAACCCAGTTATAGACATTTGATGGTATGGCAGAGCGGCAAGGTCGAGCGGGCAGAAGAAGGCGTTATGCAAGAAAACGGCGTCCTAAAACCGCTAGTAAAAACTTCTACATCGAACCATTATTTGTAAAATAATTTCTAAGAGTTTTTTCGGTCCGTTGTTATACAGGCAAAACATTCCCCAAAATAAGTACCAAGAAGTTACAGAATCCTATATGCCATGTAAACCAGTTTCTTCTAATAGAACTGGTCTTCAGAAAAAGAAACCACATGAAACAAATCAACTAGAAACAAACATTATAATATTTTCATTGACATAAAAATTATGCTAATTATGAAGTTGTACTAATTGTTAAGCTCTATGTTTTATTGTGTTAGAAAATTATATTTTTACACTGGAAATTAGAAAATATTTTGTAACTGTGTACGCTTTTTTTCATTTTTATATACTTTTATCATAATATTCAAATTAATTAAGGTTTTCCCTTGAATTCATCAATAAAAGTCCAAAGTATGTTTTGGTACTATAAGGTACATTTACAATTTTGAAAACCTCTGATCATTTGCTTTTCTTTAATTATAAGCATAATGGAAGCGTTAAGCGATTCTTTCACTAAAGGTACATTGAGGTTAAGTTCGACCAGTGATGAGATAATTTGATAAAATGGAGCAGCATCAAGCGTAAGAGCCTGAAGTAGAAGAAAATGTGTAGCAATACGATTTTGATGGCATTTTATATACAAATTCCTGAAACAACTTCACTAAAATATACATTTTCAGTCTATATGATGTAATTTCTTTGGGTTGAACATCACGAAGCATTTGAGAGCTGAATTTTTTTTGCATACATTCTTGGGCAAATTAAATATGAACACGAAATAAAATTTATTTATTTGATTTTTTTTCTTTGCTGTCGTGTTTTTCTTATATATTTTCTCCCTAGATTGATCAAAGCAGTTGCTTACATTCTTATTATTGCCTCCATTGTTGCGATGCAAGAGTTTCTTTGGCAGTATTGGAAACATTGGTCATTCAACAATTTCAATTATAATTGATAATGGGCGTTATACTATAAAAGTAATCGGCTATTGTAGGTTTATGTGCGAACATTTCATTTACACAAAGAGAGATCGCAGAAAAGTGTAAACTTAATAGTGAAAATGAAGATTAAAAATCGGTCAATTGGTACCAAAAGGACATGATGCTATAAGTGGAAATGAGCCAAAAGGGCTTATGATCAGGAAAATTCAAAATAAATTCCTGCTAAAGCTGTGACTTTCAGAAGGTGCAGCTAGTACTGAGACACAGGATTCAGCAGTGCAATGCAGGTTTTCAGAAACTGTCTGATAATCAAGCAGACCTGTAAAAAATATTCCTGTATAAGTGAAGAAAAAATAATTAATCTGAACCGGAAAATACAGAACACTGACTATTAAAAACTCAGGAGGAAAGTCTTCTCTAATAAAGCCCGGTTTAGGATATGGAGTGCAGTTTGAGGGTGGAAAACTCCCTAGTTATATTTACCATCCAGGCGATGAAGATGCTGTTAGTGTTTTAATAGTATTGCTTCTATGGACTTATGTGAAACTAGGATGCAGAAATTACGTCGTGAAGAAAGCGAGAAAGTGCCGGCTGTGATGTTTCCAAGAAGATGACTAAATTTATGAAATATTCTGGTATTTAGGTACTGAATTTCACCAGGAAACTTCCTTGACTTAAATTCCAAAGTGAATTTATAGGGCATATACAAATCCACACTCAGATAAACTTATTGCTATACAAATAAAAAAGAAATTTTGTTTGTAGGCTAATTCGTTTAGATTGCGTCGTGGCTCCCACCAAGGCCGCCCGTGTTCGATCCTAGCGGTCGTTAAGTGGAGTTTGTGGCGAACGATGCGGTGTCTGGGTAGGTATTTTCCCCTGCTACTCATTCCGCAGTTGTTCCATCATCATCTGATTCCCACCTTCACCTTCATCATTCGGCGTAATGTAGTCCGAAACATTCAATGCGCGTGATGCTTATGAATGTGCGCTACTGACATATGTCAAGAAAGAGTTTACAGTGGTTCACTCATTGTCACTATTCTTCTAGCATATTCTTGAAGACTAAAAATAGCATTTTCTTTATTTTTCAACAATTAGCCCTAAAATGAAACCATGTTCATTTTCGGTTCAAAGAGGACAAAATGTGAACACATTAAAGATTGTGGAACGATAAATTTGACAATGTTTCTTAATAGTTTTAGCAATTCTGGGTAAATTTAACGCCAATATATTCAATGTATTTTTCATAAATTAAAAACGATGAACAACATTACGGAGTAAGAGCTAAATGCATCTTTGAGTGTATATTTAAACAGTCATAAAAACAAACTCATTTCATATATTTTTAAATTAAAACATTGCTGTTGCTGTCACCTACAATATAACTCTACTGAAAAAATCTAATTTGTTGTCGTAAAATGATTACAAAACATATTTAGAAGAGAGTAATGCCTTATAGATATGCATTCTAAGAGTAGGGAATGTATGAAACTGATAAAAAAATATTGATTCTATTTTACATATACATTCCATCCCGACATAGATGTACTTCAAAATTTGGTCTGTATTCAGCTCTGCGTGGATCAAAATATGATTTAAAATCATTATTTATCAGCTATGTAAAAACTTCTTTTTTCGCTCGCACACATCTCTTTCAATATTTATTATTATTACTTTCTATATATATATACACACCCTGTTCGTTAACCCATTAAAGTCACCAAAATTTCTGTAATATAATTTTGCGCATCTTTTCCATTGTTGATGTCTGCATTTTACATATTAACTCGACATAGTACGTATGCACATCTGATGTTTCCTTTTTCATATTCTACGCTTAACCCTTTGCAATCATTTCTTGTTACCATACGCTTTGTTTTGTCTAAATTTAGTTTTAAGCTCTTTTTACTAAAATTCTTAAATTCCTTTTTCATTTCGGTGTTTTTGTGAAATTCGTCATTGACCATGATTAAACAGCGTTGGAAACTACTATATCTACCCAAATTGTCTGTTCTATATTTATATATTTTGTTCTGGTATTAAGTATCTAATTTCCTCAGAACTTGGCGGTTTGTTTAACAAATGAGGGCCATATTACTTAGAGAACAATGTAAACCACAGAAAACTGGAGAAACGTATCTTGATTTGAAAGCCTGCCAGCTAATTTTGTGGATCAGCACACTGAGTCATATTTGCGTAGGAAACAAATAACACTCTGCAGTCATGGTCGCACAAATTTGCGCAGCTTTCTTGGGACTTGGATATTATTTCATACTTTACTTGGCGAATGGGTAATTGCAAGCTCGTGAGCTGCAGGTCTTTTGACTTGAGTGTTGTGACATTTCTTCAGGAGAGATTTTTCTTCTAACTGCATTCCGCACTCATTTGTACGATATTACCCCATTATTTCAAATACATCTGGCAGTAACATTACAGATTTAAAGCCACCATTGTAGTAAGATATTCGGTCAATGAATGTTTCGCAGCTGATCGTAAGCCGAATGCGGCCAAGATCGCGCCGATCGCGCCGATCGCGATTTCCATTGATGGACAATTTGCTCTTACGCTACAATTTTAATAAATGATATCATGTCACTATATGAGTTTTGTTTCATAATGAGCACTAATCTGTGTTATAGAAGTTGCTCCATGAGGTGATATTTTAAGTTCATCTATGCAAAATATTCCTGTAGACTATATTTTTCTTTGTTTTAGTCATAACATTACAATATACACTAGAGTAAAACGTTCCTCATTAATAACACTGGCCTACCGCTAGCTTGTAATAAATAGAAAGCAGGACAATATTATGCAAATTTTGAGGAAATATAAAATTCACAATTACAATATCAAAAAAATTATATAAACGTTTTTAAAAAATTATAGTGTCCAAATTTAAAGTATAACATTAAGACTTAATATGTCTTCATATATATATATATTAATTAAAAATTAACAGTGAATTAATTTGAACCATAGTAAATAAACATTTTCTCCCCTTTTTCTGGCAATAGATTGTACGCTTGTCAATAATAATGTTTCTTTATAATGAAAAACCGCTCTCTTATATAGGTGTAATAGGCCATGCAACATAGTTTTATGCTCGCTGAAATAGACGTTGCCTTCCTTTCTAGTGTTTTGCTAACTTCAGTAATTTCATTACTTTTTGGACAGAAGTTATTCTTATATATGCTTCAGGTGATAGTGTTTTGTTCCTATATTTTTCTAAAAAATTCAATTTTTAATTTTCTAATATTTTATTTGCCGATAGCTTAACATCACATATCTCATAGCAAACCGATTTCTATCGGCAATGGAGGAGGGAATTGCAGTCAGTTTTAAGAATGTCTGAATATGTTATATTCTCTCTTTCATTTTTTTTTAGTGTGATGCTGACGTGGAAATTTTATTCCTGCGGACTTATAAAAAGTTTTAAAACAATTAGAGTTATAGAGTTCTAAATACTATATTAATATGAACGTAGTGTAACAATTTAACAGTTTCATTTACTCACCAAGTAGCTTTAAACATTGGATGTCATTGTTCCATCACGTTATTTTACTGTCGCATTTGTTAAAAAGGACAGTATTTTATACAAGAACCTAAATACGGCCCAAAAGCAGTTATTATTATTATTATTATTATTATTATTATTATATTATTACTATTATTTGGGTAGTTAATTATTATTATTTTTGAAATATTTTGTTTTGGAAATTTCCCCAATGATGTGGGTCGTGTCGTTGTTCTATAGCAAAGAGAAATATTTGCATTAAATATACGCATGTATATTCAATTAGAATGACTTTCATTGATGTTCACATATTAAATAGATACATTTACCCACTTTTTAATTACAGCTTTTGCATATCACATTTTTTCATCAGTTTTGTAGCACTTGAAACTTGAGCGACAATCGTTCTCTTTCTTAGGACATTATGACTAGTATCGAATGTGTTAAATAAAATTATGCAAGAAGCAGGATGTGAAGTGAACGTCCATCTACAGCATTGTTCTAGTATTGCTTGCGATTGAATGCGACTAATCCTACCAGAATATCTGTGCTTTTATTTGTTAAAAATTCTTCCTAGATAGAAATACGTTTTCCCCGCCAGTTTAAAAAATTAAATTTTGATTCCCCTGATTACTTGTAAAAGTGTAGAAACAAGTTTTAAAAATGCAACTTTGTCCTGTACATGACAATAAAAACATTGAGGCTAGTTAGCTTTGTATGCAAGGATAGTACGAACTGAAAGAGCTTAAACCTTTTGGATTCACAAGTGTTGGTGAATTTAATGAAGAATGTAAAATTAAGTCTTAAAAAACTTAAAACCTTACCAGTGCACTTATAATGAGTTTAAAACTGGAAAATATGAACAAATATATACATTTGTTTTAATATGAAACATTTTACACACGCTAAATCATAAAAGGTATGCTTCCTATACTCTGCAATTAATGGTCTAAATCTAAAAGATTTCATTTCACATTTTTCCCGCTCTCTAGTAATAATACAAAGAGTTAGTTACACTTATCTCTTAACTCCAATAACACAATACACAAATAATTATTGATGTCGTAAATACAAACTACGACTGTCTGTGCACTTGGCAGCTATTAACACGGGAACTGCTTGACAAGAAATTGGCGCGACCTTGGGGTAGCACGCGCTGCAATAAGTTGCGGACGCATTCCAAAAATAAGCGTGAATATTTACACCAAGAAAACAAGGAATTGGGACTCTTAACAGTATTTTTAAGACTAGTATTCCTGAATATGTACAGTATTACCTTTACCTTAATTTAAATTGCTTTTATTTTTAGATATAATGTAGTGTTTCTTAATTTGTTTGCACTTACTGGCATTTACGTACTTTTTCAGTATAACACTTACGAGAGTAAAACATTTACAGAAAGTGCACATAGATTATCTTTTGTTAGAAGTTTGAACCTGGTAATTTACAAGCTTAAATAATTTATGTGTTCAATTGCCTGGTTATAAACACAGAAATATCATAAGGGGATGTTTGTATATTAAAACTTAAGAATTTGCTTTTAGGAGTGAAGGAAAACTCCGAAAAGACCTCAACCGGCAATTTGTTGCTTCCATCCGGAAATGGAGCCTAGGTGTAGTAGGTAAGCAACAAACATAGCGGTGTACTCCGCTACGTATTGTGTGTCAGGATTTTTAAAACGATTTTTTTAACTTTGAAACTTTCTTACTTGGAGAGAATACGGCATCCAACTTTGGTGATGATTTCATTTAGAGAAAACGTCTCGAACTCGTGGCTTCTAGCCTGCCTGGGAAAGCACCGTGATCTCCACTTTCTAATATATACACGAAGTGCATGGAATGTAAGCATGCAAGTGAAAAAGAAAAGTGACCTGGACAAAGGGCGAAGATCGCATGTCTCCTTGTTTTAACTTGGTAATGTGTTAACTAGCATGCAAAGAGAACTTCGCTTTCCAAGAAGTAACAGAAATAGACACACGTGTGCTTACAATGTTCCATCAACATCAGACGTTGCCACGGAGGAGCGAGAGAGACCCTTAAAAATAAATAAGTGCTCCTACTGCATCTTCTTTTGAGTTTCTGTAAAACTCGAGATATTCAGTCCAGTTCATGAAGGTGCGGTGCAGACTCCCCTATGTTAAGTATTCCTTGAAACTTATGCATTCAGAGAGATTTAATTTATTTATAATAAAGTAATTTTAGAATCCTTTTATTTCGTTTGAAGTTCCAGTTATAAAATACACGACCTAAACCACCTATGCTTCTTAGTCCGGCCTAAATTTGCTGAACCCTGGTCAACAGCATTAGCCTCTTTTGCGAACAAGGGCAGCGCATAAGGCATTATAACTTTAATGTAAACGATGGGGAAATTAAATATGAAGCAGAAATCAAGTGTTAGTTCATATTACCAAGACTGTTACTGGATAAATCAGATGAGGATACTTCGAAACTTCAGTCTTGCTCAAAAGCTAGTCGTTTTTGCTTACAATGGGGCACCTCCAAGAGGAAGGTGAGAAAGACGCAGGGCGCTCAGGATTCACGTGCGATAAGCATGGTCGTAGATGGGGTCACTAATATTGTTTCCAGATAGAACAGCCCAACGCGAGCCCCTCAGAAGGGCCGTTTCCATAACAGACGCAGAGGCAGAACCCATTCCAAGGCGCAAGTCCCTGTCGCACCGCACCAACTCTCCTGGACCTGTCACTTTCGATCTTTAACAGAACCAACCGCATGATATGAAATGGAAGAGTGGCAAATTCGTGGAAATGAAAGATGCATTGCAACATTCGCTTAAGCGACATAAGGAAATAGCAAAATTGAAGGTTTGGAAGGATTTGAACCCTGGATTTCCCGAATGCGAATGCCAAGCTTTACCGTCTGAGCTTTGTTAGGAATATACAACTTGATAAGTGACAGCAGACTCGAAGACAGTAGCCTTATGACATTTTCCTGCAACTTTCGCAAAATCTCATAGCTTTGAGTGCAAAAGAACCCAGGACCCACAGAGCCACAGTTAACTCTGCTTCTAATTGCGTTTGCTGTGCAATAAAATATGTCAAATATTAAAAAAAAAAAAATATAACAACATAAAAGAACAAAATTAAAGGATATACGAGTATGCAATTGCAGAAACAAAACAGTGAGCACAATTTAATTTACCAGACATGGTTTTGATAATTAAACAAGAAGGTTAAAATTCGTTTCTGGAGATTTATAATAACCTTAAATCATTTATTATTAAACTTTCTCAGTAAGGGAGCAAACAATTTCCTTTGCATGCTGATAAAATCGCAGTATAAACAAGGTTAACATATATTGTTCTTTATTCTATTGTGAATAATAGAAATTATCCGCATATTGTAAATGCCGGGAAGGTAACCTACATTTATCCATGAAAGCTTCATTTCAAAAATTCCTTTCCCAATTTATAATTTCATCTAATATATGAGTTCATCAGTGTGCACCTTCTGCGAAGCCACAAAAGTAAAGTGGACGTTACTCACCATTACATAACTTTTGATAAATTCAAGTACTAGAGCAGCACAATATATTATTGAAAGTATATCCAGATAGAATATTTTACTTAATTAGAATAGCCTATAAAAATAAATTGCGCAAAATATAATTTAAAAAGTTTACAAATTGTATCAGATTTTGCTTTAGCATTCGTGAGACATAGGTCATGAAAGAAAAAGAAATACATTGTAAGACTGCAATTAAGTTTCTAAGAAATATAGCAAAATATAGATAATATCGAAAAAAGAGTAAATGTATTAGAAAAAAATTAAATAATTGAACTAAATAAAAAATAAATAAATAAAAATAAAATATAACAGTCAATGACTACTTTCATGTAACATCATTGATTATCAAGGGGTTATTTTATAAATAACAGAACTTCCAAATTTAAAGGATAGTGAAATGTTGTGCGCCCAAAAAGCCAGGTAGATAAATCAGATGTTGAGCCATAGCCAAGAATGCTTAAAGTATGAAGGATGACGATATTGGTGATTTAAATGACTTCACAGGATTGCAGACGAGTGAAGTCATTATAAATAATCATCGCAGAGAAAGTATTCAATCTAGATATTGGTGGTGATAAAAATCCGTGCCCTCATTCCGCTAGACAATCAGAGTTTCTATATACTAAGGGAAACCGGCTGATCTTCAGTGGATGAGCGATTCCCGGTAAGACTGGGGTAAATAGTTCCGCAGACGCAGGCAATTGAGCTTGGTCAGGCGTATTTATCACGCCAGCAATAATTTCAGTTGTATTTCTGTAGGAACTACGTGTTACACTGTGTGCCTGTGTGTTCTGGAATAAGATATGCGCTAGAACAAAGAACATTCATTTATGATTTCTATGTACTAAGGAAATTTTATATGTAATATAGGAGCTAAATTTCCAAGAATAACATCTCAGTTTGGAAGAGCAATTTTCAGATTAGTAAACTAAGTTACAATCAAATGCCTATTCATTGACAAGAAGCGGAGACCATGTTTTAACATACAAGTTTGATCAAATAAGCCAGCAATTAGAGACTTTTCCTCGGTATTCTTAAACACGATTTTATCACTAATTATTTTTTTGTTTGGTTTATTAACGGACACTTTAACATCTCATTAGCATTCCATTCAATTCAGGTCGTGAAACGGCCTATAAATTTTGCTCTGAGGCCTCTTCTTTCAGGCTTGAGGTTCTTTTACGTGCTATAAATCTACAACATAGAACCCATGCTTTACACCCTTTCCGTAGAAAGACATACTTAGAATTTTAACGCAAAAACTGAAATAATAATAATAATAATAATAATAATAATAATAATAATAATCACAACAACTCAGTCTGGGAAGACGGTTCTGGGGGAATTCGAGCCCAGATTTCCTGTTCACCTTAGCATCCTTGGTCACCTGTGTCGGTGCTATTCTATAATATTATTTTCAATCACAATATTCTTTCACTTATTATATTATACCCAAAATGTCACTACTTTCTATTATGTACTCATGTGGTAGCGGGCAGCAATTGTACTGATCTTATTATTTATTTTGAAAAATTGTTCTCAAAGTTATGCAATTTAGTTGATCTTCTTCTTCATCCCTTCAAGGATGGGTCATTGCTGTCCCGTTCCGAGCTAATTGTATTATTCCGTTTTTCTCTTATTTCACTATTTTTCTTCCTTCTTATCTCTAATTGTTATCTTTTCCACTGATCCCAGAAATATCATACCGTTTCAATTCGCTTACGATTCTGCTCTCTTAGGATCAATGTTTCATTACCATATAGGGATAGGACATTATGGGACTTAATTGGCTCATCCTTACTCACATTTCTTCCAAAATATTTCCTTATTATTGCATTTGTTCTATTATATTTCTGTATATTTACTTCCAAATCTAAATTAGTTTTATTACATCCCAGACATTTAAAGGCTTTCATCTGTTCTATATATTGTTCATTTGCCTTCCATTGACAATACTTTTGTTTTATTATAAGATATCTCCATATTATATCCTTTTAGTATGTTATTTAATTTTGTTATTACATTGGAAGTCGTCTTCTTATCGTTTTGATATCTTTTTTTCTTGCTAGGTATATAGCTTTTGGCTTAAAGTTGATCATCGAAGAAAAGAGAATCATTGCTTATTCATTCCAGTCCAAATTACATAAATGTTAATTCTCTTTATCAGCTGTGTAACAACTTTGTCAAAAATATATTAGATAAAACTTTGTTGAAGTTCTTTATTTTCTGTTTCTATATTGGTCTTGTTCACATTTTGGAATTATTATATATAATTTTATTGCTTGAATTAAATGCATATTTTTCCATAATTTCCCATATTATATTTTTTTTAATAATACAACTTCTTAATGTAATCCATAAATAGAATATTTGTACTTACTGAAATATCTGAGATTGTAAGTTATAAATTGCAATAAACACTGATTTCCTCAATGCTTACAAATGACAAATTGCGTGATGGTACCCTAAACGAAGTTCTAAAGCGCCTTCCTTAAATAAAATTATTTTCCAGTTTATCATTTTATCTCATGTATCACTGCCTGTAATGCCTCAGAAGTAAAACGGGCGCTAAACATAAAAAAACTTAACTGAACACCAAATATTATAACCCGCTTTAAGAACTGAAAAAAAAAATCTATTTAAAATCTATACTCAAAAAGGAGACAGCATATAAAATACAGTTCAAGAACAATAACAATGATTAAAGTCTACAATTAAAACAATATTATTAAAATACGAAATAAATTTGCTAGAAAAACCTGGCCACATTCTTTACTTATCTCTGCAAACGCTTGTTTTTCATGTAAAGGTGTCCCATTCACCTTTGTTTACTTCTGCAGATTTTTGTTCATGGTCTATAAACTTTTATTGAGGTATTTTGATTGGAGATGTTTGCAGCATACAGTTTTCTTTTCTTCAACTAATACTTTCTACTGCCTTATATGAGGTCACTTTTTCTGTTTTTAGTTTATTTCCAACGCTTCGGCTGCAACTGCATTCAATATGAGTTGTGTATTCCAATCTTAATGTTTAGTTTGGAGCAAGAAGGGATCTATATTTACATCATATTCTCTATAAACACCAGGACCTTTGAATGACATTATCGTTTTTTGATTTTCAAGAAATTAGACAATATTGTATTTCATCGTACCATGAAAGTTACTAGAAATATATCTAAGACATTTAACATCTAACACTTTATTTTCATGTCCAAAGAAGCCGATCTTTCGAATTTTCTGGAATAAAGATTTCATTATTCTTTTACGTATTAAATTTATGACTAAAAAATATTTAATTAAGTCTGTTCACTGCTTTATCATCTGATAGAAAAGGTGTTGGTTTCAGAAACAAATTTTTGGAATGACTGATTCTTTAGCTATCTACAAACGTTATTTTGTGAGTCAAACCGTAAGAGAGGTTAGGTAGAGGGAATGTTTGTATTCCTTCCTATCCTCTGCCCACTCAAGACTCTCGAGCACTTTGAGAGAGTTGGTGGTGGACAGCGACCCTTCAAAGTTCAAACACTCGTTAAAGTTGACAAAAATATAACTTGGAACTCTTGAGGTTTGCACTGAAGACCCGTGTGACGGAAGACATTGTCTAGGAAGGTTCATTAACCAAAGAAATGACGAAAACAAGTGGCGTTTGGAGGGGAGAGGGCAACGAGACTCTACAAGCGTTCCTCTTGTGACATTTGCCAAGAAATGGCGCAGCTCATCGAGAATTGCACCAAGCTTTGGCAGAACGCCTAGGAACTTCGCAGAAACCAAAAGTGAGGATGGGATATTCTGGTACTCCCTTTTCCTTTTCGCAACAGTTCCCCTAATGGATATCTATAATGCTGCGTAGCAGTTGCCGACGTGGGTGGCCATGGCGTACTTCTGGCAAGCTTCGCGATAGTTAAAATGCATTCTTAGTGTACATTTTAGAATGGTCAGAAAGTGTAATTACCATATATCCGAAACACTACGAAAGTACAAAAAATATCAATATATGATTGTGTAAGCTTTTCATATGGAATATTTCTTATTATTATCTTTGATTTCTATTGTACTATTCGAGGCGCATATAAAAAATAAACGACAAAAATAAAGAGAAATTTAAAAAAAAGAGGAATTTCAGCGTATTGTCAACCTGCTTAACAAAAACAGCTTCGTCTTCCAGATGTGGGTTGGAAGTCTTCCAGAGAACGTTAAAGTCGAAGGAAAATATGGCATGTTGTAATTCGTCTGTTTTCTATCGCAAAGAGACAAAATACAGTCATTTGTTGCTAACCTTGCCTCGACGTTGAATTCTTTGAACGTACTCACATCAGACTTATTGTGCTTTTTTTTTTTGTCTCAAAGATATTTGGCAGTGGTCTTCGAACGGTTTATAAAATCAAATATGTTTTACTTATATATGTTTTGCTTCAAATGCAATGTTCTCTTCGAAGATGTAATAAAATGTTATTTCCTTTTCTTTTCTTGAACATAATCCGTATATTATTAAATCTTACAGCTTGTGTAGTGCTGTAGTGCAATAATATAAAAGACCGGTTAATTATCGGCTTCTAGTGCACTAGGAGCCACAGTATGTTAAGTTTGTCTTGGGTGTTTTGAGAAGTGCGAAAGCACACTACAACCCCTTTAACCTTTAAAAGACTGGCTTAAGTGAAAATTTATATATTCAATTATATGCCTATGTAGTTAGGCTATTATAAACATAATTGAAGTTTTCTTTTATTACAACCGTTAGTTTTCATGTTAAACTATTGCCAAAATAGGTGCATTAATGTAAATAGATTAAAAGTAATGAAAAGGCACAAGTGCAATTGTATGCACGAATTAATTTTTTAAAGAACAATAATAAGCACAAATATGCATTTTATGCATAAATAACTTCATTCTATACAAAATATATTACATAAAATTAAATTTAAATGTTATATACAAACTTTACACTTATACTGCTATTCTTCTAATTTCTATGCAAGAGTGTTCTTAGTTTATTTGTTCTTATGGAAATAATCATCACAGAAGTCTCATTCACAACAAAAGACGCGTTTTTCTGGTACACAATGCATCTCTCTTGTGTGGCTCTCCCCAATGGTTTGCAGTTGGGATGAAGATATTGAAAACGTCAGTATGCAAAAATGATAGCGATATTTAGACCATTTTTGATGGCAGATGTGGTCTACAAGTTTACCTAATCTGTCCAGTAGATCAACCCTTCTCATTCCTTTATTTTATATTATATATCTGAATCGCGTGCGATTTCCTTACAACTTTTTCACTCTTCTAGTGGCCTTAAAGATTGAACTCACAGCTAGAAGGTTAATAACAACTGAATAATCATTCCACTATGAACAAATAACCATGAGATCCTAATTCTTCCTTCTTTATTTAATTTTCAGATTTTAGGAGCATTTATTGTTCCTGTGGAAAGCATTCGCTGATAGTTCAACTAGAAGAAAATGACCATTGGAAAACTTGCCAAAGAAAATTAATATGTAGAGTTGAATTTTCCACTATCGAAAACATTTGTGTCAGTAATTAACCCCAAGGTGAGCTCGAGATATATTTTCTACAATGAATATATTTCCATGATATCAAGTAATTATTTTAAGCACAAAACATTTAAACCTTGAAGTAAAAGCAAACAAGGTTTTTTCCTTCAAATATCCGGTACAATATTGGCCATGATAGGGTACTTTTGATCATGAAGACGTAGATGTTGTGAAAGTGTGCAAACTGTAGTAATTTTTTTATCAGAGGAGTTTAAAATGACTCCATCTTAGCAACCTTCAAGATTCCAAGATTGTTGATAGTGTAGATTCATTATGATGAACAATGCGCTTAATATTTATACACTATGCTAACAGCAAGAAAATCTTATAAAAATAGAAGAATTGTTGATTATTAGAATTCAAGATGGGCATTAGTATCAATGAAAAGTATAATTTAACCTGCAGTGTTTAAAACTGCACAAGAAAGAATATTTCTTAATGGCATGCCCTACATAGCATGTCAATATTCCCAAAATGGAACATCTATAACTTTAGCACAGATACTTAGAATGGGTTTTTTTTTTTTTTGTGTATATTTTGTCGTGGATTGTTAGAATACAATGTGGTGCATTGTTTTGTTTAGTATATTATAAATAAAAGAGTTATTTAATAACTCATGGAAAAACTCTTTAAGTATAAATATATTTGTCTTATTTCACTTAACGTTATTATTAATTTCTTATCAGTTATGTTGATGGAAATGAAAGTGCACGGTTTGTTGAAAGTAAGCTTTCAAATGTTAATTAACATATAGACAAATGTATAACAAATTAAAAGTCAATGCTCCTAGTTTGGGAACACTGTACATACAGGTATTCAGTGAGAATTCTGCACTGGGAACCTAGCAATTGTTTGCACTTGTATTTGAATGAAATGTAGAGATGGGTATTTTATAGACTTATTCGCTATTTGCTGTTAAAAACGGTGCGAATAGCTGACTTTCACCAGTGGATTTTGTAAAGATGATAATCTGCAGTGTATTCATTAAATTAAAAAAAAAAAAAATTAAAAAGTGAAATGGTGCTATATCTTTTATTCACAAAGACTTTGATATTCAAATTATTGCATGGGAATGAAAAACAAAACGTAGGATAGCATAAAAACATACAAAAGTATGAAAATTAATGACACTTGCAACAAATAATACGGATCGTATGCGGCTGATCTTTAATAAGGGGCACTGATTATTTAAAGCTTAGAAATTCCGTGACGAACAACAGTTATGTGAGGAATGGTGGAATAAACGAGTCTGGAAAATAGAGTAATGTGCATTCTATTTATGAATTATATTATAAACATTATAAAGTGTTTTTATTAGGTTTACAAGAAATTTCTTAATAAAATTTAGCGTCTATCTTGGCAGCCTTGTGCCGATGATTGAAGTTCTAAACCTATGTGTGTGTTTCTTTATTTTCTGAATCCCAAAATACAAACTTGTAAGGGTTACTAGAGAGCTCAACGTTACTGTTTTACCAAACGGTAAAATAAATTGCATTCATTGTGGTACTTCTTCCCCTTCTTATTGCAGTTCTTAGTTAAGCTTCTAGCATTCCCTGCTAATTATTTCAGTTCTGCGGGATAATTAATGATGGTGCAAGTATGTCCCGAATCAGCGCCTAAAAGGGATTGCGATTTGAATTTTCAGAAGGGGGAAGGGATTGGAAACTTCACTAAGGCAATTTATTCTAATCATGGCTGTGGAAAATATTTTATTGGTAATTTTCAAAGAATAATGTTCCGGTATTAGTGCTCGATTTAAATTGCGAGAAAGCACGTTGAGCTTAGCGACATGTTGCGTAGTTGAGTAACGGCAGACACTCGTCGGTAATGTAATAGTCTGACTGTTTCTTTGCGTTATCTGATTGCTTATGAGGTATATTTATTCTAACACAGTTTGCATGAAAACTTTGGTCCGTCATTCAGGGTTTACCAAAATGTTCATTTCAAGAGCCTTTTTTCCATTAAAAGTGAATGTATGCCATCGCTGAACACCTTCTAAATGATTCTCACATTATTCCTTGCCGCGGACCCCTTGCTATTTCGGACTCACAGTGCAAAATCATAATCATTTGTATCCCATATATTTTTGAAAATTGTTCATTGCTGCTTTAATAGATATGCATACAGAGGGTGCCAACATGTATACACACTTCAAGCAAAGAAAAAACTACGTTAACATAGCAAAACTGAATTCACACAAAGAGAAAATGATGAGCACTAATCAACTTAGACTTTTACAGTTACAACAGTTGCTCAAAATGCCCATCATCAGCGTCGATACAAATGAGTGCGTTGAACTACTGATTGAGCAACGTTTGCGAAAGTGTCCTCACATGCTGTTTCAATTTCTTCCCGAAGTGCTACCAGTGTAGCTGGTTTTCTACAGTATACAACATCCTTAAGAGTTCCCCATAGGTAGAAGTCCAACGGAGCAAATTTCGGAGAACACGATGGAAACTCGATGGGACATCTTCGTCCTATCCAGTGCCTTGGATAGTGCCTAGGATAGTGCCTTGGATCCAGTGCGCGGGGCTTGTTGCTATGCGAGGTCTCCCAGATCCACCCTTGTGAACATCGCATACGATGCCACGAGTCTCACATTTGTCTCGAATGCGTGCAATTGTTACTCGCGTTGGCGGTTCTATTCTGTACCCACGTCTCCGTTGCCTTTGAACTTCAACAACATTCTCGGTTTTCCAATATCACTTTAAAATTGCTTTCCGCTGCTCAAACGATAATCCTGACTCCATTTTGTTGTAGCAACGCTAATATAACGTAATATGAGTCACATCTGTTTACAGAACATCATATTACACATTACTGTTGTTTTTTTTTATCCAACTTTGAAATATATTAAATAGATATCTATTGTGAAAGAGTGTATATATTTTTGGCACCCTCGGTTTATATATACAAACTAAAATGTTCCATTTGTAATATTTTCCATTAATGTACTGTATCCCTGCACAATAATATTCATAACAAAGATATTACGTTCAACAAAGCATATAAAAGTATAAATCATGGTACTGACATATACCGGGTGTAACAATAAGGTAGGGCAAACTTTTCAGGACACATTCCTTACACGTAGAAGAAGAAAATATGTTATATGGACATGGGTCCGGAAACGTTTTATTTCCATGTTAGAGCTCATTTTATACAACTCTTCAAAATACATTAATCATGGGAACACACAGGAATAGAACGTATCCTCATACCACATGAAAACCTTTCTTGTATGGCATGTTAAAAATACCCTCTTGGTTACGTCTGTTAAGTTGTAATTCTTAGGTTCCATTTTAACGAAGGTAATGTTGATCATGTATGCTAGCGGAGGGCATTTTGAACATTTTGAACATTTCATGCAAGAAAGAGTTTCATGTGATATGCTGGTACGTTCTGTTCCTGTGTGTTTCCCATGATTAATGTACTATGAACAGTTGTAGAACGCGAGTTCTAACATGGAAATAAAGCGTTTCCGAACTAATGTATACATAACGTGTCTTCTTCTACGTGTGAGGAATGTGTCCTGAAAGTTTGGCTGCACCTTATTGTTACACACGGTATTTGCAAACAAAATGCTCATTTTTTACATTTGCACTAATGCACGTATCCTAACACAATAATAATATTCATAAGAATATTATCACATTTAACAAAGCATATAAAACTATAAAATTATTACTAACAATATTAATAGTGCAACATCACTCATTTAATTATATCTTCGATACTTTTACTATAGGTTAGCTGTTATTTACGATCGACCATCAGTGACGGTATTGTACTGAACATATCTAATACTAGCTGTGGTTTTAAGGATGTAAATGCTCTTTTTAATTAACCACACACACACACACACACACATACACACACATAACAAAAAGTCAAGCAGGGAGACTTAAAGGAACACAAATTATTACTAATAACTTTGCAATGCTAAGTTTCATCGATATAAACTCTAGCAAGCGACTTTTAGGAGCCCTGTGGAAAAAATGCAGAATTACGCTCCCACTATTGAAGGGACGTAAATCACTTACATGTATAAAAATATCCTTTCCTAATTTATCATTTTATCTCATGTATCACCAGTGTTAACCGCCTGTGGTGCCTCAGTAGTAAAAACGGGTGTTAAACACTACTCAAAAAAAAAAAAAGAAAAACTTCCATGTGTCTATAGATATCAGCTGTTAACTCGTGAAAAAAAGGTCATGTGGTTCTTTTGTTGCTGGAGAATATTATATAAAGTGCCAATAACGGAAGGCTATTTCTGCGTCATGTTCAGTATATTAAAATACCACTCACATAAGTTCAACATCGCGCGCTTCTAGTTCTTGCATCACAGTTATTTTGTAAGGCTTAAACTTTAAAGTTCTTGTATTTTTTTTTTCCACCTTAGTGCACCAGAGTCCTGTGTGTTGTGAAAGACACGGAAGAGAATTTTAGGAAACTTTTCTAAGGGACAGTTAGTATTTCTAAAGCTTCCCCTGTGGGGACCCTACTATGACGTCTTGACCTTTTAGTGTAAATATGTCCTTTATCTTGAAAGTTACGACTTAAAACTCAAAATCGAATAAATTTTCTTCCAAAAGCAAAAGTCTACGAGCATGACTAGCCCAATTTATTAATATAAATATGAAAAAGGAAAACTATTTGACCTTTAGTAGAAAATGTATACTATAACATAAAACATGTGTCGGTCCTGGTGCTGTAGTTACCATACTTGCCTCCTAAACCCAAATCGCGGGTTCGAACCCGGCCAGGACCGATGGATTTTTTTCGGGTGTAAAAACCCTAAGTATGGCTTCCTTCGGAAGGGAAGTAAAGCCGTGGATCCTGTGTCGTACATTTACGGCACGAAAAGGAACCTCAAGCCTGAAAGAGAGGCCTCTGAGCAAAATTTGTCGGCCGTTTCACGCCCTGAGTTGAATGGGACGCTGATGACCTGAGCTGTTAAAGAGCGTCCATAAATAAATCAATCAATTAATCAATCATAACACATGTATCGGTTCGCAAAAAGAAGAAGAAATAAGAAAACAAGCTACCCACCGTGAGCTCGCCTACTTAATGCATAGCATGTTGCTGCGTACCATTAGGAAAAAAAGAAAAAACAAACTTAACATGTGAACTAATACAGAAATCATTAGTATTTAGTGACAATTATGCTAATCACCGGGTAATTTGAAAAAGCAGATAACACCTTAATATAGATTGTTTTCTTTAATTAACATTCACACCTAACTTACTGAAGTTATGCATTATTACCATGCCTACAGTTTGTACACTAGCCTTGCTATTTATCTATTGGAATAACTTGATGTTTTGACTACAGAAGTTAAGAATTTTCACTGTAAAACAGAATTCTCTAAGTCCACTGAGCTTTGTCTGTACTGGAACCATGAAGTTAGTTTCCTATGAACTGTTTCAACGATGAATGAACTAACTTGATCATGACCGAAATTAATCACGGCAGCTTTGGTTTCGGGAAGTTGTCCCAAATACGTGCCAAGTCGGCAATATACCAAACCAAACCAAATATTCGTATCTAGAAGTTTTTGCATTAGACCTTTAAAGGAAAGTATTTTCCTTCCGGTTGTATGTCACCTAGGACCCTAGTAATGGGTAAAATGTACCAAAAGAGCCGAAGTATATATTAAATAGAACCCAAGGATATACAAGACTAAATTCTAACAATTAAAACAAATGTTGTCAGCTTATGTTTATAAGAACAAATGAGATCATTTTTAAAAATGTTTGGTGTTAGTTATACCTATCGTGAATTATATAGATGGCGCTATCTGTATGGCGTAATTAACTTTGAAAGTATATTTCTTCGTAGTGGCAGTGCAAGGTGTATCTTTCATTCTAGTGGGTATGGAGTTTGAAATAATAAAGAGGCAAAGATTTTTGATTTCATAAAGAGTTAACTAACGGAACTGAGGGATGCAAATGTGTGAAGGAAAATTTTGTATTTTTGAAAGTTAAGTATATACAAATTGCTGAATGTGTGATAAATCATGATCATAAACAAGAGTCACACAGTAAACTAAATCGATGGAAACTGAACAACTCCAACTCCAATGTTAACATGAAAATAAATGTTTAATAAGTTATAATTTTCAGCCGAATCGTAAAAAGTTTCAGAGCTAGCTCATTAGTAGCGATGAAACATTTCCTACCATGGACGCGAAATAGCCGCATCTTTAACCATACAGTGTAACTGACACTAAACTCTGCCTAGCGTTCCAATGTAAACAGCATCATCTGATATCGTGTACCGTAGCTTGCGTCAGGCTTATGCTATTATCTTCTTTCCGAAGAAATTGTTCCATTCTGGTCATTAGTTATATATAAATTACCTGAAATTTCCACACAGCTACACGAAATTCTATAGAACTTCGTTGTAGAACCAAATAAAGAGTAAACGTTTCTTATAATTAATGATAAAGAAGATAATGTTGTGGTATTTTCTTGCAAGATTAATTTAATACATTTATCACAATGTCAGCGTGTATTTGTTGATGTAACTTTTATAGAGCACCTAAATCGCTTAACTAAATGTTCATCATTCATGGAATGATGAACGGAAATTACATTCTGTAAGTAAGTCTACAAGCAATCGAGTCGGTTCTGAGGATCTGGTGGTAACCGTACTTGCCTTGTAGTATGCGATTTCAATTCAGGCCAGGATTTTTTTCGGGCGTAAAAATCCTAAGTATGGTTTCCTTCGAAAGGTAAATATATCCTAAGGTCTCATGACATAGATTTAGGGCACGAAAAAGAACCTGAAGCCTGAAATAAGATGCCTCTGAGCAAAATTTATCGGCCTTTCACGTCCTGAATTGAATGGAACGCTCATGACCTTAGATGTTAAAGAGCGTTCGTAAATAAAATAAATCAACCACAACAAGCCCTCCAGTCAATAACTAGTGTATGTAGGTGCGTCCTACTATAATCTCAGAGTTCATGGTGATTTACAAAATATCTACTGAAATTCGCTTGGGAAAATGTTACTTTACAATTACTTTACGTAGGAGAGGTTGATTAGAAAAATTGCATGCATTGAAATTTTATACAGAGCAGGGGAAAAAAATATTAAATTTTTAATTTCTTGAAGTTTGTTGTTGTTGTTGTTGTTTTGCTATTTAGATGAAGCCATATTGACGACGTTTTCGCGGCTATCTTAATGCACACTCTACCCAGAAACCTTGAGTTAAAGCTTTTTACTCCTCTAATTGACTTTCTTTCCTCTAGTTGGGTTGAGATTTCCTCAAGGGCTACAAGAACTACAAATAGCTGCGAGGCCTTACATTCGAAGCTAAATCCATGTTCTATCATCACCATTTAAATAACTTTTAACTAATAACTGCACTAAAAAACCAAAACAAAGTATTTGAAAAATAATAGTGAAAATGCAGCTAGGAGGAAATTAATTCATAGGAAAGAACAATAAGTAGTGAAAATATTGAGCAGTTACAAAAAGGAAACATATCATTAAAACAGTTAAACTATTTCGGCCTGTTTTACCGTGGTTCATGGTTTAATATGCTGCCATAGCTTTCCCCAACTACTGCGGTTGGCATCATCAGTGGACGATGAACGACACCTGAGTAGTGGTGGTGGTAGTGGTGATGGTGTTGATAGCGGTGGTGAAACTATGATAGCATATTAAACCATAGAAGATAAATTCATCTGACTAACAGTTTCAATGTTATACTCTATATAAGATATTTGAATAAATAATTAACAACAAAAAATTAAAGTAACAAAAAATAATATTATATAAGACTTTACATTATTTATTTGACCACGGTAAATCAGCTCGGAAGATTTGAACTGTTTTAATTATAAACCGGCCGTGAAATCCTGAAAAGTATTATAGGAAATATATCAATTTTTTATTTCATCAAACCTTTTTGATTTTACTGATATATAGTTATGTTTAGTTATGTGTTTTGCACTGTTCCATTTTAACATTATGTATTGTTTACATTCCTCGGTTTCTCATCTCAAAGCATGATCCGCGTTGGAGTTAGAAAAAAATTTATCAAAGCGCATTTAGTATGCTGCTGAACCCAGTTGGTTCACATCGAGTAATACTCATGTAATTTCGATTAAAGAAAACGGGAGGGAACTGGAATTTCATTACAGAATG
This sequence comes from Metallyticus violacea, assembly GCA_030762175.1. Classification (NCBI taxonomy): domain Eukaryota; kingdom Metazoa; phylum Arthropoda; class Insecta; order Mantodea; family Metallyticidae; genus Metallyticus; species Metallyticus violacea. Next base: position 359,179,089 of record CM060846.1, on the reverse strand, counting down.
CCGCAAGTGTGAGCAAAGAACACGATTTTAAGTGACTTTTTTGTTTTAACAATGAAACGTGCTTTATAATGCCTCCTCATTTCAGAAAAGCAGCTAATTATAATTTTGACATGTACCAAGTAAAATAGTTGTGTTGTTCCAGAGCAATAATATGTCGTATTCTAACCACTTCACAAGATACGACAAAGTCTAAAGAAAAAATAATTTTGCGCATGTCAATACTGACATTTTCAACCTGCAATTTTCCTGTTGCTAAACACCGGCTTTTGTGAATTTGTCAGCTACTGGCGTTTAGCATTACGGATAATGAATCGAATTAATTGCACAAGCTAGGCTACCAATGAGACTGTCATATCTAAATTTTAAATTCCTTCATAGCATTTAGGTCAGCAAGAGAAAGCTCATTAATGTATGTAAGCTTACAAGCATGATTAAACAGCAGATTTTAAGCACTAAAAAGAATGAAATATGCACCAAAAATTAAACATATCTTTAATAATCACTAAATTATGAACTTAAGTTCTTCATTTCACATATAATCCCTTTTTTACTAACAGAGCATTTTCAAGTGAAAAATACTTATTGTAAATTTTAAAAATACATAATTTAAATTAATGTGACTAATATATCTATAAAATGACTTCAATTTTACACCTGAAAAGGGAAATTAAAAATGGGCAATTGTTTTCATCATAAGAAAATCCATAGTATTATTGTACACCTGACAATTTTTACAGTATTTTTTCCCAAGTAAGCGACAAAGAATTTTCTTTTGAAATAAACTTTTAAATGAGGAAATGCTCTGATTTAAGTAATTAGGAATAAGTAATGATCGCACTGTTTAACATTAATAACTTATTTTCCGTAGTTTGCCACACAATAAATGACATATGTTTTTCCAAAGTTTCCATAAAAAGTTTATCTTTTGCTTGTAAGTACAACTTCTAAGTCAGAAATAGATATTTTCATATCTACAAATGTCCCTGGAGCATATTTCATCTTAGACATGCATAAGATCAACAGCACAATCAAATTCACGATTATTTCCTGTTAAAATGTTTGCCACTAATACAGTGCGATCAGTGATGTCTCCTCCCGCGGCGCAGGTTTTTCCTACAGGCAACCTCCCACTCGTTTGCCGCGCCATAAAGAGCGTAGTAAGCCTGCTTGCTTACCTGTTGACCTTGCTGACTGTTGCAGTCAAGCAAGCGCAGCTTTTTCCGGGTGTGTGTTGTGTTGTTCATTTCTTAATTCGACAGTATACATAGTGTATTATGCCTCGTGAGTTTACAACTATGTGTTTCAACAAGACAAAGTTATTAGTAGGGATTTGTGCTCGGTCCCCCGATCCAAGAGCCTGTGATTATTATATCTGGAGTAAATTAAAAAAAAATTAAAATAATGTTCGTCGTGTACAAAATGAGCCCGCACGCCGTAAAAGAACTCAAATATAATATTCTTCAGGACATTTTCTAGATTTTTCAAAATGAATAATTTCCTAAAGAGATACCAAAAATATATAAGAATGATAGCGGGCAGTTTCAACACCTCATTTGATAATTTGGTAAGTAATGAGCCCCTTAAATTGGTTTGCGTATTTCGTTATATGGTTAGTTTGTTTTATAGTTTTACCCTCCTGCTAATCATGGAGCCCCAGCTGGTAGGTTAACCGGTTAACACATTTGCCTAGTTAAAATACACAGTTACAATGTATACAATTAATTCTATTGTTTTAATGCGCCGTAGGTTTGAAGTGGGATGATGTGTTTGTTTCCTTGCCTGTGTTGTCATTTTTAGCCAAGGGAAAACTCTGTCAACCAACATAAAAGTTATGAAAAATTATGTATATTTTAAAAGCTAATTTATGGAATAGGCACTAACTTCAAAATAGGCAGTTATACGCACTATAAAACTACAAAATTTAAGCTTTTAATGCACAAAACAAAATCATTCTGATTTTTTCATCACATCTATTAAGGAAAGAAATAGGCGCTTATTTGAAGATGCGCCGTCTAGTTATTGTTGAAAAGGTGTTGGAACTGGCACATTTACGTGAATAAGAACCTCCATTAACGCTTCAGTAATGGCCAAATACTAGATAACCGAAAACTCCTGCTATATTAAAGTCTTGAGAGTGTCGATATATATATTTCTGTGTTACCAATATATTTAGGTGCAATTTACTTGACGATTCAAAATGCTCTATGTGATGCTTAATGATTAGTTCCAGAGAAAATAGTCTGATAGTATTATTGCGGAAAACATAATTGGAATTCATTTCGAGTGTTCTCTTGCTGATGCGTGAGAAAGAGCATTCCCCGTCAACCGGTTAAAGGAAGAAGCGACTCAAAATGTGGTGCCATCAAGACGGTTCTTCACCTCATGCTGCACTCCTCTCCGCGACTGCTTGTTGTTTTATTTCGAAGCTTGCAAAATATTGAATTCTTAAAGAATTGATTCTTCAGTATAACGGTAAGCTGACCTTCATAAAGCAATAAACTATATTTTATGGCCAGATCACGAAGTAGAGATCATAGCAGAGGCTGCCGCACCTATCTCAGAATGTTCTTTGTTATTTTTTTGCAGAAGAATCGCTTTTTGCTGAATTCTCACGATGCCGTTAGCTCCATCTACCTTTTTTTATTATAGCAGGAATTATTGTAAAGATTGTCGTCATAAGGAATAATTAAATGAACTTAATCATCGGGTCAACGCCTCCAATTCGAGTATGGTTAACTCGTCAATAATATTTACTGAGTAGCAGTAATGATGCTGAGGACGTTCAGTAGCCATTAAGCTCGTTAAACAGATACATTTTATGGATTGTAGAAATAATATAGTTGTTAGTTGCGGCAAGACAAGAAGCAATTTATTGCAAGTGCAATGGTTTTTAAGACGGGCGGACAAAGCTATAAAAGTTATAGCATTGATGATGTCTTGCGTAGCCCATAGGCGTTTATAAGAAAAGCTATGAATTTAATTTGATATGTCATTGCATTAAGGCAGATGTTTGTGCCTTGATTGCTTACAAAGGCGTGTTCAAGCGAGAACAGTAGTAAAAATCTCCCGACAAAGAAATAAGTAACTATGCGCAATGAAGGGTTATAAATATAGGAATAATTACAACCTATAAATATATATTTGACATTAACGAGTTATCTAAACACGGAAGTGTTTTATTTCTATATGTCGTTTTCTATTTATAAACAAATATTCATTTCATATACATTTAGTGTTTCTTTTTTTCTTCAACATTGTAACAATAGAGAAATTTTCTTTGTTCCGATTCATTCGCGCGAGTCGAAGTACAGCGCTCACTTAATACAATTGATTTGTTTCTGTATCGCAGTGTAGTCATTTGGTCTAGCCTTTAGTAAATTAAACGATTTTGAACTTAATTTGACTGTCTTTAAATTGATAAAAAACTACTGCCCGTTCCGATCTGATTTTTTTTCCCTCCCGTTTAACGCCCGTTTTTACTACTGAGGCGGCGGACACTAATGATACATGAGATGAAATGATAACTTGGAAAAGGATTTTTTTTAATGGAAGGAAGCGTTCCAGGACTAAGTTTATGGTGCCTCCCCGGCTGAGGAAAACCTGGAAAAAACCTTAGTCAAGGAGGACGGTCCTGGTGAGAGATCGAACCGCAGACCTCCCACTCGCAGTCCGCGCCTTAACGACCTCGGCCATCCGTGGCGGTCTTTAAGTTGGTATTTGATATATTTGATAAAAATATTTAGTATTGATGCAGTACAGAATACAGAAATATAAGATTATGTTTAACACATTACATGAGTACAGTAAATAATTAATCCCACTTGATAGTTATGGTACATAAATTATCTTTCGGTCGATGTTTGCAACTGAAAGCTAGTGGTCGTCTCAATCAATGGAAAAATTTCCTGGCATTCTCTCTGGTTTTATCAATAACAGTTAGCTCAAAATATTATTTTTATTCTATAAATAAGAACCTGTATTTGCTGTTTAACATAGTTAATACACACTATAGAGTTATTCCTACAGACTTCATTTTCTCTCTTTTCTAGTGGTAAAATACATTACAGTAAAATTGTCTTCACTAACACACTGCTATTAATGACACTACATACCAATGAACTTGATCTCTTAAGCGCTAACTGAGCTAAAAATAGCACAAATAACAGAAACTGCGACCGGCCGTCCACATGCACAGCATGGGAACTGTCTGTCTGTTAATAGGAAAGGCGATTGGCGTGACCTTGATCCAGGCCCCCAAAATAAATAAATATACAAACTATATTTATGTTTGGCATTTTGTGATATTGTTTTTTTTTTTTTCACCTAAATGAAAACTATATTAAGAGTGTAATACAATATAATTTTCGAAAGTTACAGTGATTAATTTTGCATTTTCCTCAAGTTTCCGCTCCTTGGTGAGGGGCAATAGAAGTACTTGCCTCTGCATACAGTCATCTTACTGGAAAATGCTGACGGATCTTGTGAGCAGCACATTTGAATGAAATACAATTCGATATAACACCTTTCCTTTTAAATTTAAATTATATGTTATAAAATTAACGCAATTTTCTGTTTTTTTTATACAACGAAGTTTTAGTACAAAAACTACCTGTTTATGAAAGTGATATATAAAATAAGTGATATTTATTTAAATTCTGGAAAAATAACTAATTGTTTTAACAAGTGTAGTATTAAGCATTGAAATTTAGTTCTTAAGTATTTTATTTTTATTTGAACTAAAAATAAAAAAATTAAGAAAATATTATAAGAATCGTCTTCGACTTAACAAATTCAAGTCTTTTTCGAATCCTGGCGAACACTGTGAACCATTTGAATTTCTTTAGTTTCACTTTCCACATACAGATGTCAGAAGGATAGGTGGTTAAAATTAAAAATTGATTAATATTCTGTTAAATGATGCTACTTGTGTTCTTTCGTTATGAAATGATGAATCCAGTAATACTTGTGTATCGGGCACAAGTTCCCAAAGGCTCAATTGTATTTTTTTTTTTCAGAGAACTTGGTAATTTAACATACCTAACTATAAACTGAATTAATTTGAAAACCGGCTCAAATAATCTAAGACATCATGGGTTCAAACATTTCTAAAGAGGGCATAAACTTTTATCATTTCTTTCTCAAACTTTTTAAGCTCGAAATTATAAAATTTCTGTAAGTAAGAAAAGTACAATTTGCTAAAATTAAGTGTAAGGTTGCTCATTTGTGTTTAATTAAATTTGCAATATAAGATAAGACGAATAAACATAAACATGAAGCCCGAGGGAACTGCGATCTCCACCTGTTCTTGTCATAAAAGAGTTGGTAATATGTGGACTTTCCCGTTTGCAGCGTAGTGGCCATGATTCGGGTAATTCCTGTAATAGCTCACTTTTCCATTGCACAGTTGAGGAAAAGAAACAAAGAAACTGGTCGACTGGAAGGTCGCACACCTGAGGAACCAGTGATTGCACAACCACATGGAGGGCCGCTACTATTTGACCCTGACATTGTGTCATGTCTCCATAGCGGCAGGAAGTAACTGCGATCCGTTGTCCTATTTAGGAAACTTTCTTGTCCTTGCAGCGCAAAGGTTACAGCTCTTTGAACAAGTTTTGTTTGTTCAATACTGTGCAGTCATTTTGGTCGTCAGGAATTACGTCATCTATATATGGATAAAAGCATCTTCCATTAACACAGACCTGCAAGTTTTAGCTGGTTGAATGTGTTTTGTGAAGTATTAGCAAAATTTTCAAGAGAAAGAATAGTCGCATGATCAAAGCGATGGTAATGGCAAAACCGTATATCTTAATTAAAATAATGGAGGACCGTGTTAAAAAAACCAAATTGGATATAAAACTAAGTTTGTATAATAATAATAATAATAATAATAATAATAATAATAATAATAACAACAACATTTTACCTGGCAAAGTTAAGATCGTAAAGTCCCCCTGCACTTCACCAGGGATAATAACGATTGTAATATATATAATAAAGTTAATGAAATTAACAATTTGAGCACAGGGCTTGTTAAATACTGCATTTTCCATAAAAATAACCTTCGAGCAATATTCTTAATTGTTGTTATGATCGGTAGTTCAGATTTTCAAATTTTATGTCCTGAAGCGGTCATGGATATTTGAAACAAGCGAGAAAATGACAGTTTTTGTAAGGTTATGTATTCATCGGCAGCTCAAAAACTTCTACAAAACTATTTACAGCTACGGAGATCACTTTTGAAATAATAGATGTACTTTAACACGTTTTGCCATCTGACCCGTTTTCCTTTTATCGCCCCCTCATATGAAGGAGAAGAAGATAATTATGAAATTCGGCATTATCTGTGAACTTACCGTCTAGGGGTATGTAGCTTTGAGGCTTTGCAACACAATTGTTTGTTTCATGTCCTATGCGATCTAGAAGTATATTATACATACCCATATACATGGAAACCTGAAAATCATGCACATTTCTTGTTATTTACGACCCCGCGCTAGTCACACATACTTTATTTTTCGCGCACAACACGCGTTGCCGTTTTGTTTTGCTTTGTTTCTAAGAGCTAATCACGTTTCTATCTCATGTGGTGTATATTAACATCGTCCTCGAACAGGAGGCATTGACGGTAACCTCTGGTTATGAAATATTCATTGTTATTTAGTTCTCTATGTTGATCTACTGCAGTATATTATTATGTAACCGGTTCTGCATTTCCTCAAGGTCGCCATGTTTTATTGTGGAAGCCACATACAACGCACAACAGGGTACCCAACTGGTCTTTGCAGGTGCGCTGCCATAAGTAGTATAGGCCTTAATTATCGGGCCAGGTTAATCGATAGCATTTATGGATGCCTGAAAGAATAGCGACTTGATTAAGTAATACTACTTTGCATACAGTTACTTAAAATTGTATTCAGATGTTTAAGCGAATGCGCATTAATATCATTAAAGGCAGTTAAGGATTAACGAGAGCCTAAATGGTGATTTTCACGATTCTTTAACTTTTCATAATTTGATTTATTTTAAAATTTGATTTTCCCAATTATTTTGATATGTATTAAAAACGGTACGATAATTCTAATTATTCTAAAAAGTTTAGGAAAATTATGTCGCAGCTATTTTTACGTTGTTCGAAAAATTCACTCAATTAAATATCGATCATTTTTAACTATTTCTTATACAACGGGTATCTTTTATTTTTATTGTTCGATAAAGAAATAAAAGAAGAAAAACATCAGTATTAAGATCTTAGGGTTTGAGGAATATGCGCTTGAAGGAATTTGGGGTTCTATTTCTTCAACAAATTTGTAGAGTTTCTTTTAATTTTTATATTATTTGAAACTTATTAAATAATCACTAAAGTCAGCTGACTATCTGTAATTATTTTTGAGACAATGGACAATGAATTTGCTGTATTTATCTTTGACGGAATGGGATATTTTAACTCCCCTTAAACTTTAATTAAAGTACGTTGCTATACCTATAGACAAAATTTGCATTTGCATTTTTCTGCCACTGGCACTCTTATTTCGTCATACCTTTCGATAATTGTTTTGCTTCAAGAAAAAGTTTTTATTATTTATGCTAGAAATATCATTTTATTGATACGCCGGCAGGAATTTGTGCAGCATCGCTTTGTTAGAGTAAAGGGTCAAACAAAAATATTCATCCCGATGATGTATAGGGTTCAATACCTAAATCATACCATACTAACAGATGGTAGGCGAAGTAATACAAGGTATTCAAACATAGCGTCACTTAAAAGAAGAAAGTCCACTAAATCCAGCCCAGGTATTCGGACTAACTCTCTCTTTTTTATCTAGTGGATAAAATTTTAACATTGCCATCTTCAGAACAGCACATAAGTTCTAATAAGTGAACAGCTAATGCATTTATTTATACCCGCTTACTTTAGTTATCAAGTGAAAATAGGAAAAAGGAGAGACATTTTTCAAAGAGCTTAACAACCACAGCCGCTATTTCTAAATGATTAAAATGGCACCCTATTTGATTGACAAATACTCTACCATACATTTGTATAAAGGCTGACCGTGAACTGCAAATTCTTCATGTTATTGTTAACGAAGTAATCTTTGTCCTTTGTCCTTTGAACAATCCTTGCCGACTGCAGTGTCTTAGAGACATTTAATGAAATATACTAATGATGACGTATATAAGCCCGAAGTCCGACAACGTCTAAAGTATCTCCTTTGTCTTTTCAGGGTAAGGAAAAACTTCAGGAAATCAACCTATTTAGGCAGTTTTTTCTATACCGAGCGAGGTGTCTTATTCGGGAGGTTCCGAGTGCAATTTCTGACCTTGCGATTTTCCGCTCTCCTATTTTATAATAATTTTAATCCGTTACTTCAGTTACAGGTTTAAAAGTTACAGACGAAGTGAACTGGTGCGGTGTAACGGTTGCTTGCGCTTTGGAAACTTTTCTGTTTGGGCGCCTCTTATGGAAGCGGTCCTTCTGTCGGGCTTCAACTTTTTTGGAGAGGTATTCTATTTGGAAACAATGTTAGGGGACCACGTCTCCGTTCATGCCTCACAGTGCCGGCCGGTTTCACTCTCACATTTTCCTTTCCTACCATTGGAGACTTAGGCACAAACGGCCAACCCTTGAGCAAGACTGAAATACCGAAATATCGTCCAATTGAAGTTATTTCTGCAGAGAATAGAACCTTTGGTCACTAGTAAAAACGCATATTTTAGTAGCTTTTATAACTGATCGTGCTTTCAGAAAACATTTATTTTATTTTTACCAATATTAAATTTTGTTGCTACTTTATAACGATTAATTTCATCACCGTTCAGAAGTCTACACTTTTAGGGTCATTTGCAGTGAACGTAGTGTTTACTTAATGCATATTATAAATTTCCAGTGCTGATACGGTATATATTGACTTAAGAAATGACTCTAGTGTATACCCTGAACTTCAAGGCAACGGGGGATTGTATAATTTAACATTTATGCCAGAATTAAATAAGCTGCAGCCACAAGCTAGAGCTATCGATAAGCGCGTAATACCAACCCATATCGTTTCAAATTATTAACTTGATCTAACTAAGGAAGCAAACGCTGGATTTACACACTCTTCATTTTCCAAGTCTTTTTGGCTTCTCTAAAGTAATGAGCAATGGGTGTTGTTTCGCGACGAATGCTAACTTTTAGTCCCTCTAGAACGTGGGATACATACATTCAGCTCTTGGAGGTGTCCTTGGGCACAGTTACAACGGAGCACACACCTGCTAAGGATAAGTGTTTGAAGCTTGCTTTTGCATTAATGTGTTGTGAACAAAGTGAGCTGCATTGGTTATAGTTCCCGTTCAACATTGGGCTTTCATTTACGATTATACGTGTTAAAGTACCGAACACGTGATTCAGATACCCTTATGTTAGTTCCATCATACGGACAGGAAGTTTGAGTGACAGAAAGTCTTAAGCGAGGGGAGTTGAATACATTAGGATTATTTCCTACCCTCCAAAGAGCCCTGAGGTATGAAGACGAGATGGAGCTATGTGTGTCTGTGTTTCAACAACATAAGCAAGTAAGGAACATCAGCAGGGGTGTTCTTCACGAAAGTACATATTGCAAACGTGCAAAATTATGCAATTCAAGGAAATTAATTCATAGACGTTCATGGCCTACAAAATGTAAACACAAGTGATTGCATAAAAAAAAAACAAAACTAATACTACTATAGAGTACTTTGTTGTTTGTAGCTAAAGAAATTATTGCGTATTGAAACTTTATACTTTAGTGAAATAGGCCCTACTGACTGTAGTAATGAAAGGCGTTCTATAAACGGATGGTCTAAGAATCGTAATTATGTTCCTCCCCCTTTGAGAAAAATTCTGGTGACAACCATGCTTGTTCCAATCACCAATTACAAAGCGTAACCGTTAGACGAGCTAGAAGTTATTTGTCAAATGTATCTGCTTGTGTCGGGGCATAAATAACATGCTTTTGTTACGTGGTATCTCGTATGTAGTTATCCGGACGTTCTGCTTTATCAAAAGTACTTCCTATGATGCTGGCATCCGGGGCGAGATAACTTGCAGCTTTTGTTACCCGAAGTTCACAAAATTTGGGCTCTTCTGCATCAAGGTCTTATGCCGGAAGCAATGCAGCTGACAGGAATAATTTTATATTCCCTGCCTTTAATACGCGAAATATGTCTGAAGTCTTTAGAAAGGCGAATTAAATATACTTTTTTGTTATTTGCATGAGATACCCGTTTCCGATTTCCGTTTGTGCTTAAAACAGCAAGCTTCATTTTTTACATGAGGACTTTTCACACCAGATGTTTGTATTATTTTAGATTGTAGTAACTAACTTTGCTGTTTTAATTCTGATAGACGCCGACGGTGCTCCGTGGAAATATATTAAAAATTATACCGTAACATTTTCCCCGCATTCTTTCTTAATTGTGAATTTAAACTTTCAAATATAACTAGCAACGATTCTAAATCGATAGATCAACGTTTTTACATTTTAAATCATAAATTTAACTTCATAAATATATGCATTTAATTTTTTTCTAATCCTTTTCTGTTATATACAACAAAGTATAATATATAAATTTGATGGTTGAAGTATGAAAACATAAAGATAAATATAATAAAACGAAGACATAACGAAATTTAGCATAGTTTAAGCAAAATGGTGTCATTCAACTCGCATCTGTGCCAAAAACATAAATAAGAACAGGCGTTACACATTTTTTTAGTAATGACGTTTGCTGCATTGAGAAGATTTGACTGCATTCCGTAAAAGAAGTTACGTTAACTGTTGCAGTAAATGCATGGGTGCGGATAAACCAATAAATGCTAAGAAAATCAGCGCTCTTGTCTAATACGAAAGGAAACAAATTAAAATATCCGTTTTTAAAATTTAAATCCTAAAAATGAAGAAAAAAATGTTTGGATCGTCAATATATGTACAATTTGTGCCCAAAATGAAAATACCCACTTTAAACGAAGAATGTTTTACTATTTCAAAGGAGGTCATCTTCAACATTACTCTAATCCCTGTCAGTAAGACACCACACTAATGGATGCAGATTTCATTCCTCGGACAAGAAACCGCCACGGGTGCCCAAGGTAATTAAGGCGCGGATTCGTGAGCGGGAAGTCTGGGGTTCGATTCCCACCAGGACCGTCCTGCCTGATTGAGGTTTCTTCCAGTTTTGCTCAGTCCTCATAAATGACAAATGCCGGGGAGGTACGCTAAACTTAGACCTGGAACACTTCCTCATGTATGATTAATGTCCACTGCCTGAGATGTGTCAGCAGTTAAAAGGGGCGTTAAACACTATTCAAATCGGACGAGAAGTTCGGTGGAATGTTTTCCCCATCCAATTTTCTTTAACGTAGAAAGGTGAATGGCGAGTAGTTATAAACACCAATCTATAACCAAGGACGTTAGAAACTAAAAAGAAAAAAGAAATAATTCAATTATGGCCAATAATAATAAACTAGTATCAGTACAGCAAGCAACTATTTGTTCAGATATTAATTTAGCTCTGTTGAAAAATTGTTAAACATTTAAAAACTTTGAGCCCTTACGTGTTCTCTCTTTCACACTAATTTATGACGTAATCCGAAACTATGGCTGTACATATTAACAATGCACCGCCTGTAATGTTTGCAATCTACAGAAGAAACGCAAATATTCTTTCATTAATAGACTGTAGCTCATATATTTTTACTGTTTTTGCATGTTAGTGTTTCTCTATTGCTCGTTTGTAACTCTATATTCTTTAAAGTGTTCAAAACTTTTAATTTCTTGTAACAAAATGTTTTTTTTTCTTCTATTGCGCTAAAACCCGATCGAGCCCTGGCCTGCCGCAGCGACCTCTGCTTCCTCTACCTCCGTCTTACGACTGATAAGAGGCCAGTATAGCAGGAGCCATGTGATAGCATGCCAGAACTGCGCCAGCCGCCTATCATGCGGCTTTCGAGATCTAAGAACGCCACTTCTCCATCAGGCAGCTCCCAATTATCCTCACAAGGCTGGGTGAACCTCGTTTCGGAACTCCCTATTTTAAACAAATCTTCTAAGCAGATACCGGGAATCGAAGTCTTCCGGCCAGCAGTTAGCAACGATAAACCACTAGACTACGAAGGCGGTCAAAATGGTCTTACATAACCAGAATTTAAGCTTGTAAGTTTGAATGGGGGTGAAAAACTATTAATCGAGAATTTCCTCAGGAGCATTTTAGAAAGTACTTTTAGACACACATGCGTTTATGTACACAACTATCTGGTTGTACTAAATAATACTTTTAAAACACTGTCTAAGTATTAATATAATAGAAATTCTTTGCTATGTACAACTTCAAGATATTCTGTCTAAAATATTATATTGCAAGCTCTCAACTTGTTATGACATAGTTCTAAATAGGAAGCATAGATTTTCATACACTAGCCTAAGAGACACGAGATAAATAAAATGGAAATGCAAAACAAATACGAGAAAAGGAAATAAATGAAAGATGACTAGGAAATATTCATTTAATTTCTGACTAATCACACTTCAACAAGTATAAATATTATATTTAACTTCAAAACGCTATGCACATTCACTAGGAATAAAAGGTTAAAATAAAGATAATGTAAACGAAAAGTGAAGTCTATAATGAGAGTATATTCTCCTATATGTAAATGGAGAAAAGTTTAAAAATTGAGCCGACATACCATATAGTTACGAAATAGCTCTTTCTGAAAGCAATGCTGTTCTTAAATTATTAACTATTAGACTGGGCACACATTTTTTTAACGCTGGTATTTCAATTATTTAGTAAATAATACTAGTTTTGAAAATGGTGCTATTCAGTTTAAAATCGATTATTTTTTAACACAGCATTAGTCTCAAAAAATTAAAATATTTAAAATAACTGATAGCATTGATGTAGCAAATTTGTATTTCTATTTTTACTATACAGCTTTTGTATTGAGTTCTCCTTTGTGGTTCCCAAAATAACTTCAAACACCGATATTTGTTTGCAAAGGACAGATTTACAGAACAGTGATGCACAAAAGCCCTAGTTGATCTTTTCTGAGTTAAATTGTAGTTGTCTCACTGCGAGATTTTGTGATGGCAGGCGTATCCAAAAACGCGTAAAAACAATGCAATAAGGCGAACTCCTTTATCAAAGTAAATATTGCAGTAGGATACCATCGAGCCTGTGAGAAAGAGTAAAACTGGGTTCCTAATTCTGCAGCAAAAATATACGAAGAAATGTTCTGGAAATATGCCAAACATCATCGCAGCTCGCAGGAAGTATAATTTGATTTTTATCACCTGCCAAAAATAAATAAATAAAATAATAATTCACTGTAAATGAAGGCAACCTCTTACATGTACACTCTCAGAAAAATCACAGCACCAAACATTCGCAGACAGAAAATGTAACTTACGTTAAATATGTCTCCTGGTCAATTCGAATGATTATCAGAATTAAATCCAAAATAGGCACCTATGCCTTTCATATTTATGTTGTTGGAGTCATTCATATTCTTTATTTAAAGAATGCATTAAAATACTGTGTTTAAAAATTGTAACGAAATGCTTATTAAATAGCTGACAACACTATAACTGTAAACCCGTTTTATACTTTGGCGTATATAAAAATTTATCACTTAGAGTGATGCAAATATACAAACTAAAATAACAAGTTATTATTCGCATTTTCTGAGCATCAAGTCTTCTCAACATTTTGGTAAAATTTACATCCTGTTTTTGAAAACGTTTTATTCTTACTTCACATTTCTCAAAACGGACTTGTTTTAATTGCAAAATACAAGTGGTAACATTTTTAAGGTTTAGTCATTCAATTTTCTGTTGTAAGGACACCAAAAGGTGAAAATTCTACACGTTGCCATATTCAAGACATCTTAGGCTGCTCTGATATGGCAGCTTTTATATTCTTATTTTTAATAGTTCTAGACAAAAATATTTTTTAATTATACTATAGCATTAAATTTTGCACACGATGCTGGGTTATAATATTGGCCAAATAAAAATATTTACATATTAATTTTATTTTGAGAAAATAAAATTGTCTATATATTTTTTTTTTGGTACTGCTTTTGTTCTTATAAAAAATCCTTTTGCTTTTTATATTGCATTTTACATATGTTTTCATAATTGGCAGATATAAATAATCTTATATCTCGAGTAACATAAAACTGTTGTGAAAATGTGATATTTTTGTTTACATTAACTGGTTAGATATTGAAAATCTAAATAAAATTTAGAAAAACTGCACCTTATAAACGTTTTGAATGAAATAAACATAGAAAATTATAAAAAAAAGTTTTATATCACTCTTTTTAATGGGCTTTTAAAAGTCTCCTATGTGAAAAACCGATATAGATTATGAAAACAGGAAGTTCATGGTTTTATAAGCATTAAAACAAAGAAAAAATCAGTTTTTTAAAGACTGACCAAATTTCACCCTCCTCAATATTAAAATTTAGTTCTTAAAGTGCTTGGAAGAATTATTTTTTGTCTTGTTAGTGTTAGAACTGCATGTAATTTCATTACTGATTTGTGTATTTAAACATCATTTTAATGAAGCCATTTAAACTGAAGTTATTTATCCACATATAATGAACATGCTTTTCTTAAGCATTTCAGTTATACACTTTGCTTTATATTCAATTTTAAGCGAAATGCACCTATATATTATAATTTGTTTAAAGGAGTGTTACATTGATTTTAGAATTTTATTATAATGTATTTTAAACTTAGTTTCACACATTTATGGTATCACACAGACTATCAAATATCTGGAGGAATAAATGAAAAAGAAGCATCATTACAAAACGGAGTGTGTTCTGGGTGAAAAGAACTAATATATTTGTAAATATCATTTTTAAAGAGATAAAGTCATAGAACTGGAACAGTATTACAATTTTAAAAAATCGCTTCGATACTTTCTACATGTAGTGTATATACTATATACTAAAATGAAAAATAAATAACTCGCTAAGAACAATACAGTTAATAGTAATAAGATCTAGAGAAGCAGAAAAAACCAATCACTGAAACAGTCGCAAAAAATAGCGCAGTATTTAGAACATTTTGTTTTCTTCAAAGTCAGCAGACAAGTGAAGATAGTGAAAGTAAACATTGATTCTCGAACGTAACATAATGCGTGGAAATTGTCTGAAAAAGTCACGAGGGGAAAGGGATGGGAGACACAATAATTAGGAGTATTATTAAAGCACATAAAAATAATAATGAAGTTAAAAACGATATTAACACTTAACATTTAAACTTGGTGATGTAAGAAATTTATAAAAATGCTGCTATCTCTAAGGAAACTTTCATACACATAAATTGGCAACGCATCAAGTGTTAAAAAACAAGTGAATTATTAAAAAGCTTACAGTGGTGATAGGCATATTAGGCAAATGGTCAGGGAGACTTGATTGTAACAGAACGTGTAATGGAATTGTTCGTATGGAGGAAAACAAATGGTGTAGAAATAGCATACACAGCATTCTTGGAGCTATAGTTACATTCTCTGTCTAACCTAGGGCTGTGGAACGATTGTCATGTGGTAATTAAACCTGTGCGTTTAGGACGTTGATAGGGATATGAGCCTTCGGCCGGGATGAAGGTAAGTTGCCGCAAAATATTCTTTTAAGGGAGATGCTCTAAAGTTCAAGAAAATTTAGAAAAACCACTCATATTCCTAACTCTACCGCCATATAAACTGGAGTTTTCCTTCACAATGCCAGTTGACTTCCAGTGCCTACAGACTTGCATTAATTAAGATGTCAAAACATTTAGTGAATACGAACATTGAGTGTTTAAGAGGTTAAGATACAACCCAAATAGTGCCTCTGAGTTTTCTTCATGTTGCGTCACCCGTTAGCGGGAAAACAACTGTTACTTCACACAAGTACATACATATAAGCACATCTACCTGGACCATTTTCGTAACACGTGCACAAATTGGTTACCATGTCATCCGGCTTGTTACAGCGCAGAAGTCGCCAACAAATTCCTCTATGACTCTGATTGGTTTCCTCAGTGCGTGTTAACTGTTTTCTCCGGGGATGATGACGCAGCATGTATACCTTACAACAAAGTTCGTTAACAGTCTATGTGAGAGGATGTTAACGACCAGTGCCGGCGTTGTTTACTGGTGGGAATTAGTTTTTACTACCCACATTATTACTTCATAATTATCTCAAAGTAACATTTTAAGATTACATAGTACCGATCTTTAAAACCATTTTAGTTCATAAAGATGAGATACCGAGAGGGAAGAGACAAGGATTCTTCTGCAGCAATGGCTGTGCAAGGATATAACATAAATCTTCCTCCTATTCATAAGTCGCGCACTGCATTTCAACGAAATAAAAATAATAAAGTTACTAAAGCAATCTTTTTGTTGTCTTTATACGCAGAAAGCATCCATTTCTCATATTTCACACCATTTGCTAACATGTCTATGAATTTATTTTCAATGACCGTTTGTGCTGAATATTAGATATATCCACTTTCGTAATGAAAAACTCTTACTTCTCATTCTGAAGCAAGATTAGGAAAAGTCGCTGTTTTAAGTTGAGTACCCTTGCAAGAATTATTTAAACATTAAAAGATTTGAATCGCCAAGACCTATGATAGAGATAAACGGGATTATAATAAAACAGGAAAGTGATTTAAGCGCAGTATATTTTTATTTTAAAATATATGTATTTGAAAAATAAATAAAGTAAATTACATTTGTGGCTTTAATACAAAGAAAGAAAACTAAAGTATTGAAAATACTGCGGACTACACATTATTACATAAAAATATATATTGTGCTTAAAAACTAAAACAAATAAATCTAAAGCCAAAAGAACAAATGTTTTGAGAGTCTTGCACACTAAACATTATTATTTAAAATTGAAAAATATATTAGGAAGGAACATTGTGTTTATAAACAAATGATAGACATAACTAGAAGGAACGTGGAGTTTATATGCCCAAATTAACATTGAGCCATCAACTGGTGGAAAGGAGAATTGCTGGTAGTTAGAGAGGGGTTTCAAAACTATGTGCACATGGAGGATTTCACAACCTGCTGACTGAAAATAGGTTGACGTTAGGTGATACCGAAGGTAGTCTAACGCTCCCAGTGTTAAACTAATTCATCATTTCACTATCCCTGCGCGTTTTTTTTTTTTTTTTTTTTTGTATTAGGAAGGAACTACAGCTACTTCTTACTGCACACGATTGTACCTGTACTGAATGAAACGTACAATGCACGCAAAGCACTCTTTTACGTTTTACTGTCACACTGATTATGCAACTATAGTTAAGATAATCTTATACACATATAAGGATTAAGATCAGAGACATAATGACTTGAGAAATGCCCTTGAATAGTTGTTCCATGATATTCCGATAAACCAGTTTTTCTTTAATGGTGTAAACTATAAGCATACAGTGAACTTCTCATTTTGTAAATGTGGGGGGTTCCTCACTGTTCCATCTTTATAATTTTTGTGAACGATTTATTTGTACTCACACCTAATAAATAATTTCTTATGCGGATGATACTAACAGTATATCATGTAATGATAGCGTTAAGACAGGAGTACAAAATAAGTTAAGACGGAGCATAGACAAATGTCGTAACATTTTAAGAGCTAACCAATATCAATTATATAAGAAGTTCGTACTTGTTATGCGACAGTTGCATAAGTAGTAGATAAAAAACGCATGTTTATTTTGCTGAGTGATATTGGTATATGAAAGTATAAATAGGTAGCGATTTTTTTTATTGGTTTATTTAAGAACGCTCTTTAACAGCTCAGGTCATCAGCGTCCCATTCAACTCAGGGCGTGAAACGGCCGACAAATTTTGCTCAGAGGCCTCTCTTTCAGGCTTGAGGTTCTTTTTCGTGCCGTAAATGTACGACACGGGACCCACGGCTTTACATCCCTTCCGAAGGAGGCCATACTTAGGATTTTTACGCCCGAAAAAATCCATCGGTCCTGGCCGGGTTCGAACCCGCGATCTTGGGTTTAGGAGGCAAGTATGGTAACCACTACACCACCAGACAATAGTAGCGATGATACGATAACTACAGGGGGGGATGGAAAAGTTCTTTCGTTTTTGCAAATTCCTGGTTTTTCATTATTTGTTTTAAAAATGTGATATAATGATGTGCAGCTAAGTCCAACACGTCCTGAAATATTCGAGGAAAATGTGAATATGGATAATATTTTTTAAACTTAAAAATCTAAATATGATTTTTGAAAAACTTTATAAATCGTGTAGTGAAGAAGAACAAAAAATATAACATCATTTTCAAAAAATGTGTTGGCAGTTTACTTTGAGCAATTGACAAAGAAAATGAAATCACAAATATTATGGATAAACTATTGGAAATTAAAGTCTGCACTAAACACACACACACACACACACATACACATACATACGTACATACATACATATATACATACATACATACATACATACACATACATACATATATACACAAGTACAAAAAATATTGTATTCCCTGTCAAAATGCAAATCATAGAGTTACGAGGGAAAGAAATCTAAAACATTTTCACTCAATGAATCGAAGCATCTAATCACAAATATCTTCTAATAAAAGTATGCAAATATCACATCACCCAGCAATTTTCTCAAGAATACTCGTGTCAGGAAGTTATATAGAAAATATGGAAATATAGATGGAGGGCATTTTTCCTTTACATTTGCAAATTAATTTCATAGTAAGCGCTAAGGTACAACAAGTTGTCGTAATAATTAGTATTAGAGTCCGATTAACACCCTACTAAACTCGTTTTTAAAGTTTTTCAAACGTTTTCTATATTCTTTTAAACATTGCACTAACAGTTATGACGTTTTTCGTAAAAAAACACGATCTTGGCACGAAGTAGCAGCAGTTTTTAGAATCATATGAGAGCATGTCGAAGATATGAATGATGTAAAGAATCTGGAATCAGTCATTTTAGCTACTACTCCAAACACACAAGCAAGTACATTACAATCCTTTACAGTCATAGGGAAGTATTATGGAACGAGTAAAAAAAAAAAAAAATAATAAATTAGAAAACACGAATCTTCACTCTAAAGAGTACAACACTTCATCCTTTCTTGTTTATTACTACAATGAAAAATGTATGATAGAAAACATTTCCAAATGTTGGCAAAGAATCAGTTATCTAACTTAATTTTTCTGATACTGTCCACTGTTTCCTCAGAGGTTTTGCTATTGTGTTCATTGATGCTGGTTGTGACATTACAATTTAAAACGACATGCCGGGAGAAAATCCGCAGCAATTACAGATAAATCGATCAAAATAAATTAAAAGTTTTAGATAATCAAAATACTGAAACAAATATCAACAAATATCAAGTTCATTTAACATTCACAGAGAACCTTTAACACAAATTACTTTCGCAAATGGCATCATATATAATTTGTATACCAAAAGAAAGATAGAGGTTTTGTAACTCTGTACCAAATTGTTGCGAATATCTGAACAAATGTTGCAAAATTTTCAAACAAATTTAATCAGAGATAGGTTCATATCGTGAATATCCCGTAACGTTTGGAAATAAATTCATCCCATTTAGTGACAATAACTTTGATATGAGTAGTATATCAATTAGTTTGTGAAAATGGTTTAGTGCACATGGCTTAAGTTTTAATTTGAACAAAACTGATTCATATGTATTTAGACTCCATAATAATACGGCTAGTGATAAAGTGTGGGATTAATAGGTTTAGACCTAGATAGCAAGATTTACTGCAATCAACACTAATTAATTTGATAAATATTTTGAGATATATTTGCTATTAAACAAATTAAAACATTTAATTCCAACTAAATCTAATTACATGCATGTTATTATGGGTTTTCAGTCCCTTTTGAATTATGGTATTTTGTAGTGTGGTAATAGTACTAATGTAGGATATGTTCTTATTTTACAGAAGAAAGCAGTTTGCACCCTTGGTTACTGACACTAATGCTGATTGTAAACCGAATTTTTAAGAGCTTGCAGTTTTAGCTCTCAGTATGTCTTTTCTAACATATTTACATATGAAAGTATGCTTATATTAGAAACGATGGTGTACATACATTTTATACAGTACAGGAATTTATATATACATTATATTATATTCCGGACTAAGCCTATTTTAATACTTTTACTTAATGGATATAAAACGAGAAAGAACATTTCTGGAGAAAAACCGTGTTTAATTTATAACTTAAAAACAGTGATGGTGGTAAGATGGTGTTGGTGTTGATGGTGATAAAGCTCATGTGCTAAAATTATGAACAGGAAGCTGTTTTACCGGCTGATATGATATCCAGTCAACATCGTAGTAAAAATTTGTTTATTTATTGACATAATAAGAAATAAAAGGCAATCATTTACCAGTTCACTGAGTAACATCGTTTTAAATAATGAGCTGCAGGAAATAAATATACAAATTGCTTTAAATACAGCATAATAATATCGAAAATAATGTGTATTGCAACTTGACGGAATAGGAAGCGGCAATCTTCATCGTGTCTCTTCTTGCCTCTTCTTCGCTGAGTTTATGAACTTCTGTAGTTTATCAGCCAGAAAATCACAACGATGGTATTCCTTAACACTGTGGTCAGCCACTTAAAATGTGTTGCCTCTCTCCCAAAATAATAGTCACGCTTCTTTAGAGAGGTATTCATTGACAATGAATAAATACAGATACTTATTTACACAGAGTAATGATCAAAATAAAGGGTAGCATGCGAAGTCTGAGCAAGAATACTAAGCACATCCATAAGTATTTTTATCCGTACTGAACTCAGCCATCCCGTATCTTTAATTGGAGACGACTAAATCTTATCATTTATTACTCAATAATACCATTTGATTCAAAAGGATTTTAAAGTCTAAATGAAAATTTAAATTTTTCATGACTATTGACTCAATATGGCGTGCAAGAACAAAGACGGATATAACAATGTCGGGGTTTCAATGAAGAACAAATGGTAAACGCAACTGTTGTTATAAAATCTGCATCCTTATGTGAAGTAGTTTGTGGCAGTTCTTCCATTAACGTTTAAATATTTAATCATGACCTTTTGCAAGGTCAGGAAGACATTCAATGTCTCTGCAGGAAGATTCTTGAAGGTATTCACAACGGTTGTAATAAGTTCATTTATGAATTGGTGTTTGGGAGACTATATGACAAACTTCTCAGTACTTCCCTTCATCAGATCTCTTTGCAAGATATAATTTTCTGCTGACACGAAACAGATGATCAGCATTCTTCATTCTTTCTATTGCTTGAATATTGCGCTCCTCTGGTTCACAAACTGCTCAATAGAATTGCGATGTATGTTATCGATCCTTCACATCCATGAAATAGCATTGGATTTGCCTAATGCATGTTCTGAACTGAACACCCAAATAGATAAGATTTTGGGACCAATGTAATAACAATATTACACAGTTACAAGAGTCAGAGGTGAAGAAAATGGGTCAATGATGATAACAAATGAATCGAAACCTCTTGAGCACCGGGACGTTCGTCTCTTTTGGTAAGAGAAGAGAATTGATTAAAGCCTGAAGCAGAAGAAACATAAATATATGGATTCTCAATCTCACCATGTTATTGTATCTTCTAGTTTAGAGATAATTTGCTCTCTCGCGGTTGCAAATTGCAGCAGTTCCAGAATATCTGTTCATTGCGGCACGGGATACAAGGTGGGGGTTATTTGCACGCCAACTACAAAGCTAATCAGTTGTATGACAAAAGATTTAACAATTAGTGTGCTTTAAACTTATTAACGCTTCTGTATTAACACTGTAACATAGTTAAGTGAATTACAGCTACCTAACAACGCTCCAATATACATCGTAGTAGAATCACATGACTACTGAACCTAAATGGCCAAATGAACACCAATTTCAGTGTACTGCGCCTCTACACAGGCTCAGGGAAAATTCAACTCATTAGAGAAACACCAATGTAGTAAACTTCATTTTGTTACTTTTGAACTCTTTATATTATATCGGATCAACTGTAGTTTTAATTTTTAATTACTGTTATCAAAATTTCATCTTTTAAAGCAATTAGCCATTAATTTATGATGATCTGTGCGAAGGATTTATATTCATTATTTTATAAGTTTGAACTATTATTTTAATAACTTGTCTTTATGATGTAATGACAATACTGCACAAATATAATTTATAAAAGTTGTGCGTTCAAAATAGCTAATAAAGGTTGTTTCAACAATTTTATTCCCCAAAATACTTAATATTGCCTTAAAGTTCATATATAGCTGAAAATAGCACATTTTCCACCTTTCATCGAAAGATTATAAAAAAGTTATATTTCCAACGGATATATTAAAAGCTAACTTGGGTCTTCTACAAAATAAATATTTTGACTGATGGTGGTTATAAAAGTATTCATTTGTTCCAAAATGGTAAATAGTAATTTCGTTCTTTTTTTGAAGAAATGTCTGGAGAAACATTAGTAAATTACAAGTGTAATTAATGTTATCGGTAATGCCAGAAGGAAATGGAAGGGAAGGACCTTACAGGGTACCTGAACTAGATAAACAACAGTTACTAAACACTAAATCAAAAGCTCCAGAAACAAGTTTGAGTGCGAAAAACACATCCCAGTTTCATCTCAGTCAGAATTATCTACAATTAATAAATATGTAAGGAATACAACGTAACTAATCTGAAGTACTTATAAATAATTTACATATAAAATATTAAGATCTTTTTCAGGGACGACAAAATAATTTAATATTGAACTATAAGGGACACGTTATATGGCGATATTGTTGAAAAAAAAAAAAGCAAATAACGCACGACAAACTTGTACATATCCAGCAGAATAAGGTTTTGCTGTGTGAGACTCCCATCTTAGTGATAGAATTGTGTTTACAGCAGGGATTTTAGGTAAAAGAAGAAATTTAACTGCTATTCACTCCACGAGAATAAACACTAAAAGCTCTTAAGCTTTATAAATATATCACTGAGAAAATGCTTCTAAACATCGAAGGCATTATAACAGATTGTCACTTCATACAAGGTGGAGTCATCAGATTACCCGTCTGCAATAAAATAATTTACCTTCGAGGTAATTTTCCCATCATTGCATCCTCCAAAATGTAATATTTTATACTAACTGAATGTAAAACCGAATTTCTCAGAAGCAGATATTAATATGAGTGCAGTTCTCTGAAAGGTACCACTTTTATGTATTTATTAAACGTTTAAATACACTTATCTCTATTTATCATACATATAAATAAGCCTTCATAATTGTCATCAAATTATTCTTTAACCAGTACAACAACTACCGAGAAGGCTACACTTTTTCCAAAATTTGTTTTTAACCTAAACTAAATACCGAGAGTTATTTTTGGCATTTGTCCATAACTGAGAGTAACGCTTACTGGATCAGGGACACTTCAGCCGCCTGTCATTCTAGTAGACAGTTCCCGCGCTGATGGCCAAACAGGGACAGTCAATCACAGTTTGCTGTTGCGGCAGCAAGTATTTTTCTATGTTGTGATATTATAACTAGGTTCAGCTAACAGTTCAATATTACTCAAGTCTTTGTGTTATTACCCCATATTGCTGCACCAGTATTGTTGATTACAGTTTGTCAGTGAAGTTAAGGAAATATCAGGAAGTATAATGAAAGGAGGGCTGTTAAATGAGCGGATATATCAATAAATGTGAAACAGGATTTTTGTGTATACGGATAATTGGTGAAAGTGACTTTGGAAGGTGATGAAGATGATGAAGTGGTTATTGATCGAGTAGGAATCTCGGTATCTGAGGAGGGGAAGCAGATTTCACGTGAAGGGTTATCTCAGGAGTTGTATGGGGGATGAAGTCAATGGATTGTAGATTACGGGGAGTTGACAACCTCGTGACCTCCTCTGCTGATCCCGTCTTCCTCTTCTCGGCTCCGGTCTTCACACCTCGTTCCCGCTTCAATTTGTTACGAAGAGAAGAATCTCCTCGCCGCCCTGGTTAAAATGAGAAGTGTAGTGCTTTTCGGGAGACGCCTCAGCGCTCCTCGGGTAGAATTGGAAGGACGTGTCCAAATGAGAACCACTGAGTCAATTATAATCACTAATAAGTATATGTTCTTTTATTTTACCACATTGATCTCGGGGAAACCACTACTACACTTGGTTGCTTAAAATGTTATATCACTCAACAAGAATGAAGTCTGACCAAAGCAGCAAAAGAAAATTGAACGGAGCACGATCGATATAAACATGGGCGAAGAATTGTAAATTGCCCTAACTCTAGGTGAGAATGTTAAACTGAACGGCGACTGACTGCACTGCAACTGAACTGAATATAACTTGAGTCTGCCCCTGCAATTGAACTGAATCTAAACTGAGTCTACCCCGAGTATAACTTGAATCTACCCTGAATATCACTACGCATATGACCACGAACTCGCGGCGTTTCGATGATTTTATTCTACTTCAGTCAGGCGGTCTCCTGACGCCGTTAGTATTTAGAATTCGCTAAAATTCAAACATTTTGATTGCTTTTCTTCCCTTCCCATTGGTAACTTAATTTCGCGCTTTTCTCGGCCTTTGTCACTTATTGCGTCGGTTCTCTGACCTAACTTTACGCAACGGATGCAATAGGGGTTGTTTACCTTCCTTGAGGAGGAAACGGTGGTCGAGTCTAGCGGTTCAAAAGTGAACTCTGTTTTACCTCTGCGTAGCCTTTAGAAAAATCCTCCAAGGTTTTATGGTCTTGGGCCAGGGCAGGCCATAAACCATCACAGTTTTTCACCCTCCTGGACAATTTTTCTGCAAAGCAACTTTCTCTATAATATCAAGGAAACTATGAATACTACGATCTTGTGAGAATTATAAGTTGATGCGTATATGAATTTTGATATTATCGCTCCTAATTGGTTTATTTTAAGGGGTAGGGGAAATCCCTGTTTCAAATGTTATGATAAATGTTCGCTTGCAAACGTTCACGACTTTAAAAAACTCTTATAGCAAAGTTAGAATTCATTATGAATTAAAACTAATAATGTGTGCACGATCAAAGTTGAGCGAGGGCAAATTATCCAATAACGGAGCCGGCGACTGAGGCACTCTTGGTTCCTTGCGCTCAGGTGAGGACGCAGGCCAAAAATAACATTTTGTACAACGTACAGATTGAAATAAACTAAGCAATTTGGAACATATAAACTTGTGATATATTCTCGGCTACTTAACCACTGTTAATATAAGTATATAGTTAGCTTACATAGATCCTAAGTACTTCTATGGCTCAGTTAACCTGGCACTGGTCCTCAATTAGGCATTCAAATACGGTTTGATTCTAGTTACTGTCTTTTTTTTTTTTTTTTTTTTTTTTTTGAAATTTCCCTCACCTTGAAAAGGGGGTATGATCTATAAATTTGGCATAAATGTTTTAAAGCAAAATTTCACTAATTTCTCACAAGTAGGAGGATGGGGGACCCATACTTATGGATACTGCTACTAATAGTGGTGGTAATTAGTGATTTTTAAACCTATTAGTAGATAAAAGAAGCTAATAGTATGCAGTTGGGTATGTGCAATGCCCAGGTCAGCTGTATTTGATTAACTTTCACCCTGACATGATCCCAGGCAAAAAATGTTAGAAAGAAATGAGATAATATCACTAATTGCTCCATGGTCTGATTTTGAGTCCGTCGTGAATAATGTAAAAATTAAAAAATATGTAATACTTAATAAAATTGTAACTTTACCGCTTAAGTAGATAATCACATTGCATTTGCTCTTTCATCATTAATTCCAGCAACTTATAATAAAATACATTAGCTATTAGTGGAGCTATTTCCTACAGGTACCAAGATTACAAAGTGCGTTTAAACAATTTGAAGTTCTTAGTTTAAATTCTTATAATTCTTTTATATATACAGTGGGTGTAAAATGTTTACGCACTTCAAGCAAAGAAAAAAAAAACTGTGTTAATATAACAAAACTGCATTCATACAAACAGAAAATGATGAACACTAATCATCTTAGACTTTTACAGTTTCAATAGTTGCTCAAAATGCCCACCATCGGCGTCGATACACTTCTGAGTACTTTGAACTAATGATTGAACAACGTTTGCGAAAGTGTCCTCAGCGAATGCAGCACATGCCGTTTCAATTTCTTCCCGAAGTGCTGCCAGTGTAGCTGGTTTTCTACTGTACACAACATCCTTAAGAGTTCCCCATAGGTAGAAGTCAAACGGAGCTAGATCAGGAGAACGCGGTGGAAACTCAATCGGACCTCTTCGTGAGTGCTCTGCTGTGAGTGCTCAAAACGTTCCAAAACCATAGCCGAGGTCGGGAAGCCTGTTGCTGTGCCAGGTCTCCCAGATCTGCCCTTGTGAACATCGCATACGGTACCATGAGTCTCAAATTTGTCTCGAATGCGTGCAATTGTTACTCGAGTTGGAGGTTCTGTTCTGTATACACGTCTCCATTGCCTTTGAACTTCAAAAATATTATCGGTTTTCCAATACCATTTCTAAATTGCTTTTCGTTGTTCAAACGGTAATCTTGGCTCCATTTTGTTGTAGCAACGCTAGCATAACGTAATGTGAGTCACATCTGTTTACAGAACATTATATGATAATCTTGGCTTCATTTGTTCATTGTTGATTTACGTGTCACGTAGCAATGCTATCATAATGTATTTGAGTCACATCTGCTTACAGAACACATACTACACATTACTGTTTTTCGGTCCAACTTTGAAATATATTAAATAGATATCTACTGTGAAAGTGTGTATACATTTTTCGCACCATCGGTATATATATGAAATCAATTGTGTAGCTTATATTGTCTTAATATTATTTGTACTTCATCAAGACTAAGAGTCGGTCCTGGTGGTCTAGTGGTAACCATACTTGCCTCCTAAGCCCAACATCGCGGGTTCAATTCCGGCCAGGGTCGATGAATTTTTTTCCTATGTATGGCTCCCTTCGGAAGGGAAGTAAAGCCGTGGGTCCCATGTCGTAGATTTACGGAACGTAAAATAGCCTCAAGCCTGAAAGAAGAGGCCTGTCAGAAAACATTATCGGCCGTTTCACGCCCTGAATTGAATGGGAGGCTGATGATCTGACATGTTAAAGAGCGTCAGTAAATAAAACAAATCAACAACAATGTAAGTAAAACTAAGAAAGGGACTGAATTGTAAGTCTTGTTAATTAAGGTGTCATAAAAGAAACCCTAATCTATTAGTACAATCTAAATGCTAAGCACACCTTCAAGATCATTATACAAGCCATTTATTTCTAGTGAACTGCTATATTAAACTCGTATTACTCTGTCGAACTGTCAGATTCAGATTTTCGAAGCACAGTTATATTCTAAAGCCTCTGTGGTATTGACATCCACCTTTGATCTGCTCCGAAGATTGGTATTTCTAAGCTGTAACTAACGTCACAATATGTATCTACATAATGGCGCGTTTATCGTTGCTGCAGTATTTCAATGCTGCTTCTATATTTCCGGGTAGTACGAAAGTCATTTGGATATTTTAAAAATAAATTTAATTTTACCATACAGTTTCAAAACAAATTATGTGACACTATTCTACATAGTTTCCTTCAAAGAAATGCATTTTATCCACCGAATGGGAACATTTTTGTTCCTTCATCACCTCTGAAAGGATTTAGAGCTCACTTAGACGTCGATCACCTTCCACAAGGTCACAAACGGCCTGAGTGATGCTCGTTCGTGGACCACGTGCATGATTTTTATTGACCATTGCATCACGACCGCTGAGAAACGTACTATCAAACACTTGAGTTCGTGAATGTGTAGTTTCTCCAAATTGTGTCCGAATTCTGGACAAAATCTCGGTCAGCTTGACACCTTCTTCGGGATAGAAAATGATGATCGGCTGCACAAAGGATGGTGCAACCTCTTGTTCAGACATAGAACTATTGGCGATGAAACGGCCAATGCAGAAGTATCCGTTGGGTCGCTGCCCTTCACATATCCCCACCTAACTGCCACTATGGCCTCGCCTCTCTCGCTATTCTCTCTTAATACAGAGCACAAAAATCCAGTTTAAATTTGAATGACCCTTGTATATGGCAATATTCTGCAATCACCATTAAGTTAGAGTGCAGAAAATAGAAACTCAACAGATACGATAAACTTTTAGCTGACATTAACGAAAACAGCACACAAGAGATTTTAAATGGAATAAGTTCCCATTATATAAAACTACTGATAGGTGTAATCGTGATGCTTTTGAAGAAACAAACAGCATTGAACATTGGTTACAAAACTGAAAAAATTTGAAATTTAGTAAGTTTAAATTCATTTTTAATTCTTTGCTAAACATTCCTGAAAATGTTTTATTTCTGAATAAAACGTAACAAGGGGTATAATTTTGGTTCAGCCCGTACACAAAAGACTTCAAAATGTAAGAAAAGTGTATCACGTTTGATCCCAGGTGTTGCAAAGGTACGCTAATTATTATATCAATATTAAAAGTTATAACAGAATTTATTGTCATATTAGACTGGCAGTTTTCTCACAGAAAGTAGAAAACATCTCATTGCAACATTTTTAAATTAGTTACTTATCGACGTATATCACACGTTCTTTTATTTTATAAAGTTATATTAATGCCTAAAATTGTCTCTTAAAATTTCACAAGTTTCAAAAGCTTGACTGTTCATCATATATCCAAATAAAATCTAAATATTTTTCCCTCATAAACAGGTATCGATTACACTGTATACGGCCGAGATGCTAGGATTAAATTTCGATTTAGAGGAGAAACCTAGTAACAGACTTGTGCAGCTGCCAGAGTGAGCATTTTCCAGAGCTTTCTCTTACCTCACGGAAAACTGTAACTAACTAGGTAACTAACGCGTCCAAGGGTTTTTCGGTTTATTTGCGCCATCATTAGCGAGTTTTACTGCCAAAATATGTGCAACTGTATTCCTATCGGAAAACGTGTCGTGAATATTGCAAACAAATGGTAATTTATGTTGACATTGTAAGGCTGTGTTTATACTTTAGTGCCGATATGCAAACGTGATTGGAGGTATTTCTGTCTTATAGTTATGTGCCAATGATTAAAATTATTTTGATGCTTTGGGGATATTTTTGTGAGGTTCTTATTTTTTTATTTTTTGCATGTCTATCATTCTTTAGGTACCTGTGTATTTTAATTGTGTGCGTAATGATTATCTTTATATTAATTGATGACTCTTTTTCTGAGGAACTTATACGATTTGTAACCAACATATCCTTTTGAGAGTACTGCACATGATACTTGCGAAACTAACAGCTGAGGTATCACAGGTGTGGACTCTCGTAATAATATGAGTTGAAATATAATTTGAGAAATAATCTTCTAGGCCCCAAATTAAGGTACCTCATCGGCATTTGCCATTAATGAGGACTGAGAAATACCTGGAAAACGCCCGTTAGGGAGGATGGTTCTGGCGGGAATCGAACCCCAGATCTTCCACTCAGAAGTCCATGCCTTAAGGACCTCAGCCATCCTTGAGGAAATTACACACTGTAATACGTTTGAGGCAAACACATTGGGTATTTGGGGAACTAGCGCGCTTTTGAGGAGAATACAAGCTTTGTTTGCTGAATAAAACACTTTGGAGGAAATAATCATGGTATTTGTGAAACTAACCTATTTTGAGGAAATTCCACACGATATTTGCTGAACAATAATAACTTTGAGGAAATTATACAAAATATTTATTAAGTAATACACTTTTGAGGAAATTACACAAGATATTTGTGGAATAATGAGCTTTTGGGGAAAATACACATCATATTTGTGGAATTAATATATTTTTGTGGAAATACTTATGGTATTTGTGAAATACATACCTCTGAGAAAATTGCACTAGATATTTGCGGAATTAACATACTTTTGTGGAAACTATATATTTTACTTGTGAAACTAGCATATTTTTGAGGAGTTTATACACGATATTTGTGGAGCTGACATCACTTATTAGTTAGTAATATATGGTCTTTATGGGGAAAAAAACTTAACTTTTAAGAAAATTACACGTGCTGTTTGCGGAACTAAAGTACGATTGGGGACTTTGTACACTATACATTCAGGGACAAAAAAGCCGGACATTTTTATATTTGATTATATTTTTTTAATTCTTAAATTTTTTTTACTGATTATTTTAAAATGAAATGAAATGCACGTTTAAACAATAGATTGTTTATTAAGCACCTTAAATCACAACAATGGAAACAAAAACTTAACTCTAATAGAAAAGCTACGAAGGACATAAAACAGTGACAAGCTTTGTTTTAAATGTGATTAACTGTGATTAACTTGAAAGGTTAAAACGCATTTTGACAACGGGCCTTATCTCTCTCTGGCTTAAATAACTGCAGTCATACGTATTGGCATGCTTTCGATCAGGTTAGCTATGACTTCCTAAGGAATATGCTCCCATTCTTCAAGAAGTGCTCTCCTCAACTACTGTAAAGGTTCTGGCAACGGCAGTCTTGTCTGAACACGCCGTTCCAGCATGTCCCACACGTGTTCAAGCGGATTCATATCGGGACTCCTTGTTGGCCATGTTAAAACATAAATTCCACTTCTGGAGATAATTTTTGACCACGTGGACAATATTCGGCTGCATTGTCGTGCAATAAAGAAAAGCATCGCCTGTAGAGGGACCAAATGGTACAACAAGATTAGTCAAACATTCATTTATGTACCTATCAGCTGTTGGACTTCATTTTCTACTAAAACTAACACAGTACAAGCATCCATAGACACTCCTGCACAAACCACACTCCACCACCTCCAAATTGCAACTTTTCGGAAATGCAACACTGTGCAAACCGTTCTTGCCTCCTTCCCCACGTCCATCGGGTGAGCGCAGATTGAAACAGAACTCGTCTGTGAACAGAACACAGCTCAACTGTTCATTTCTCCAACCCCTACGATCATTTGCAAAAAGTCGACTCTGTACATTCTAAGAAAACTGGGACCAGTTGCAGGTCTACTTGATATCAGTTCACTTGCTTTGAACCTTCTTCTAAATGTTTTGGTCGAAATATGCATGTTAACAAATTGCTGGGCTACAGTCATAGCTGGCAGGTTGCGTTCCTTAAGAACTGTCAACTCCATGTACCTGTCTTCATTTTGCTTTTTAGTTCTCGGACGACCCAAACCTGGTCTTCTGGTATTTTGTAGGTTCTCTCTAAACCGTTTTATGGCACCATGGACTATGCTTCTAGCCATATTCATTACCCTTGAAACATAACGTACACCGCGGTCATCATCGTTTAGGGCTGCAACTCTGATCATCTGCATCTGCACATCTGCACATCTTCAAGTCGAATTTTTTAAGGTGAAACGTTGACAACCCTACTTACATTTACAACATACAAAAATAAAGAAATAATGATAATGAAGCACAAAACGGCAAGGCTGTATTTATGAGCTGCCACCCCCATATTTAATTAGATTGACTTAGCAAATAATTTTATGTCACTTTCTCATTATAGCCATTAGTGCAATATCATTTTACTGTACAAGTGTTGAGTTATTATGTTTAAAGTGTTATTTTCTCGCAAGTGTGCAGAAAGCTACCATAAAAGCTGACCTGGGAATTTCTGTAGCCTGTTGTAACAATACTTGTAAAGAATCCTTGAGTGAGATGTTTATTGGTATTCTGTTAGAGATTTGTGAAGCAGGGTAGGCACAATAACACATATGGAGGCAATTACAGGGATCAAAAGACAGGCCGATAACCTCTTCAAGGGAAGAAGCCAATCGCTTGAGTTGATTCTACATGGAAAAAGTCACGTAGACCATGTTTATTTAGTTTGCAATTTTGTGGCCCGCAGTTTAGTTTTTGCAAGAGTATTCAGCGGGGCAATATCAGTGGAAGGGCTTTCTCTGTTCAGTTCAATTAGTGGAAAGCGGTAGTTAGTTTTGGAAGAGAATTAAGTGGACGAGCTTTATTATTTAAGTGCAATAGTGCAATAGTTTATGTACAATAGTGCATGAACAATAAATTTTGTCATCTTCCTTAACAAAAACATTATTATCTCCAAGACTCCTTCCCTTATGGTCACAGGACCATAAACATATCCAGCAGCCGAGTATCAACAACCGTGGCAAAACTGTAAGACAGCGGTAACCATCGTAGGAGAGGAAGGAATTATTTACCTTTGAAATTACATCCAAAACTTATTAAATAAAATTTCCTTTTCCAAAATGTTTCCTTCCATCCATTACATATTTAATTAAACAGCCTCTTTCTCAATAAATACCGCTGCAACGGTTAAGACCAATTTGCTGTGTTTGAATTGAATTATTTATTTATGGACGCTCTTTAACAGCTCAGGTCAGCAGCGTTCCATTCAACTCAGGGCGTGAAAGGGCCGACAAATTTTCCTCGGAGGCCTCTCTTTCAGGCTTGAGGTTCTTTTTCGTGCCATAAATGTACGACACGGGACCCACGGCTTTACTTCCCTTCCGAAGGAAGCCATACTTAGGATTTTTACGCCCCGAAAAAATCCATCGCCGGGTTCTAACCCGCGATCTTGGGTTTAGCAGGCAAGTATGGTAACCACTACACCACCAGGACCGACATTTGCTGTGTCTGATACTTTATACACATAATTGGAATATTCGGCTACAATGACTTATTTATTTATAAAACAAGAAACATTCAACAAAGTCTACATGTCTCCATGTCAACAAATGCCAACCATAATATTTTATGACAAGCAAATATATTGCAATATACAAGCAAATATAAAGGTGTGCCGTTTTTATTTTTTTTGTCTGTGAGTGTATTTATGGAACTAACATACCTTTTATAAAATTTCACGTGGTACTAACAAACGTTTGAGGAAATTATGGAGAATATTAATTTTTGAAACTAACACATTTCGAGAATTACCAACCTGGAAGTTTACTAAACTCCAGAAGCACTAGTAGTTTACAAGGAGATGCTTACGACGCAAGAAGGTGTGTAGAAAAATATCATCTAGATCAATGATGTGCACTGTAACGTCCGGTATTGTTGCACAATGCTTGAGAATGGATGTCAGCGATAGCAGCCCTCCGTGTTGTGTGACAAGTTACGCTCAGTGTCCTAGTTCCCGCTTATCACTTTCTAATGTTTCCTCGTTTTCGGGTAAATTCATGGCGCGTTGCTTTCATTGTGCATTTGTGTGCTCGTTTTCTCTTCGCCGCGGGTTGGTTCTCGTTGCCATGATCCGTTGCTTGTCCTCATTTACGGGCCTTCATCTGGGTCACTGCCACCAGCCCTAGCACACGTAACTTCCCATTAGCATCCAGTTAGAAACTCTTTGTTATGGCAAATTTATGTACACCATTTCCGTAGAGCTCTAGTTTCACGTGGAAAGGTAGATTAGCCCATGTGACTCGAATTCAAACAGAAGGTCCAAAATTATTTTCCTGGGCAACAAAATACTGAAATGAGGGGTAAAAGAGGAAAGTAGTTTGGAAATAAGATAAGCAAGACATGGCCCCAAAACCAGAAATATTCATGAACTGTTGCAATAATGTCTGTAATTCTGTTAAGGAGGGACGTTTAATTGCTTGGGCATTTTATGAGGGCATTGTAACACCCCATTGTGCTATTGTCTATTGCTTTCGGGAGCATGCATGGAATTTTGAAAAATGGCTGACATTTACTACTTTTTGAGAACAAATAAAACATGCAATTCGGATCAGTGAGTAAAAATATTCCAGAAAATTTTTTTACAGATTAATAAAATGATGCACATTAAGTTGCACTAAACCTACATGTAATTACTTTAATTGATTATGAGAAAGCATTCGACAAATTGATTGTCAGAAGATTTGAGAAGTATTACTGCATAAGGCCATAACTATCTTGCAAGAGTAATACTAAACTATATGAGGGAACAACAATGAAAACAATATAAGCAAGGAATAACAGAAACACACATGAAGAGTTAGACAGCATTTTCCATTTAAATTATATACTGGAGAATTCATTGACAAATAATTTTTATAAAAATGACTTTTTCCTCCATACAAGCACTAGATCTTATTTGTACATAAGGTAACCTGCAGCGATTGTTTACTTGACAAGTGAACATGATTTTAAAATTACAACTGAATAGACAAACATCATGTTAGATGATGCTCTCTACCTGGGGTGCATGATCTCTCATCATGCATCTCAACAGCATGAAAAGTAAAACCTTGTAAAAACTATGTATATGTGTGTATATATTTATTAAAAATGATAAAACCACGGTATATAATTCCCACGCAAAATATGCCTCAGAGCTATCGGTACTGTCATAAAGCGAAATGCGTAGATCGGATTACTTGACCTTTAGCAGGTTACATTCTTCTAAAGATATATGCCAAATGGTTGTACAGAACGAACAGTGCACATTGTATTGGCATTAAAATACTTGGTATCGTCACTTATTCCAAATTGATGGTACTCGCATTTATTATGTAGGATTTATCATTGCTAACCCTAAGAGAACGAAAACAAGGAACACCCTTGAAAATGTACAACAAACATAACAATGGAGACAAACAGGAGCGTGAAAATTACACTAAAGTATAACTTTATGGGTTTTCAGAGCTTTTACAGGAGCATAAAGTAAAGCAAAGAAACCACATCGTAAATACAGAACTATACGTGAGCCTAGGAAAACTAGAGATCTGCGAAATATTAAAAATTAGTGGTAACAGCGAATTGATCATACTCGTTCATAAAAAGCAAAAGTAAATAAATAATGAATATGGACTTCAAATCAAATCGTGAGCAATAATTAACAGAAGGCTTTGACAGCCTTTAAGAGGAAATCCAGTCCTAATTACATGCTAACAGAAAGAAAAAATGTATCCATGTAATTATTTATGAAGGAGGTTATTAATTTTATAAGCATGACTGTTTTATATTTTTGCTGCTTCAGATTAGCAGCAATATTAATATTTTGAAATATCATTGTTTTAAAACTGCTCATATTATTACAAATTTGGAAGCAATAACGCTGTCATATGTTGTGTCAAAAAACTAAGTTAAATGGCCTAGACCAGCGAGGGGAGAATTTACTTCTAGTCTAATGCTAATTTATTCCCGTGCTTTAGAGGGATCGGTTTTTTTCGTTTTCGAAGCATATGGCAGACAGTGCTTGCATATTTTATGCGGTCGTTGCAACTTCCTCTAACGGCAATGTTTCACTTTTTACTATCTGGAGACCAGGCAAGTCTGTGCTTGCCTTTGTTAGGCTCTCTTGCTGAACGTAGAGTTTCGCAACTCTCAAATTCACAAACTGAAGAATTCTAAGTCCTTACCCAGGAAGGCTTTACACTTAAATATCCTGTACCTCTTCTTGTATATGGAAACACATTTTAGCATCCTCTTGCTTGCTGGAAACAAATTCCAGCGGTTTGGGAGCTTCACTTTTTAATAGCTTATCTCAGATAAAATCCATATTAACTTATATATAGGCAAGTATATTTGTTGTTTTTATAACCATTATTATTAATTTTATTTTTTCCCTAAGAGGAATTTTCCACGATATTCAAGGCTAAATCTTGGACTACTAAGTATGTTATTAAAACGAGGCAGTTATTTGCAGCAAATTGAAATGTGAGACAAATTTTATTTGACCTTTTTCTAGGCCTAGTTTTCCTCTCGAATTACCCAACCCCTCAATCCAGAACGACAGGAAACAAAGGAAAGAAACTGACAGAAGAATGACTGAAAATGGGGCAGGTGGAAATAAAAGGGAAAGGACTAGTTATGTTTTGAAACAAAAGAAATATAAAGAGGCATAAAAGAAGTAGAAAGGCAGAAAAGGAACAAAGTAAGGTAGGGTATAAAATACTAACGAGAAATGAGAGATGGATTGGAAAAGCTTGTTATACTACGCCAAGGTCTCCAGAAAGAACTTTCCATATTCAAATGAAATGACGATGCAAGATCTGGATATTTTCATCTAACGTTTCTGAACTCTGTCCTTCTGAGGAGGCGTAAAAATCCTAAGTATGGCTTCCTTCGGAAGGGAAGTAAAGCCGTGGGTCCCGTGTCGTACATTTACGGCACGAAAAAGAACCTCAAGCCTGAAAGAGAGGCCTCTGAGCAAAATTTGTCGGCCCTGAGTTGAATGGGACGCTGATGACCTGAGATGTTAAAGAGCGTCCATAAATCAATCAATCAATCCTTCTGAGGACAAAGGCAAACTTCGATAATCGAGAAGGAATTGAACTAAAGTCTGATTTTTATGGAAGTAGTGTTTTACATATATTTCATTACTGACATATCCATATATCCCTATTTAGTCACCTTTTGTTTCCAGTGGTCATAACAGTCTGCAAGTATCTCTTATATCTACCACAAAGAATGATGTTACTCTCAAAATTATCTCTTGAGGGGTATAAGATCGCGAGATAAGCTTCCCGTTGTCACTTTCAATTAGTTTTCTGTACTTTCATATATGTTATAAAACTCTGGTAAACATGAACAGAAAGTAGGCTCGTAAGAAAAATACGGGGAAAAAATTATAGTAAAATAACAGTTTTGGGGGAAGTTCGCGGAGGAAATCTATTGTCAGATTAGGGGGATTAATTATAAACACATCGACAGACAAATTTTTAGTGTGCAACTCACCTTCGAAAGGATTAATGACAATGCGATAAAA
Organism: Metallyticus violacea; assembly: GCA_030762175.1. Taxonomy (NCBI): domain Eukaryota; kingdom Metazoa; phylum Arthropoda; class Insecta; order Mantodea; family Metallyticidae; genus Metallyticus; species Metallyticus violacea. The sequence continues at coordinate 359,142,350 of CM060846.1, read as the reverse complement.
TTCTTCTTTATCTAGTCTCTGCAATGGTTTTCCAGGAGTGCTGCAAAATACTCCTCTACAGCTGTAATAGCCTGTTGATTTTACCTGCGAGGAAGAGTTTGAACTTTGGGAATATATTGTAGACACAGAGATCCAAATTTAGGGACTATGAAGGATGCTCCAACAATTAATGTTTAGAATCTCTTAAGTGTTTCCAACGCTAAAACACTATGTGTGTAGGTGCATTGTTTTGGTTAAAGTTATTAATTTTCTTCTACAAACCAGATATTTCCATCTAGTTGGTTTAAACGAATAGAATACTATGATTTTACCATTATGAAATTGCCTTGTAAAATTCCTTTAGAGTTCCAAAAGACTGATGTCATAAACTTTATTGCAGATGGAACTAACTTTGTCTTCTTTGGCACTGAACAACTGCCTACTGTCCATTGTTTAGATTCTGGTGTATGGTGATAAACCCAAGTATCATCTATAGTTATAAGTCGACGCATAAATCGGTTCCATTGGTGTTAAAATGCTTCAAACAATGTTGTTTTATTTTCATTCCAATGCGTTTTGATCTGCAGTTAGCAAGGGTAAAACTATGCAAAATTTAAGATTTAAAACAATTAAAATCTTCCCGTGGTCCATAGTGTAATATGCTACCATAGCTTTCAGCAACTCATCTGCTTACAGTATACTGTTTGAAGTACTTGATTTTTGTGGCTTCATTTTAATTCTCACTACCCAATTATGAACATTGTGTTACTTTTAAAATTAAAAAATAATGTTCTTTTCTGGGAGAAGTATAAGATATAATTCTAAAGTTCTTCAATATTGTTGTAGTGTTAACAAAGCACAAAATGCATTATTTTGAAGCTCTCATGTCTGCTAGTAATTTCATTATCCTTTCTATGTATTTATAATCTCAACCTAACATTGTATAATTTTATTTGTTATTGCTTTAGAACCCCAATAAAATATTTTTTCAGCATCAGAAGTAATACTTTTTAACAGAGAATGGAAATATGCAGAATGGTTCTAAAATAGGGTTGCACTGTAGCGTTAGAAGTATTTTTATTAATAATATACTTTTATATGATTAAAAAACTACCCAAAAACGTACTCGATCTTTCTCACATGTATTGAAAAGTTAAGTGCTGTGTTTTAGCAGTAAAACACTTCACCCATTATAGCCTTCCTGGATAATGCTTACCCAAGTTGTACCACAAAGAATATTCCGCATCTTATGACACATTTTATTCCATTGCTGCAGACACGATTAGATAAGAAAAGGCGGTGGAAAGCTGACATAATATATTGATCATTACGAGTAAATAAAAGTTTCATTATTATTCCCCGACTTCCAGGATGTACTTACGCATGCAGACGCATAGAGAGCGAGTTAACAACCAACATTGGTGGGATGAAAGCAAACAACGAAGTTATAATGCTCGAATGTAATAGCAGTTACACTTTTGTTGCTTAATGTCCCAGTTATACAATTTCTTGTTGCTGGGATTCAGGCCGAAGAAAGCGGCAGAAAGCCGGCGCGAGACGCAAGTGAAAAGTGGACTTGTGCGCAACACGATGTAACATTCAGGTCAGGTCACGTGCTGGTCCCCTCAAGTGCACAGCCACGGTTGAGTGAGGGCCACGTCGCACCGAGTTCTGGAAAACTGATTTGCACTTTTTTCCCCAAGCAATTATTTTATTCCAGGAAGAAAAAAATAACAATAAACAGAACAGAATGTTAGCATATGTAAATACGGAGTTCGATTTGCTACAAACTTATTCTATTGTGTTTTCACAAAATATTTTAGAAATGGTTTGTCTTTATCATGGTGGAAAAATTCCGGTTTGCTAAAGATTAAGCGCCATGACCTCATCTTTTAAGAGTATTGCTAATGCTTTTTTTTTTAATGCACTTAGAGGAATGCTGGAATGCATCGTTCTTTTCCATTCCGCTCTCCATTTCATTTCATTTCATTAGGTCAGAAGTGCCGGGTGAAATGCGCTGGTGCTGTGTGCAGTGTGATGACTTGCTTTTGGAAAGGTTCTGCCCCTTTTTATGGATAACGTCTATGATATGTTTGATCCCCCTGGAGTTTGGCCGCCCAGTGTTTCTCTCCCTTTACGGCCCCAATTAAAGCGGAAGCTAGGATGATTGATTGTGTGAATCTGTTATTGGTAATTATATTAGAGATTAATATTATAGGAGCAATTTTTGTGCAGAAAGTAGAATAAAACAATTTATTCCCCTCTTCTTCCTGGATTTAATTTTTATTGATTTATCTATTTATGGACGCTCTTTAACATCTCAGGTCATCAGCGTCCCATTCAACTTGGGGCGTGAAACGGCCGACTAATTTTGCACAGAGGCCTCTTCTTTCAGGCTTGAGGTTCTTTTTCATGCCGTAAATATACAACACGGGACCCACGGCTTTACTTCCCTTTCGAAGGAAGCCATACTTAGGATTTTTACGCTGGAAAAAATCCATCGGTCCTGGCCGGGTTTGAACCCACGTTCTTGGGTGTAGGAGGCAAGTATGGTAACCACTACACCACCAGGACCGACACTTCTTCCTGGAGATACCCCATTGGGGCCATAGACACAAACGGCCAGTCCTTGAGCAAGGCTGAAGTACCGAAATCCCCCCTCCTTCCCCACAAATTCAATGTAACCGAAAATAAAATTCATAACATAAAATCTCTTAAATAATTACTCTCCTATTTTAAGAAAGAGTACACTAAACTGGCTTGACAGTTACTGGGTGTAAGAATAAGGTACGACAAAACTTTCAGGACACATTCCTCCCACTTAGGAGAAGAAAATATGTTATATGGACTTTTGTCCGGAAACGCTTTATTTCCATGTTAGAACTTATTTTCTATAACTCTTCATTGCACATTAATCATGGGAACACACAGGAATAGAACGTATATGCAGCATACTACACGAAACTCTTTCTTACATGAAATGTTCCAATGCCCCCTTGGTTACGTCTGTTAAGTTGTAATTCTTAGGTTCACCGCCAGTGTTTTGTTTCATTTGAATGAAGGTAATATTGACACTCGACCGGTTCTAAACCCACTGGACTTTTATTTGTGGGGGCATTTGAAAGCTCATATGTTTCGAACCCCGGTACAAGACACAAGTCTTTGTGCCCGTATTATGGAAGGCTGCGAAACAATACCCAATTCTCCATGGAAACATCGGCGTATCTGGAATTTAATGCGACGGGAAGAGTTATAGAAAATGGCTCTAACATGGAAATAAAGCATTCCCGGAACCATGTCCATGTAAGTTCTTCTACGTGTGAGTAATGTGTCCTGAAAGTTTGGGCGTACTGTTACACTCTGTATATTTTAGGCAATCTTTAAATTTCACCTCATTCAGAGTGTGTGGATTCGTTCTTTTTGTTCACCACAGAGATAAAATGCTTAAGTAATTGACTGTTTCAATATATAAATCAAAGAGAAATACTCGTTATGCAGTAAAGGAGTGATAATTATTTCCAATTAATGAACTCTCAGAAAATGTATCATTGGACTATAGCAAAACAAAAGATAGTTGTAGGACTCATACAAAATGTTCTTTCAAGTAATATGTTTCTAATGGAAGCTGACTGCAAGCAGGCAAATTAAATCCGTCTGTTTTTGGCGACGAATCATTTTGTGTTTGGCAGTGTGAGAAATGTAAATAAAACGCAAAATTTTTATATTTCTTCCTTAATAACTTAGGTGATATTCTTGAGCCAAATCCATTATGTTTTGTCTAAGAAGAGTGCGTTTATGAAAGTTTAGATGTCATATGTACTCCATATCTGTTCCTCTGGATCATATTGTCGGTCCTGGTGGTGTAGTGGTTACCATACTTGCCTCCTAAACCCAAAACGCGGGTTCGAACCCGGCCATTGCGGCACGAAAAAGAACCTCAAGCCTGAAAGAGAGGCCTCTGAGCAAAATCTGTCGGCCGTTTCACGCCCTGAGTTGAATGGGAAGCCGATGACCTGCGATGTTAAAGAGTGTCCATAAATAAATCAATCTGGATCATATTCTTGAGGTTCAGAAGAATTCATGCTCATCAAACTTTAAAAAAACTTTTAAAAGTATCTAATAATCTGTTTATATACAGATTTTTGGGCTCTATTTATTCTTCCCAAGGCTGAAGTAGAAGACAAGAAAATTTCTACAGAGCTAAATATTTAATTTACCAATAGATTCAGACTTGCTGTAATTTTTAGATAACAATTCCACAAGTAGCTTAATTGAAATAAGAAACACACAATAAAAATACATCTCCCTTACTCAAACATACTTGTACTGCCAAGCGCAGTTTACGAATTGAATCTTATGTTAATATATCCTAAGTTTATTATCACTTTTTGCTGCATTTTTATTTTAATCGGTTAAAATGATGCTTAATTATACAACAAAGACTCAGGGATTAGAATACCGGGTATTCGATTATAAACTACGCTATTTTAACATAAACTTCAACCTGTTTTGGCCACTGAACTCCTCTATTAGTTACGTTGTTATTGGATGCTCGTAAGTAAATATTTTGTATACGCGAGGCATTGGTTTATTCATAGTATTAGCCATGTTTTGCTCAGTGCGTAAATAATTTGATTAAATCGCTGAACCGTTCATTTGTAGGGAGGAAGAGCCAGCCTGGATAATAGAAGTGAAATGATGAGTCAATATTTGCTGTAGGTTACCGTGAATGACTAGGCGAAGTTCACGGTCGATGTCCTACATTTACTTACACGCGACATGTTGACAAGGGTTTCGACATTTCCTGGCAATGACCAACTGGATACTAGGATGCCCTAGACCAAATTTATACATGTAAGACAGCGAGTAAATATTTTTCATTGTGGGCTCATGTAGATGAAAAAAGCAAAATATTAAAGTGCATTAAAGTCCATTTTTATTCACAAAAGGGAAGAACGGTGTAAGATTGCAATTATATTGCTTAAGTATTTGTTTCAATTTGTTTCAATGTTACGCGAAAATGCAGCAAGAGTGTACAAAACTTTATTTAAATAACGCATACCAAGATATAGAGAGTGTGGCAAAATTACGACAGAAATTAAAAAAAAAAATGTTAGGCCTAATTTATGATATAAAATCAATTTATAATTATTTTAATAGATATATGCATACGAATAAAGGAAAGAAACTTAAAAAGATCGAGACATTGGTAAGACATCTTTAAGACATTGGTATTCATATTTTTTAAATATTAGTGCGTTTCCGAGTATCAGACCTAACAAAGACTTAACCACCGTTCTGGCATATTTCTCGTTTATTGTTCAGGTAAAGACCCCAGTTATTAACTGTTATTAATTTTAAAAAGAAGGAAGCCATACCCAAGTTACAACACTCTCAAAACGAAAATTCTAATTTAGAAGATAAATAATATACTAAAACAAAGAGAACATCCAGATTGAGGGTAGTCCAAGTGATGTTTTATCAAATCACTGATGTATTTCAAAATTTAAAACAAAGAATATTAACATTTTAGATAAAAAAAATAGTCTGAATGCATTTCATCTATTAACAATCAACTTATTTTTATACTGCACATAATTATCTGCGGTTTATTAGTAGTAGTAGTGGTAGTGGTAGTGGTAGTGGTAGTGGTAGTGGTAGGTGTATCTTTACTGCTATAAAATTCTATATACACATTACAAATACATTTTATGATTGGGTCGTCAATTTTACGGAGGAACAAAAATTAAATAATATCAATATTAATATATAAAAATAAATTGGGAAGAACGGTATTTATAGATATATGAGTGGAAACATCATACATTTTATTTACAATTACGCTATTTATTGGGTTCTAACCAGAAAATAAATTACTTCTAGCTACGTGCACTTTGGCCAGGAAAATGCACATATTCAACCAATTAGTTGATCCGCAAACAGGACCCAGCATATCAATCGGCCCCTAATTACCTTAATTTTTTCCGGAAACAGCATTTTTCTCAAGTATTTCTAGCGGGTACATTCGGCCAGAATAGGTACCCATTCCTCATCCCCTCAACAAAATGAGCATATTCTCCTAACAGAACTATTTAGAGATTTCCAACTTCTCGGTATAAACAAGGCCATTCCTGATCTAACTTTTCTCCCTAGAACGAGCATATGTACCTCTTTATCCCAGTTTAATTTTATTTCATTCGAAAGGCTCAAGAAGACTTTCGTGTTACATTCAGCCTCGATTTCCTGCCTGCTGATATCCTCCAGCTTTGTTCTAACGTTCTTCCATGCATTTTTATTATTTTAATTAGCTCGTCGTCATCCATATTGAACCCTGGCCATTCCTCTGAGTCCTCTTTCCGCTTTTGCAGCCCAAAACTTTGGTGTTAAATTCTGTATCTGGTGCCTATATTATTATCTTCATAGCAACCAACTTCTTCATGACCCCACTGTTTGGAGACCCCGAGAACCTTTTCCAAAAATCGTCTTGAATTTTATTTACATGTTCCGTTCTCCATATTCCACTTCCATATAGCAAAATAGACTTAATCATTGTACACTCTCTGTAGTATGTGTACTAGTATATCTGGAATGCGAGTCTGAACACGTAGTTCTGCATTTGTCATTTAGGCAATGCAAACCCGTCCCCGGACTGAGGAAAATTGCTGACAGTTACACAACAGGCGACAAATCCCAAATCCTGTGCCACATGACATTTACAGCGTAACCAACCGGATACGCATTCTGAGGTGATGAGTGCTTGTATGCGTTTCCTTTAAGTGCAGCTGCTAATGAAGACAGACACAAGAAATCCATTAATCTTGGTTCAAAGTTGTCGGAGTTGTGGAGTGACGTAGGACGCACCTTCGCGTTAAATGAGATGTTTTGGAAAGCTACATGAACTGGAGTCCTCATTTGTCTTTCTTCTCTTTTTCTCACGCAAGGTGAAAGCCGGAGCTGGTTCACTGTACAGTTTAATAACAACAATGTAACACGTTAAGTCATTTCTCCGAAGCATTTTAGAAAGGTGAGTGACTGATCGGACGACCGGAAAGAGTGGAACATTTCGAAATGTTGTGCTTCGTGGAAGGACATAAACTGTGACTTGTTTTAATGTTAGTCCGAAGGTCATGGTTGTATCCGTCTTTGCTTTTCCAAATTTCTACACTGTAATTGCCACCTAAAGGAAGCATTTTCCTAAAGAGTAAAATTAGAAGCGCATTTTTTGTGTATAATGTTTTCCATTTTTGTCTTACACTGCTGAAATAAAGACTGTTATAATTTAAAATTGGACTTTTTGAATGCTGCAAGCCGAGAAGTTTGTAGTGTCCTTGAAAACAATTTTCAAAATTTTCTTGGGTTGCTGTATCTTGTTTTGTTTTCCGGCTAGTTACAGAATACGATTTACCTTTATGTTTATCACTTTTTGGGTTTTATAAATGCGAGCAATTGCAAAACATCAAATGGAGACCTTTGAGACCTTTAATATTTCAAGTGTTGGCAGATTTCATTATTTGTTGGGGAAAAACGCAAACCACCAAGGAAAATATAACAATAGAGCGAAATATTTTCTATATTTGTTTAGTTGTTAAATTTTTATACCGAATGCAATGAATTTCGGAGATAGATATTAGTAATTTAATATAATGCCATTTTGGCTATTCAAGAGAAAATTAATTTATAACTAAAATTAAACACAAGTTTCAGTAGAAAGAAAGAACAAACTGGGAACTCACTTGTATGAGTATTGCAAAAATATTTCAAGGAAAAAGGGAATATAGAATCATGGGGATTATCAAAATCTCAGAAATAATTTTATTGAAAAGTGTTATATTACATATATTTCTGTAAATATGGGAACAATATTTTAACACATCACGAAGAGCACATATTTTAAATCAAAATAGGAGTGAAAATGCATATAATTTACGGACTAATAACTCTATTAATTAGATACTAATGATGTTATAAATGCCTTAAAGCCTTTAAAAATAAAATGTTGCTTTCTATGGGGGAGAGCATCTAATTTATTGATATATGACGCATTAAATTTTTGAATTTTTAAGAATTATGCTTGAAAAGTGTTAAAATGTCGAAAAATTTCCCAGTAAAATGGAAAATAGAATACATTCTGGGATAAAAAAAAAAACAGGGCTGAAAAAGTGAAGGAGTGCAAAAACTGTTCTAAATGTAATCGGGTGTTCTTGACAATATCGGAAGTAACGCTGGAATACAATGCGGAATTTGATTTTCCCTACCAGTCATAGATAGAACATTTCCCGATATCGCCTGGTTTATAGCGTTGCACACTGACCTCAGCTTCCCACTGTAGAGTTTGACCCAAATTTTAAATGATATTGAGAATACAATCAGTTCTCATTCAATGCAGATGAGAAGGTACTTACAAGTGGTCCGGAAATATCAATCAACTTTGGAGTCTTGAAGTACAACGTGAAGATCTCTCAGCTCCAGTAACCTATCTCCGCTCATCCAGGTGGAATTGATAATACTAATTGATATATGCTGGCTACATTTACGTTCTAAAATGTAGAAAAGTATTATCTTGCGGCCGAATTGATAACATATGCAACTTTGTGTTCTTGATCAGCTTTTGCAACCAATCGTTTATCCAATCTACCGTTTATTCACCACATCTGAGCAATTATGGGGTCAGTAGAGGTTCAAGCTTGAACATTAGATGTAGTTTGAGAATTAGGACGTTTCTGTCACGAAAGCCTAAAAGATGCATACCATTTGGACATTTTTACTTTGCGAAAAGCGTTCATTATGTGACGAAACTTTAGTTTATATTTCAGTGTTTACTTAATTTCACTTTCAATGTATACGGTGCTATTTTTTAATATAATCCCCTTGCAAATCTTTTCACTATGCAACCCCTTGATGTCAGAGTCGCAGTACTGCTCTGCAGGTCTGTCTTTTCTGCTACGACTCTGACTTTGTCGTCGTCAAATCTCGCTCGGATTGTATCTTTTAGAAGACTGAAGTGATGGAAGTCAGAAGCTGCAAGATGTGGGCTATAGTTGGGTGACGAAGGACAGTTTGCAGTACTTGCTCCTCGGCTGCTTAGACTTTGTGTGTGACTTCGGCTTGTCGTGAAGAAAAACTCGGATCACTTCTTTGTAAGAACCTTTTGAACTTCCGAACAATTTTGACACTGGGGATAAATGTCTCTCCACATATCAAAAGAACCCCTTCATAGTCCGATGTTACCGTCTATCGAATTATTTAACCCCATCAGTCTATTAAATCCTGAGCAGATGATGAATTTCTATTTCTTATGATCGGTAGGGACGAATTTAGCACAAATATCTCTGTATTCTGACTGATGTATACTGCAAACAGAGATATCAAATTGAATAGCATATTGGTTGGTTCTAATGGTTCCGAATGCTCCATTATTGTAGTGCCCTAACCTTCTTTCGATGACAGGCTTTTCACCCAACGACTAACAACGCTTTTTCTTCACCGCCATCTCTTAAACATCTGAATGTTGAATGTTGAACGTCTGAATGTTGATCATGGTCTCATTCTCCACCAAAAGAAATTTAATTACTAGTCTTTGCTTATGACGCACATCACTTAGAGACTCCATTTTGAATGCTAATTTCATCCTATCATCTAGTGCAAGAACATGAAAATACACATAAAATATTGTATTCCAAGGTAAACTTTGGACACCCCTTACATAAATTAACAGCTAATTTTCTACATTTTTTGCTTACACTATAAGGCAGAATTGTAATTAAATTGTTAGTGTATATTATATTTAATTTCTTTTTATGATTTTGAGTTTTTTAACTACTGTAATGTGACTATGAGACAATACAGTTTTGCTTAAAGTATCTGCGTCTTCAAGATGTTATTGATTGACGAATTTTGCCCTGATGTTGCCATATATGATATAATGGTGTCATTAAATCAGAACCCCTCTAAATAAAAAAGTCTAACAGTTCTGATTATCGTTCCACTGATTCTTTTATGTTATACTCAAGATTTGCATTTATAGCACTTTTAAAACACATACAATGTAACTTTATTCACATGCAGCTAATAAAATCTTATGATGTATGTTCGAAAAGTACGTCTTACCGGCCTCTTGAAAGAGATTCGTAAAGAGAGTTCTTAAAAAAACTGTATGTTTTCTTGGCTGACCTATTGATCATTCTTCTAATAGCACATTTCATGTATAATGTAGCTGTCGCATATTTCAGTAGGTACTTAAGTCGAAGGTTTTCTCATTGGAAAGGTTCTATGTGTTCATCAGCCTCAAGCCTCATGCATTTCTACTTAAAATCATTGGCATATTCGTTTTCGTTGGGTAATGTTGAAACTGCGTAATTGAATTGTAGCATTTGATCAAGCAATACCAAGGATCTATAGCGATAAAATATTAATTTACAAAAATTATTTGTGACATTTCTTGAAATAAATATGTGAGAATGTATAAAGTTTGTTTCCATATATTGAGCACAACTGTGAAAATTTTGATCATCTCTCTTAATGTGTTTTCGTACATATCGTACTTACAAAGCAAACACATGTATGTTTACATACACAAAATAAGATTTTTCTGAAATATTGACAATTTTAATTACATATTTTCCATCTATACGCTGCAAATTTATGTTTACTATTTTTGTGTTTTCAGCATATTTCATATATTTTTATGCTTAGAATTTAAATGTTGAAACAAGAGTTATATTTTTTACTTGAAATATGTCAAAATGTTGTGCCAAAACATTCCTGGGTTATAGCATTTTTATTAATAATTCTCCTTCAGTAACTTCATTGCTATATTCTAGAAACACCACAGAAAGTCAAAAGGCAATTTATGATATATATATTTGTTTTTGCTTTTAAAGTAAATAATGTAGGAAAAAGTAATCTTGAGAAAATTGAGATCAAAGAAAAAATTGTTAAAAGCTCTTTCATAGCTCCAATCCCGAATTTAATGCACACCTGTGCTATATTCAGGTTCTGCTCAGACTGTTTACGTCAGAATAGTCAACAGAAAAGACACAATTGCCTCTGGCAAATCGTGAAGTCCAGAACCTTAGACCTCAATTGGTTCCAAAGCTGTCATTTTGAAATGGACGGTGTGAAAAATCAGAAGCTTTTAATCTATGCAGATTTATTTTCAAATATTAAAAATATAATTCCATCCATCACATTGCAATAAATTATATCTTATATCTAATTTTAAATGGCCGAAAATTTCTTTTAATAAATATTTTGAAACATGTCGAAGAATTAAAAAATTTACCTTCCAACTCTTCTTAATGGAGAAACTGGCATTAAATATATCGGAGTTTCTTCATAAATCATATCATTTTTAAACTATTCATTTTTCTCTCACAAAATATTTTTAAATTTCTTCTTCCTCTCCTCCGTTAAGCTTAAATTGCTAAATTGAATAACCCTTTTCTCGGACTTAAATATTTTATTTCCAAGGAATTAGAAAAACTTAATATCAGGTGTTTCACATTAGTGTTCTAGGGTTAAGAAATTAGATTTTCATTATCGTAGAAGTACTGTTAAATAATTTTAAAAATAAGAACATAAATTGTGATTGCATGCAGTAATATCTGTAAATGAGTCATTAAGAGATGACTTTCCAAGAAAGAGGAAGAATGCTAAATGGCGTATATTCCATAACACCTCAAAATTATCGCTGTCCTTAGAGTTCGTTCCGGTAATAGAGTCCTGGCGTCCACTGTGTGCAAGCACATTACTTCAGCGAAGCGTCACTGGTATAAAGTGATTACTGTGAGTTAACAAATGCAAGTTGCGAGAGAGAAAGCAGAGCGTCATAAATAATGTTACGGCTGCATAAAACGTTCCACAGTCATGCAAACAAGCTGACGGCATTCATTACGTGGTAGCTTTAAATACTGTGTGAAGGGTTTCTTCCGTGTAGTAGTCCTTGATCATAAAGTGGCATGAAGACAATAACGTCATTACAATAGACAGCAAATTTTGGACAACTATAGAATAGTGACGAAATATTGTCTTATACAAATTTTGAAATATTACCGTAATTTTTTGCTAATGTTAAATGAGGCGCTTAGCTGAGAGCAGATGACAGGTCTTGTGAAGTCTCTGATTCTCGTTATTAACGCTACAGTTGGCAGTAAGTTTCCGAAGAAGTAGGTCATAAGGACACTCAGAGGGATTTCCCTAGGAGTGCGTACTTTGAAAATGACAAATATTCTATTTAAGCTATAAAACACAGTGTACCAGTTAATGTGGTAATCGTTTGAAAGAAACAAGGAAAAGGTGGCCGTGTTGCAAATATATACTTTACGAAATAATTAACTACTCTCTTAAAGATATCAATTATAATCAACAATATCGATATTTTTGATTAAGTTTGTCAAAATCTTATTTTAACTGAAAATAAATTAGGGGTACCCAAAGTTAAAATGTATATATTTTGCAATTTTGTAAATAATGTTTTTTCAAATTTTTATCACCGGCTGCAGTATAATACACATGGGCAAATTTCCGTGCTGATAGCTGTTATAGTTTTTGAACAAATAACAGTTTCATTTACCTTTATGTGTTAAATGTTTCATTTACCATTTAAAAATGTTAACATTAATTTGAAAATTAGAAAAAAATATAAAAATACAGATTTTTCGTATTACCCTGGTTGTCTTAGAAAAAAAATCCTTAACTTTATAATGCTATATTTTTCACACTTTTTCATAATTTATCAAATTAATTATAGTAAATATTGTAAATAGTGTTATGAAAATCACATAAAATATTTTTGTTGAACTTTTGTGATTAAACTTTGAAAATCTGAATATAATTGGATAAAAACTGCATCGTGTGGAGATTACCACCTGTGGTGCCTTAGTAGTAAAAACGGGCGTTAAACACCATTAAAAAAATCGGGTGGAATATTTTGAAGGAATGAAAAAATAAATAAAACTAAATTCAAACTTTTATATTATTATCAGAAAGTTTTTGCAGTATTCATATCTTTCAACATAAGTTTAAAACCCTCTAATGTGAAATTTTTACATATGTTATGAAGGCACAAGTTTTCATTTTAAGCCTTAAAAAACACAATTGAATTTCTTTTGATTAAAGTTCACCTGTGGGTGACATCTCATCTTCTCATTCAATGATTTTTAATTTTAGCACACTTATCGCTTATCAGTAAGAAACTGCATAAACTATACCATAATTAAAATGTACTTTTAATATATAAAAAATAAAAATTAAAAGGGATATCCTTTTTAACTTTTAAGAACCGTTGTTGGTCATAGTGTTGTCTTAAAACATTGAAAATGTCTAATGATTTATTTTACAGAATAGATTGACATACAAAAAATAACACAAACATGATCTAAATTATTGAATTCTTGGATAAATCTTGACTTCATTAGGTGGCGAGTTGCAATTTCTGGTATGACCAAGAATGCAATAACGTCTTGCGACAAAGTACGGTGTGAAAGTTATAATCAAATGTGGTATCTAACTGATGATGCGCTTGAAAATTTTGGACACGAGAAGTCAAGTCATTTGGGGTAGTGGTATGTAGGATTTGGTGTAAGGTAATGTGGAAATGCAGAAAATGTCACTCACATGGGTACATAACGGTCCCACTGAAGAGTGTTGAAGTTGTACATGTTTAGCACTTTTCTTAAGAGGTATCAAGATTAATTAACAGTCAATTTATGACAAAACTAGAATTTGAGTGTGTATTTATTTCAGTTCGTATACTATCTTTTCCAGAACATATGGTAAACCTTTCCTTGGCCTATTAGAACTTCAGTACAGAACTTACGATAAAGTTATTCTTTTCACCTTAAGAAAAGCTTTCATATTTCATCTTGGTATTTTGTATAGAGCATTGTTTGTTTTTGTTTTTCGTTTTTATTTAGTACTTTAATTACATTCTTAAGCACTTGCTTGAGTTGAGTTTAAATCCGTACTATTTTGACCAAAGGAATATTGAGTCAAAATAATGTTATTGTGCAATAATATCTTGTAGTTTGAAAAAGGATTTTGGTCGCAATTATAGCTCTTGTTCCTAATTGAGATAGTCCTTGTTTCCAATTTTTTTAAATAGAAATGCTTTATTATTTTAAGACACTTAAAACTATTTTCCATGCCTCATAAAGCGCACAGAAGCCTTAGTAAGGGCGTTTCAAATTTGAAAAAAGATTGTTTAGATACAAAGTGCTATTCATTTTAAGTAAAGCATGTCCATTTGTTACAAATTGTCGCGAATTCTGTAGATACTTTTCACCGGTCCTAACATTCAGAAGACTTAACGACATTTCATTTATTATTGAGGGCTTTTCTTAAGAACACTGCTTCATCTCACAAACTCAAAATATAAATAATTTAAAGGAATAAATTCTATAAGAATTTAGGAAATTTGCCCAGAAACATTACAAATCATGTGGGGTGTGTTCTCTTCACGTTATGAGATGTGTAAATTTCGCAATGGGAAGCATGTAAACGTCTTTCTTCTCTAAAAAATAAAAATCCAGTTTGTCTCAAAATTCTAAACACATACATATAATATAATATAAACATACACTTACAAATTACACAGTTAAACAGTTTTTTGCGAGTAATGTACTCCATGTATTTCTATGAAGCAATCTCTTTGTTCTGTTGTTTATCATGTATATGTAATCACTTTTATGCATATTAATGAGCAAACACAGTATATTTTTCTAACATGCAAGTTCTCCTAGAAAGCAACTATTATTATCAATGGTTTAATTCCCATAAGAAAACGCAATTTCCTTTGCTTACACAGAAGTTATGAACTTTTTTTGTGTCTATGCTGAATTGTCCACTATTTGCTAAATCAAGATATTGCTTAGTAACCAAAATATTTGTCTTTAGGTATGACGTCAGTTTCATAACTTTCTTAGTTCACAATTCAATAAGAATACTGCAGTACAGAACTTAATATAAAGCTATTTTTGCAGTTTAAGGAACTTTTTCATATTTCATCTTTGTAATTTGTATAGAGCGTAATAATTTTGTTTTCATTTTTATTTACTGTATTAATTAAAAACTTTAAACATTTTATATTAACATTTCACTGTTCATGTATCTTTTGGGGCTATGCTTTAGATCTCAGAAGCAGCAATACAAATCCCCATGCTTTCTGAAATGTTATTATTGCTTACTGATGGACAATTCACACCAAGAGTGGTACGTGTAAGAGTTTTTACAAATATCTCTGGTATGTTAAAATATGTAGTAAATATTAAATTCTGTTTTTAAATTTCGATTTTAATTTTAAAATTGTTATCTCAAGTAGTGTAGAGATAACACCTTTCTGTCAATGCTAATAAAGAACAATTTCCCAGAAAATTTTACTGTAGTATGTGAGAACAGACTGAAATAACAAAAGACTGTTGTAAGTTGCCTTCATTATAGGCTTAAAGGTTTAAATAATACAACTTAATACATAGAAACTGTACTTCCACAGTAGCCATATGTAGGGCGTAAGTTCAAAATGAGGAATAAGACTTGAAAAACTCTGGTCGCGGCCGGGATTCGAATCACGGATATTCAGCCTCCATTGCTGACGCTCTAAGCTACCGTACCCTTCAAGCACGGGACCACGAACCTCTATCATCTGATACCTCGGAGACCTTCCTAATTTTCTCTACTGTGAGAGGTTTATTTCTTAAGAAGGGACTCGAAATGCTACAAGTATTTGTGGCCCAGGCTTCTAGTGTAACCACCATATCCAATCAAAATTCATTTCGTTTGTTAACAGTGTTGGAAACTACATAATGGTGCATGCGCTTAGAGTGATGTATTATTTATTACGTGTATATAAAGAGATAGAAAGTGAAGGGAGTGTGTAAGTATTACGCATAATAACAATCACATATTTTAACAAGAAAGCCTAGCATCGGACCCAAGCGTGTGATAGCAGGGCACACGTTCAACTAGGGAGAAATGCTGTCAATTTTGAGGTCAGCGACACGGTTGTATGTATAAGTCAGTGTAATGATGTCACGGCATGCAATTTCACTCTTGTGCCACTAAATCGCTCATCCATCCGTCCATCCTTCCTTGTGACTCTCCATCGCTGGAAGGAAAGCACTTTCACAAACTACAAAGTACTATTCTCTCTCGCTTACGAGTATCATTATATAATTAGCTCACAATTTTCGAGGTTAGATGAACTTGTATTACTGACATTTCAGTGTCAATGTTAGATGTTAAGTTCTTGGTACACGGTGAAGGACACATTTAGAGAAGGGAATGGATAAAAAAGATGTTGTACTTGATTAAAACTCTCTGCATAAGGAAATACAACTTCTGTTCCATTAAACAACACTCCAAATATTTTTTACTTTTAACGTTGATTTTGTCATATGTATGTAGGTACATATCACGAATAATATTTCTGCTTTATGTTGGTTTCCCTGGTAAATAATAATGTAAGCAAAACATATATTTAATCATGCTCTTTCTACCTAGTTCTGTATTGTAGGTGCCTTTTATGGTTCTTGTACCATTGGTTGATACTATTTTATTGATTCTGTTTAATATTATACTTCTATCATTGAGAGTGTGATTCATAAATCGAAAGGCTTGAAGTTAGCGTGCAGACGCACAATAATAATACTAATTTATCACTATATATATATATATATATATATATATATATATATATATATACCTAACATGGAGTTATTTTTTGCCTGCGTCCGCAGCTATGCGCAACCCGCGCTCACGCCAGCCGCCTTTCAAACAACAGACATTATCTGCACTGATGGCTGCACACACACATAACCAGTAGCAGTTTGGCGTTAAGAGAAGAATTATTTTTGTCTTTGAGTTATTATAGCTGAGTTTGCGGTTATTAACTATAGAACGTTTAACATTAGTAATGATATTTTATATAATATCTTTTGTTGCCTCCAGCACTTAGGTTTACATAAGTAAATGCAATGAAGAGGAATTCTAAGAATATATCTGAGTAGAAATTTGAAGAACTACGGAGCAGAACTATCGCAAGAGTTGTAAATTTAATTAAAATGTCATAAATATGTGACTGCGGACGGATAGCACTTAAACGACTTCTATAAGGCAAATTAGCGTTCATTATAAACTAAAATTAATATTGCATGAATGGTATTATTCACAAAAAGTTCTTTGATGGGAATTTGACCATCAATGAAGCCGGCCACATTAGCGCAATATTGGCCCTGCGCGGCTTGAGTTTATCTATGGAAGCAGCCCAAAAAATAACGCTCTGTAATTTGAAAAGAAACATTCATTCTTTTTTTTTCACATTCACCATTTAATACCCCAAAACTGCATATATTTTAGATAATATTTATATAGCCCTCATGTCATTGTACGAGTGATATACAACATTTTGTCGATCACAGTAGCTCACAAGGCAGGCTAATGATTGCAAAAATTTAACAGTCAACTTTTTCAATTGTACATTTGGTTACATCACCGAGATATCCTTATGGCGTATCGCTAGTATGGCGTAACAGTAAATAATTAGATTCTCTATCGATATTTTCTCACCGGAATTTTAGGTCGTATACATTTAAATAATAGTCTTGTTCCTACGACATAACCTA
Source organism: Metallyticus violacea (assembly GCA_030762175.1). Classification (NCBI taxonomy): domain Eukaryota; kingdom Metazoa; phylum Arthropoda; class Insecta; order Mantodea; family Metallyticidae; genus Metallyticus; species Metallyticus violacea. Next base: position 359,124,756 of record CM060846.1, on the reverse strand, counting down.
ACTCTGTAATTTATCGGTTTTCGCAGTCATTATTCCATTATTCTTTTTATATTTTATAACACTGTTAAAATTAAAGGCAATGAGCTTTATCCTTTCAGAACGTATGCTTGGAATATCTAAACAGTTGTGTTGATGTAATCATTATTTTATTCTTAATTATTTATTGTTCTAATATGACATATTTTAATTAAAGAGGCCCGCAGTAAAACCATACGAACATTGAATTTTAAGAAAAGTATTTTATTTTTAGTTAACAAACAAACGTTATTTCTGGCGTATAATTGCAAACAAAAGATAGCAGGAGTTCATTAAGTTAAACAATATTCTGTGTGGTATAGCATTAGGTTGGTTAATAATTCAACGTTTCCAGCATTTACAAAGAAAAAATTAAAGCAAAGCAATAACATTTGTTGAGTGTGAAATTTGTTGTGAGCCTCTCTTGAACAAAGCCCTTGCTTTTTCCATTCATCTATAAAAGCACGTCTACTACAAGAGACAAGAGCGTTAACTAATTCATTGTATTGCAGTGAATTTTATTGGGAATTTATTTTCATTTATAAAAGTTGAATTGTTATTTATTTTTCTCTAAGCGGACAATGTTTATTTCCACATGGCTTCAAAAGGCAGCTAACGTGAACCGGTAAATTGTACGTTAGTTGATGGCGTTCAGCTACAGAGCGTAAGTTTTGGTCACTTCCAGTTGAATCAGATGTACCAGGAAACGTAGAGCCTTTCGGACTATTATTTCTGTTAATAAACAAATACATGTCAAGAATACTCTTTCTTGCAGACTTACAAAAAACACTCGAGTGTTCTACAATAGGCTTTGACTTGATGAATGTTCAACCTTGAACGGCGAAAGCGAAAAATAATCTTGGCATTGAATATGCTTTATAGCTCATCTGCAAGGCCGCGGAACCAAAACATGGCTCGTGTGTTTTTTCTTTCCAAAATATCCTAGTCCGCGGCTGCCAGCAATAAAAAACAAAAAAGAAAACATAAATAGGAAGATTTGTGTGATAATAAAATCAACTTTTCATTAACTAACATCTCTTCTTCGAAAGTTTATGAGCTAAAGAACGTTAAGTTACATTATTACAGAAATGAACTCGAACTTCTGCAACTGAGTCGTTTTGCTGAAGAAAACGCCAAAATATTTAGTTGCGTTTTGTAAAATAGTAGTAGATTACTCTTATCCTTAATGATCACTCCTGTTGAACTGGTTGTTAGAGTTATGTTTTTGCTCTGTACGTTTGTTTACCTATGGGGTTTCTGCGTAGTAAGGACCAACTCAACAAAAATGAATTTTTATTTAACTTTACTTCTTATTACTATTGTTAAGTACAATAGTATCATTATTAATTTACCAATATTTTCTGTAGGTTTAATGTTTCTAAAAATAGAAATAAGTTCAATGTTAAAGCAATTTACTCCCCAATCGACATGTTAATGTAATGAAATAAGAGTAGAAATTAATGTTGTAAATCAATCTGTAACAAGCGCTAAACAAGAAACATCTAAAATGTTAGAAAATCGGAAAGAAAGGCAAAGATTCTTCATACTTGACTATCATCATTGCCCTCGTCATGCTCGTGGATTGGTGACGTGCTTATATCCGTATGTGTGTGAAGTGTCTACTTCAAGTAACGTAAGGTAGCAGATTGTTGATGTATTTTAGTTTTGCAGGTTTTTGTTGTTGCTTTTTCCCAAATGTTGTGGTTCGAACAGCTCTTCCGAAAATAACTTTGTATTTCATATGTCATAATCAGTTATTAATACGAACACAATAAATACCCAAACACTACACCACGTTATCAAAACAACACCAAACACTGATGTACGTGGCGGACTGGTATTGGGGTCTGGTACATTTCTCAAACGTGATGTTCATTTTTACTAAACCACATTTTACATGGTAAAAATGTCCGAACTCAACAATATAACATCTATAAGCATAAACACTGGATAATAAGGATCAATTTGATAAAACAAATGCATATGCACCCGATGTTAGTTCACCCTTACTACTAGAACACCTCATATACACATTTTGATGTTGAATTGAAATTGCACACCCAATTCTTGGGTTGTATTATTTCCTAAATCGTTGGATTAATCCACTGTTGTCATTTTCCTAGCCAATTATTATAAAATTGACAAATATACGAACATGTTAAAACGAAGCTTCGCTGGATTTCATCCCAAAGAAAACATCTTAATAATAGCTCTTTTGTCCTAAAACCTACTTCTGGATTTCGTGTTTAAACTTACGGGCAAAGTAATGACCCTTTCGAAAATTTAAAGCTGCCATTATCTACAGCATTTAGTCCTCGCTTCACATAAATCGCAGATCCGTAAGGGAGATTAAATCATCTCGCATGCAGGGTTCCACTTGAGTGAATGTGAAATACAATGTAGCAATTGTGTATAACTTCTACGTGCGTGACCTTAAACAAGACGATAGGTCAAACTAAAGTTAATTGAGATTAAAAGATGTATAGAAAGAGAGAGAAGTGTAGGAGAGAGGAGTAAATGTGGGTCAAAAATTGCGGTCACTTTCTCCATGATTGTGAGAGTTGCTGACCCCAAAACAAGTCAGAGTAAGAGAGTGCATTGGCCGTCAAGTTTTACACATTTATCTAATCGCTTGCCGTTCGGGCTGAACTTCTTTTGCGTCTTCGGTTGCAGCTTTCCCTTCTCCCATTGACGTAAGATGTTCGTGATACCGATGACGAGTCTGCTACCTGGCGGCGAGCAGGATATGCGGGCGAACTTGACCGACAGCTAACCTTCCGTCACGCTACCGATTTCTTATTCAGACGCCCTTACTGTTTTCTCCAAGATATGCAGATTTAGTGTTTCGCGTCTTTCGATACAATCAAGTAGACCAACTTCCTGAAATTCACCCATCAATACTACATAAACAGAAGAACAAGGATCAGGAACTATTGAATTTGAAGATGAATTTCTGTGCCTGCCTCTAGCTGATGAGACTTTGTCGATCTGGACAGCAAATTTGAGAAGTTCCATGGTATGGATAAATTAGACATTTTCTAGGCAGTTGCATATGATTATGGAAAGAGATTAAATAAAGTAGACTCTCAAAATTGTGTTCAAAAATTCCTCAAATATATTTGGAAACTTTGGTGCTGTTTTTCCCAAGGATACTGCTAGTAACCTTCTAACATTGGTGAAACTCCCAGAAACAACTCTTAAAAAATGAAAATGTGTAAGCTGTACAAACGTTATTTCTTGTCTTTTCTATAGGCTGAAAGTCACATCAAATTACTTCAAAGAAAACATCATCAAAATTGAACTTTCATTCTCACCATAAAAATAACTTGCACCTGTTAACTATAACACGAATATTAACGATCTTCCATTGCCACCAAGTGCCTTCAGCTCAAATGCTGCATAAAGCATCCCTGAACCTCATAACCTCTCTACTTCTAATATAACAGGAAGCTTTAACACCTATATGAACAATGTTAAAGATAAACAATTTGTAAAGCCGCAGATCTAAATGTAAACTGATGAAATAAATATAACAAAATACGACACAGTAATAACATAAATATCTGCGTAGTGTAAAAGACATGTAACAGCGTCTATGGATAGCAACTTAGGAAATTTTATATAATAAATTATAAATTAAATGGAATACAATTTTGTATTAAAAGATTTAATTTTAATTACATTAATATAAATGAATAATTTAAAAGTGCTTGAAATTGATTTGAAATTATAGTTGTGCTGAGAAAGCACATTAAGTGTGCTTTTGTTCCACGTCAGATGTTTAATTTATAACAATTATTATTCTGTGGTCACTAACTGCTACCAAGAATGCAGTGCTGGGTGAAAGTTTCAATATGCCACTGGAGTTAAGTTCACTACACCAGAACTGGCTTTGCTATTCCCGCAGCTTTAACCTATCCAAATGATAAACAAGCATACTAACATGATAAAGAATAACTGTAAAGAAATTATGATTGCTTTTATCATAAATTAATGCCCTAATTTTTCTATTTAATTTGGTACAATTTTTATAATTTTAAAGCAAATTTTGATATTATTTGATTCCTTTAAGAAATTATATTTGTTATTTTTTTGAAAAAACTTCCTTATATAAGCGACTAGCACTTATAAGTGTGTTACTTCTGTGCATTAATATTATAATTAGAATAACGTGTTAACTTTATTCGTTTTATTTTCATGAAAATTAACCCAGAATGGATAATTATTTATATATTTCTTTCCACTAATTATAGTTTAGAAGTTGCTCTAATGTAACAGAAAACAAGAAATAAATTAACTTCTATTTCATTCAGAGAACTGAACTCTCTGTAAACAAAGGATACATATTAAAGCAGTAATAAAAATTAATAGCAAGAATATAACTTCTATAAAATAGAGATAAGTAAATTGTTTTATACCAATCATTAAGTTTAAAATATCAATAATACCTATAGAGTTGCAGAAGGGAAACAATTTTATTAACTTCTGTTCAATAGTTTTGAAGAAAATAGATAATAGTTATGAAATGTTGATGTTATAAATGGTGACATTTTTCCTTTTCACGGGAAAAGGCTAAGTGAATTGATTTCCTCCGTAAGTTTTCCTTTGAAAAATTCCATAACATCTGAGTTTGGTATATGAAATTTAGCTCCTATTTGTTTGAAATAATTTCTCCAGACATTCTTTTAAATTACCTATAAATAATTTTAAAATGATTATGTAGAAGGCATAGATTAAATACGATTTATGGTCTGGCCCAAATTATAATGCCATGAATTTATGCACGAAGAAAATGCAAATGTTTGAGAAATATATAAATAAGAAAGACCTCCATAATTTTATTTAACATATTTTTAATTATTTGGTATAATATTGCATAATTATCATCATACTGGATAATGCTACATGTTTTAATGTTATTGCAATTTTATATTGTTTAGTATTTATTATATTACATATTTTCAAACATAGTTTTCACTGTGTTAACTTTTTGGTTATACATTGTCCCTACATTCCAATCTAAAGTACAGAAGTTCGTTGTCACCAACTATGACTGGTTTCAAACATCGTCTTCCCTTGTTCTCAAAGCATATCAAAATATGTAACAGTCAGTTGTTTATTATTCATGGCAGTAGTGTGTTTTCAATATCGTCAAAACTGAAAACATGGATTTGTATTTACAGTGCTTTCACAGCAAATTGATATGGGCAACGAAAAGGATTTTTATAATACAACTGCTACTTGTATTTTTTTGCTCCAAACTTGTAATTAAGAGTTGATTAAAGCTGTGATTTTCTGCAATAACAGCTTCAAAATTGTGAGATTACATAGAGAACTTCTCTTCGGACTCTGCAGAGTTTCTGAATGAATTCTTGTCTGGACTGAGCCGTTCAAAAGTGCTTCTTAAGTTTCATACGTCACATGTTGTTGCAGTTGGCTTCCTTACATCATCAAGAAACTGGAGCTTTCAGGTGTGTCTTTTCAAGAATAATGGAAAAAGTGGAAGATGCAGTTAAGCACGTCAGTGTTCCACCAGATGAATTGGGTGGTGCAGTTTCTAGTAAAACTTAATCTGTGCTGAAAAAGTATTCAAAATATTCAGCCATGTTTACTTTGTGTCACGTATTTATTGATGAAACTTTAGAACCCCCTGAGAATATTAGTGCTATCAAATTTGCTCAATAAATACGCAACTGCGACATCTTGCGATGTAGAGATATCTTTCTTTGTGCATAAAAATGTAATGTGCATAATGCCAAAGTATTTTCCAATGTAAATGAAAGATGCTTGTCTTTCAGCAGTTTTGCATTTATTGCAATAACAGAAGCAGGATTTTCCGGTTATTTTTTGATATACATACGAATTTCTCAGCTTCACTAGCTGAAACTTGAATAAAATTATGTATAAAACTTTATTTGAAAAATAAACGAAATATTTTGTTACATATAATTGTTTTATTTCGTTGTATGTATCTACACATTTAATAACCTTTGGCTGAATATTTCTCCCTTTGATGTTACATGGCTGATTCAGGAAGTTACTCTTGATTATCCTGGGGCAAGAAACTTTTATTGATATAACACATTATTTTATGGCGTGTTCATTCAGTCTCTGTAATCACTTATTTGGATGTTTCCATTTTATGACGATAGAAATACAGTCCCCGTGATCTCAGACAATGAAATGAGCATTGTCTATTGAGATACCCAACTCCTGTGCAGTTTCCGCGACAGTCACTCTTGCTGAGAACCATTGCATAAACCTGCAACTCAGTGACTTCTGTAATTGACGTTGTTGGCCTCTTCCTTTCCAAACATTAGTCATATCTGTACAACCTTATCGAAAACACTGGCACCATTTTGATGTGACTGGACGCGACATTACATTTGGCACAATACATGGCCATATTTTCAGGATGAATCTCTCTAAACGTTTTGCCCACGTTTCCTCGTACTTCAATTTTGAAGTACGCTTACAGTTGATGCATGTGTTATTGCTGCTACAATGAGAATGGTTCAATAGGAAGAGCTGAACATGAACTCTGTTTTGCGCAAGCGTCGCACCTTTTGCACATTGCTACCAGTTTAGGGCGACGAATGTAATGTTGTTGTTTGACATCCGGGCCCTTAAGTTCACTAGTGCATGGCAGTGTTCTCAACCACGCCCCCTCGAACTCTCAGGGTGATACGGTGCTTTACTACCATGCTGAAAATATTGTGCTAAATCACTCCTCGTGAAATAAAGTATTTAAAAACAAATCACAACAACAATGTTATTTATATCTACCACTGTGGATAATTTAACAGCTCCTTCTCTTATGAGGAGCCTGCAAGACGCTTGCCGATGATTGAAATTCCTCCATACTGTCATAAAGAATACTCTCAGACAACAGACTGAAGATGTCTTGGAGGAAAGGTAGTATACATGTTCAGCCGCACATGCGCATGGCTCCTATTTTCCTCTCTCTGCGACTCGCCCCGTATAGAAACGGGCCAGGAAATTAAGACAACATAACTTACCTTTTGAATCATCCATGTACAGAGCTAGGCATTTATAGTGTCGGGGCCAGTTTACTCCGAAACGAAGGGGAAAAACAAAACGCTTCAGATAATATTTGGAGTGCTCTCAAGGGGTAATAATAGCGACCTTAAATCTTCCTTGAAATGCCAATCTCAAGATTATTTCAATGCCAAATCGTTTTTTTTTTTTAAATGGAATAATGTGGTTCTTTTTTCCCGGGAATGGAAAGAGCATTTAATTTTGGTATAAAAGTTCTAGTACATCTATCAGTTAGGGGTTAAGATGACGAGATATTGAACAAATAAGACAGCAAATTATTAAATTATTTTCACTTCTCTCTCTTTTGTTTTGTTGTTGCTATGAAGGAAACTTATTTGTTTATATGCAGATACTCATTTGTTGACATCGGTACACAAACGAGTACTCATCATTGCCAATTCAAACCTACAAGAGCATTATTCTCAGTCAGTTCCACTTCATTTTCATTTGTGGATGTTCCATACACGATCAATGAGAGGATCGATAGGGTTTATATTTACGGCAAAGCTCATAAGAACGCTAAAACAGCTTGAAACTTATACGGAGATCGATATCCTGAAAAGAGGCAGTCATCTGTTACAATTTTCAGACTTGCGAACTTATTCTCCAAAATGGGAGATGTCGCAACAAGAAAAAATCATGGAATGAGAAGTGCTACTGGGGAAAATTCGGAAATCACTGTATTAGCTGCAGATGCCGCTACTATTCCTCACGCAAGTTCCCGTCAAGCGGAACATGGTTCGGGAATCTCTCAAAGGAGTGTTCTTCGAATACTTCAGCGTCACAAATACCATCCATAGCACATTAACCAATATCAAGTGCTATATTGGGATGATTTTCAGGAAGCGTGTTGAATTTCGCCAATGGGCTGTACTACAAATTCAAATCTGTAACTTTTGCAACATTTTATTTTCTGATGAGGCGACATTCACCAATCACGCTCAAATGAACCGACATAACATGCATTATTGGGCAGTGGAAAATCCAAGATCGGTACGGGAAGTAGAGCATCGGCGGCAATGGAGCGTGAAGTTTGGTGTGGCATTTTGGAATTCCGTATAATTGGACTCCACTTTATTGAAGGTAAACTTAATGGGCAGAAGTACAGACATTTTTGGACCAAGAACTTCCAGTGTTGCTTGATGACGTGTCCCTTGTGAACCGGGCTGCTATATGGTATCAACACGATGGTTGTCCATCTCACTATTCAGCTATAGCTTGAGAAATATTAAATGGAGAGTATCCTGATCGATGGATAGGACGCAAAGGACATGTCTATTGGCCTGCCAGTTCCCGTGATCTCACTTTTCCGTACTTTTTCTTATGGAAATACATTAAAGATAAAGTTTATGAAGAAATACCAATTACACTGGTAAACTACGTCAACAAATTAGGAATGTCTGCGCAAGAATCAGCGAAGAAATGTTGAGTGTGTTCATCGATCTTTTGAAGCACGTTTTGGGAAATGCATCGAAGTTAATGGTCAAACATTCGAGCATTTACTGAATTGAAATTATTTGTAATGTGGACATGACATTGTTTCAGTTATGGTTATAATTGTAGTGTACTGTACGTAAATTGATGCCAGTAAAGCGAAAGTGAGTAAAAAACATTTGCTGTCTTATTTGCCCAGTATCTCATCATCTATCACCCCTAGGTGATAGATGTACTGGATCTTAATACTGAAAATTGAATGCTCTTTCCAATCCCGGGGGAAAAATACACGGTTACGTTTGAAAAAGCCAATTTGACCTTGAAATGATCTTCAGAATGGCATTTAAAGGACAAGTTAATGTCGTTATCTTATGTTCCTTTAAGAGTGCTTCAAATTTTGTCTGAAGCATTTCTTGATTTTTCTCTTCGTTTCGAAGTAAAATGACCGTGACATTATAAATGTCTCTCCTTGTGTATAAAATCTGTGCTCTATTCATGGGAAATCCTCACCTTATGCATAATGTAGTTCCACTCTCCACCCGCTCAGAACGAACAAAGAGTACTGTTCTATTTTACTGACTTGTGTGCCATTTTTCTTGAAAATGTGATGAAATTTCAATTGACCAATCAGAGCGCGTCCCAAAACTGCAATTCTCAATGAATAAATATTTAAAGCTGGATTCCTTGTCCGCGACAGTGAAAGGGAGGGAAGTGATCTAAACAAGAAAGATTGATTGATTGATTGATTTTATTTATGGACGCTCTTTAACACCTCAGGTCATCAGCGTCCCATTCAATTCAGGGCGTGAAACAGCCGACAAATTTTGCTCAGAGGCCTCTCTTTCAGGCTTGAGGTTCTTTTTCGTGCCGCAAATCTACGACACGGGACCCACAGCTTTACTTCCCTGCCGAAGGAAGCCATTCTTAGGATTTTTACGCCCCAAAAAAATCCATCGGTCCTGGCCGGGTTCGAACCCGCGATTTGGGATTAGGAGGCAAGTATGGTAACTACTACACCATCAGGACCGACAAACAAGAAAGAAAAAATAATAGCTATTTCCTCTTTCCCATCAGCTTGTACCAGACCACGGAAAATACATGAAATAAAGCCAAGGCACGTGCATAGATATTTCTAGAAAATAAGAGGTTGCTTTGTAATATTTTTTCCTCTTCATAAAACGTCAAGGGAAGGAACGTCGCTGAAGGAATTTGCTTTACGAAAAAATTGCGACGCACTCGTAAAAATGTGTCGGCGGTTTCTCCTTGAGAGCGCTGCTAATGTGCTCACTGAAGTTATTCATGTGTAGGTGTACGCGTAAGAAAACGTGCGTAACACATAAATGTCTGTTGAGGATGTCTGGAAGCCATGCCTACCTCTAGCTCTGGCTCATATTTTTCTATAATTTACTGTGCTCTTACTTTGAACCTAGGGCCCATATCATTGCTTCTTATTTTTCCTTCGATGTGTGGCCTTTGCGCTTTGTTTCTTTATTTTTATCGCAGAGGTCTTAGCTCATTTCTTTACTTACATTTTTAATATCACTCTTTCATTCCCTGGTTCACTTTCATTGAGCTCATGTACTTCTGAAAACGTGCAAAGGCACCCAAAGAGCCAGAATGAATATCAGTTTATTGTTTTTTAAACAAGTAACCCTTAAAAGACAACTGTGCTGTATTTACATAACACGTTTAGCAAAATGTTAAATAGCTATACAAGTAGTTTAAATGAAGCATTCTGCTCCAGTCTAAGCAGCGAACTCAAAGACTATCGTAATCGCCTTCCGCCTTTTGATTGACCTCTTAAACATCTACCTAAAGCAATTTTCAGCGCGGTTATCTCAAGATGAGAGAGCCTGACTATACAGAGTGTGGCCAAGAATCTCCAAGCCCAATTGAGGGCTAAATTACTAATCTTACAAGAGTAGAGACCGCAGAATATTATTTTAAAATCAGATCATTTGAATGAATTAGTGTATTCAATCATAGATAAGCTTATTTTTATTGCTAATATAATGAATTACTTTGAAGGCCTTACACTTTTGTCTTAATATTACAATTATGTACCACACAGTTACTCTTTCCCTATATTTCTGTTATCTTCTTTAATATGCGATAAAGTCCCTGATTTAACTTCTGAAGTGGAACTCCCTCGGGTACTTGAGACATTAATTTCAGACTAATTACTTTGTTATCACTTGCTACAAAGCTTCAACTAGCATTTGTAACATTTACAGCATCTTCCCATCGATGTCTGCAGTTTTCACTAGCTGAGCTGTACTGTAAACATAATAAGCCACAGGTATATCCTGGAAACCTGACCTAATAATAAGAAATTAGAGAATAACTTGATAAAATTCAAGGTATTTTTAAATTTAACATATTGCACATAATTATTTGAAATACCCGAAGCATTGAATATAAAATACTGCACATTTAAAATGTATATGACACAAACTAAACATACAATAGCAATAAATTATGAAAAATTAACATTAAAAGATTTAAACAAAGGCCCTCACAAGCACCAATAAGAAAACGTGGCCTATTTCACTTAGGAAACGATTTCACGCTCTTATAGAAGTAGTAACAAAGGAAAATGCTTCAATTCGGAATGAAATAAATCACTGGAGGTAAAAAGTCTAGCCAAGAGCGTTGAGGTTAAGGAGAACTGTATTTAATAACAACCCTATCGTATATAACACAATATATTTCATCCCGAAAACCCAGTACTTTTGATGCATGAAGACTCAGCTGCGAATATGCATTTGTAGAAATAGTAGCAAAGTTTTGTAATATGAGGAATACTAATTTACTATTTAATATTCGAAGCAGTGAAGACAGCAAAATAGCAAACTATCGTCCGAGATTCTAAGACTGAAACTTGGGGAAATAAATACACACATGAACAGATAAAGCCAACCTAGGTGACAGGAGATATAGTAAATGTTGCACTGTAGTCACACAAATAAACATCATGAGGTTTCCTTGAGAGATAAACTTAGCCAGAGAATGAAACATTTTACTCCACTTGCTAAACCTGAACTTGACAAAATTAAGATATTTTGTCAAAAGGCATCACACAGCCCTTTTTGTATCAGATATACGCCTGACAGAGCAATTATTTTATCCATACTTGCAAATATTTGCATAGAATTTGTTCATTTTACTCTTAACATTCGACTGCTTTCATTTCACTGGTTAGAGTTCACATTTGCTATTTTTCTCGCTGTGTCTTCTCATTGTTGTTACTAATGTCATGTATTGCTTTTCCTCGTTCTCTTAAGAGGTAACATTATGGATTAAGCAAATGCTGCCCCTTGTCGATTAAATCAGGTCGCTGTTTTGATTTAATCAACCAGGAATCTTCTGCGACTCTGCAACTGTTCTCATATAAGTGGGAGAGACCATCACACCTTTGAGAGTCTTGGGAACTTGGGAACTTGGGAACTTATAGACCTTTGTGTCATTTTCATTTATTAGGCGACACTTGATTTTTTCCTTCCATTTTTGTGCATATCGTAGTTTAAGTCTGAGACGTTTTCAAATGCATTGTGAGAAGTTTCATGACTTATAGGAAACAAGGAATTACTCAGAAAATGTCAAATGTGAACATGCCCCTATAGTAATAATTGCATCTTGACTCTTGGGTAGGATTTTATTTTGGAAACCTTTACCTTAGTAATATTATTTTCCGCATACACTGAACAGAAATTTAATAATGACGAAGATCTCAGGGGAATATCACAAGTTTATATATAGGATGTGTAAAAATAGATACAAAGAAATTGGGAGTGGAGAGAGGGCTTGACTTTAATCATTTTAAGAGTTGTAACGGATAGTCAGACGCTTCAATATGAAGCCACAGGCATCGATATGTATTAGCGCCATATCTACGTTGCGATTTAACGTGTGTTCATTGCCAGTCAAGTATAAAGTAATTTCGTTGATCGAGGCGTAGTCATAAGAAAATTGCACTTCAATATATCTACAAGACACATTATCACTGCGTTATGAGAGATACAAGGTGGCAAAAATTCATATATAAAATAATTGTTACACAAGAAAATGCTTCCAGAGTTGAAGGGACCTTATTTCATAGTACAAGTATAATATTGTGCACACGTATCAACATGCTGAGTGTCTCCAAAACTTATGATGGTTTGACGAGTGCGTTGTGCTACCGAGTGGCCATTTCAATAATCAAAATGCTTGTTTTCTCGGCAGACAGGGAAAATCTGGAAACCATTAAATTCAGAGATAGTGACTGTGTGGGCCACTGTGTCTTTCCCAAGTCCCATTGGTCCGTACTTCATTGGGGATGCACTTGGAAACACAATGTTACATCAGAAGTGTACTTATATAAGGAGCAAGTTTTTCAATGTTGTTGAGAAGAATTTGGACCTCTTTTGTACGCTCACATCCTTGATATGTTTTAACCAAATGGGGCGACCTCCCCTATGCGGCATGGTTATGCCCGCCTAGTCTAACAGCTATTCCCCGGTCGTTGGTTTCTAAACACTCAGATTTTGCATATCCTTCACAAAATCCTCGTTTAGTTTAGAAAAACTTCGAAACAATTCTGTACAGTGTAACAGAGGAGCAGTGTGATGCTATGGTCGCTAGGGTGATTTTTTTATGTGTTTTATTTACGGACGCTCTTTAACATCTCCGGTCATCAGCGTCCCACTCAACTCAGGGCGTGAAACGGCCGACAAATTTTGCTCAGAGGCCTCTTCTTTCAGGCTTTAGGTTCTTTATCGGTTCGTAAATCTACGACATGGGACCCACGGCTTTACTTCCCTTCCGAAGGAAGTCATAATTAGGAATTTTACGCCGGAAAAAATCCACCGGTTCTGGCCGGGATCGAACCCGCGATCTTGGGTTTTGGACAAGGATGATGAACTGTATAGAACATGTCGTACACAATGTGTAGAACACATAGTTGTATGATATATTATCGTTGTGTACCAAATGTTACTAAAGTATTTCAGTTAATTTTTTCTTCTTTTTTGAGTCACCCGTACAATAGATACATTTTATGGTTGACGCTTATACTTGAATTTCGATTAATAAATATATTTGACATATTAAAGTATTTATTTAAGGTACAATTATGTTTTCAATCCCCTTAAAATTTGTAGTTTCGGGGTTAACCCCTGCGACGTTCGTATTTGAACTGCTTACTTTTTCACTTTCTTTCTATTTGCAAATGCTTTGTATACACTTTTCCCGCACTCTATATATAATAAATTCCCTACACTGATAAGTGTAATGTTTGTCACAGCTGAATCCGAACTGAAAACTGCATGGCTTGTGTTCATACTGAGATCATTAAGACATGCACCGCCAGGAACGCTCTTCTTGACTGAGGTTTTTTTACTCCAGGTTTTTCTCGGTCTTCACATATGGTAAATATCGGAAAGACACCAAAACTTAGGACTAGTAAGCTTCTGTTATTTAAAAAATTCTTTCCCAGGTTATCATTTTATCTCACGTATCAGCAGTAGAGCCCGGATTTAAGGTAAATGCATATTTATGCAAGAAGAAATCTCAACGATCTATCATATGCACAAATAGGAGTTTTTTCTGCATAAAACTGAGTTTACGTAAGTTTAATATTGGTAAAATATTATATATTTAACCATATTACATAGTTTTACATGTTTTAACGTTATTGCATAGCATATTCTCGTTATATTAAAAGCAAAATGACAGGAACTCATCACCACCAAAGATTCGTTTCAAATATTCTTCTTTTCTTGTTCTCAAAATGCATCAGAATTTGGTGGTAATGATAGCGGCAGTCGCATCTTTATTATCGTCCAAGCTGAAATCATGAATCTGTATTGACAGTACTTTCAAGACAGGCTTCAAAGCAGTTTTCTGCCAAAGTTATGATTAGCATACCAAATGTATGATATAAGTGCAACTTGAACAAAACTGCATTTAAATATTCCTTATAGAAAATTGCAAGCGCACAATTCCAAATGAATTAACTAGGAGGAAAAATACCTGGATTCTTGTTACGTCAACATCTTAGATTAATCAGTGACAGATAGTTGATTTGTACATATGCATTACTGCTGATGTGACTATACTTTAGGCCGTTTCTTCGCCAATCTAATTAAGGTCAAGCTGGGTTCTAAGTTTGCATCCAAACCAGCTTGATTTACTGTAAACAACTGGATGAAACAAATAGTTCAACAATTGCAACATATATTAATGATGAGCTTAAGATGCTATGTCCAGATGAATTTAAAGAAAAGGATCCTATTGTTGTACATACATGCATGTTAAAAAGCAGCAACACACAAGGCATTTCATGCAAGTTAGTGCATTTTACTTGCATTTTACTTGCATTTTACTTGATCGCTTAATAGTCTACTGGTTAAATTTCTGTGCAATTAAATAACACCACTTTATATCTCATTTTTAATTCTGCATTATCGGCTACTTCTTTATGGATAAATAAATTCTCTCAGGTGTAGGAAACCGAGAGTAACTAACTTTTTATTACACTTTGAAAGTGTATAATTTGTAAACAAAATGTAATTTTATAAACTTGCTGCCCTTTAACGAGACAGAGTTTTATTACGGGTATCTATATCAATTATCAATTAATGAAATTTCAGGAAAAACATCTAATTTGAAGTTTGTGAAGTAGATCATCGATATTTAAATATATTGATCAGTTCTTGTTGAAACCTGTTATATCATTAAACCCGAACATAAAAACCAAATACTAAACATTATCATATCGTTATAGTACTTTGATAATCAATAAACATCGCACATGGCGTATTTTAATAGCGTGTATGGAGCAATGAGAAGGACCGCGACTATCTCTTGGAGAACAGTTAAACCCCGCAATAGCGAAATCCAGTTGGGCTATCCAAAGGAATGTCAAACTGTGGGGTCATGAGGGAGGTGGGTTGCTATGAAGATAGGTTAACAGCAAAATAAGGATGATGAACTACTGGTTTAGACTAATTCAGGGAAACCATCCCACACTCCGCGGTAAATGTTATAGACACCAGATACAAAATATAACTCCAAAGTTTTGGGCTGCAGAGGTGAAAAGATGACTCAGAGGAATTAGTCTGGGTTTAATATGGCTACTAGATAATAAAAATGCATGGAAGAAGATTATAACAAGTCTAGAGAGTATCAGCAGGCAGGAAATCGAAGGTGATTGTAACACGAAAGTATTCTTGAGCCTATCGAATGAAATTAATTAAAGTTGGGGTAAATAGGTATATATGCTCGGAAGAATGGCAAGATCAGAAATCAGGTTTAGACCGGGAAGTGGAACTCTCAAAATATTACAGACGGTTTTGGTACTAGAATCAATCCATTTGGTGGGAGGCATGGGTACATATTCCTGCTAAATGTACTCGATGGGTGCTTCTGCGAAAATTGCTGTTTCCAGAATATTTTTTTACGGCAATCAGGTTGATTTGCATGTTCGAACCTGTTGCGTATCATACAAATTAGCTGAATATGGGAATTTTCTAATTAAAATGCGCGAAGCTACAAGAAATTTATTTTGCGGTTAGAATGCAATAACAAAAATACCATAAATAACATGTAAGTTTTCCATTAATATATATGTAAACACTGTTATTTTATTTTATGTATTTATATTATTGTTTACTTATTTATTATTTGCTTTGTAATTGTGTATCTTCGTTAAGCGTGTACGATCGATGACCCATATATAAAATATATTGTAATACATAGAGTTTTATAAAAATATGCCTGTTGCTTATATTAAATATTTGTTAATACGTTTAAACGTTCTCCCCCAAATTTTGTTCTATGAACTTTACCTTCTCTAAAGAATTCTAAAGTAATGAGTGGATTATTGTGTATGTCTAAGTCAGGTTCTAATGAGGTTGAAATGTATTAATTATACAATATATATTTAATTAGGTGGACATGCAATTAATTAGGTTGACACGTATTTAATTAAGTTGGCATGAGTTTAATTAGGTTAACATATATAAACATATAATTAAGTTAATATTATTAAATTTGATTGATATGTACTTAATTATGTGGAAATATATTTATTTGGGGAAATACATTAATTATGTTGAAATATACTATGTTAACATGAGCTTAATCAGATATACTTGTATTTAATCTGCTCTATTTAATTATATATAAATGTTTTAATTAAATCAACAGATATTTAACTAGGTTGATATGTATTAGTTTAGTTTGATATAACGTTGTCATGTATTTTATTTGGTTCACACATTTTAATTAGGTTTAAATCTATTAAATTAAATGATAAACATTTAATTAAACTACTATATATTTAATTAGGTTGACTTATTTTCAGTTAGGTTTAAATGTAATTAATTAGATTGGCAGGTATTTAATTAGCTTGAAATGTATTTAATTAGGTTGATATGTATACTTGTAAATACAAGCTGTATATATTGTAATTTCACTATTTATTCACTGCCATCGGGTGTAAGCTCAATGATTGAAAGTTGAATGCATAATAGGAATGCTAACGTCTAAGTCATCAATGAAGTTTCACACATTGACTAGCAATTTCAAGCGCAAGCCAGTAATAAGGAGTAAATTCTACTGAATGACGACGATATAACGAATGGGGAATAGTTTACTGAGAAGAGTCCGTAATCTGTTAAAGCTACCTTGCACTTAGCTTGTCAGGATGAAGAATCACTCAGAAATATGTCCCAACCTATCTGCTCTGCCTTTAGGAGCGCACTACAGTTAAAATATTTATATTTGATTATGATAAATGAGTTTTATTGAAATTAGTTTACAAAAGGTACTTTTTAATAAACAAATTGATTTGATTGATTTATACTCCATCCATAAGAAAAAAATATTTATTTATTTATTTAAGAAAAGGAAATTTGAATAACGGTTCTTCAGCTTACAGACTTTAAGTATGAAAAAGGAATATCAGACACCGGCATAAAATTCCTCTTTTTCTCCAGTTTAATCTTTTCATACATTTCAAATTAATGTACGGGAATTAGTTGACTCGTAATGTTGTTCAGAGCGCCAGACTACTACGCATCTGGTATTATTTTCTATTTTTATTACAAATACCCCGAAATGAACGACGCAGGAAATACTTAAGTTATGGCGTCACCATGGAAACTCGGCAATATAGCACTGAGCTGGGGTTAACCGGCCTTCACTTCAAACACACACTTCTTGAGAGAATTTTAACTCTTTTCGTCATAAAACTTTCCACGAGCTTTGACTTCTCGGCGTTGTTAGTTTTTTCTACGCTGTGTATCTCATTATTTTTTTTTTTTGCACTGTTGATCTAAAGAAAACATTTATATACAGTGGCAACATGTTAAATTACTTTTTTCTACTTTCTTTTGATTTCGAGGGTCTTACAGAACATCCAAAAATGCATTAGTTAACAACTTAGTCGTACATCCTGAGTACAATGAACTACAATATTTTACAATATCGAAAATTTAGCATTCAATACATTTACATTTATCTTGCTCTAGCATAAAACTCCACTGAACATTATTATGATTAATATTTGTGCAAACTTTCTTTCCTTTAATATTGTCCTTTCGTCTATATTAATTGTTAATTATTACTCTCAAATACTGACATTTCATTTTATTTTATTATCATGTTTACAGTTTCTTTTGCATAAACCATTTTTCGGGCATAATATTTATACTCCTATAGCTCTAGCATTTTGCATATTGTTAAATTTATTACAAAATAGATTTGCAATATCCATCTTCTGCCTAAAAAGGCTATAATTGTATTAATTCTCTTCTATTTCCAATTTAGTTATTTTAACGGAACGAATAGCAAATTCTGTATGTCTAGGCATTTATGCGGCAACAGTGATCGTAATATACACGTTAACCGCTAAATTCCTTTTGATTTCATCAATTATAAAAGGTTATTTTTGACCTGCTGCCGCAGCTAAACGCAAGGCGGGCCAGTTTTGAATGTGTCGATGCACAAATTCTCCACCAATACAGGTGGCCGAATCGTTAAAGTACGGTTGGTAAGGGGTTCGACTCCCTCAGGACCGTTCTTCCTGGCAGGTGTTTTCTATGTTTTATTCAGTCCCCATGAATGACAAATGCCGTGCCTGAAATGTTTCCTTCCTCAAAATTATTCTTAATTTATCATTTTACGCATCATGAGTGCCCACCGCCTGTGATGTCACGGTAGAAAATACTGGTGTTAAACACTATCAAAAAGTACCCCTCTCATTTCTACTAGTACAAATTTGATCAATAGCAACATATACACAATGTTAAATTTATTTTATAATAATTACTAACCGGTGTTATAGGATTTTTCCGAAAGTGTGTCTATTTGCAGTGGCACATTTCTGACATCATTGATGAAATTTGCATTTACTGGCAACGCCTGTGTTTCCGTTGTTCTTCCCGTGTATTTCCTTACAATTTCTTTACGTTCTTCTGCAACATGGCTTTATTCCTGTAGACTTCATTTTTCTCTATTCTAGTGACAACATTTTAATACAATACACTACAGTAAAATTCATTTTTGTAATTAATTACACTGTGTAATGACGCAAAGGCTTCAGTTTTGCCTGATATCTTAATTGCAAGCCGAGTTGTGATAATTAGAAGACAGAGAAATAATTCTTTCTCTTGTAATAACAAACTGCGACTGTATTCAAGCAACCATCAGCATCGGAACTTGGCTCAGTGCGCGCTACGCTGAGCTGCAGATGAAAGCAAAAATTACTGTCACTCAATAATACGTTATGGAATATTATTTTAAAGAAAGTTTAAACTCCGTGAAGAAGCATTCAAATTAAATAAACATTTCGAGCTGTAGAAGTAATAAATGTAAAAAAGAACGCAGGCCTGCTATCTAAAGTCTTACAAAAATGTCTCTGATTAGTTAATGCATTATAAGCATTGTCATTAATATATCAATACATACATTAAATAGAGGTGAAAATATTACCATAAATTATGATAAAATCTACCTTATTATCAAAAGAGGTACTTTAGGTGACAATTATTTTCAACATTCTCCATGTAAATGTAATAAAATATATTTATGGTAAATATAAATAAGTGCTTAATATGGAAACCCCTTTTTCACACTAGCCGTGTAGGATCTTAGTTAGAAAGACAAAATCAAACTTGGAAAATTCGGGTCACGTCCGAAATTCAAACCATAGATCTTCGGTCTCTCGTGCCGACATTTAACCAACTGGGGCTACCGCATGCTCCTCCAAGCACGGAACCACGAACCTATCTGATTTGATTCTATTTATCCGGAGAGCTGCTTAATAAGCTTAATATCTAATATCTATATATAAGCTGTTATTTGAACCTACACAACGCATGAACAATAAAATAATCAATAAACGCACTGGAAATATAAAATATTCATTTGAGATTTTTCCTCCACCCAAAGTACAAATCTCTATTGCGTTTTTTAAATCCATATAATGCAATTATAGCTTATTTTTTTAACCACAAATGTGCTGTCCCGAATGTGCACACGTCAGGAACGTTAAATTTTTAAAGTAAAATAAACGGCAACATAAGAAAATGAATAAATGAATATGCATCCAAGTCTTGACTCCAAAAATGCCTCAAGTGAACTGATGTCCTCCATTATGCAATAAAATCTCGAAATGAGTAAATGATTCGAATATTATTGTTGAATGCACGATTGTTATCGCGTTTCATGCAGCTAAACTCTAGTTATACGTTTTTCAAAATTATTAAAATACAAAACGAGATTTAATTTAAAAGTATTTTTGTGGCTAGGCTAAACATTAGCTTTTAATTTTAGATAACATCAACGTACAGAAATGCTTTGCTATACTTCAATACACAGATGCAGTTCTAAACTTACATATTAGTACTCAGCTCTAAGCAAACGTCACTGATCATTTTCTTACTTCAGGAACACGCATGGCCTTGTGAATGAAGGAAGAAGAGAACGGGTAACTACAGACGCTTTGGGTAGGAAAGATGAGTAGATCAATCGAGAAAATCACGTCATCAGCCAGATGCATCCAAATTTAAACGATTACTGATGTATAAAGACATCTTTCTACTTCCTCCGAAGAATTTCTTGCAATGCCACATTATTTACCAATAATTTTGTGTACCGACAAACTAAGACACTAAAGAAAGCGGCATTTTTATTTTTATTTTATTTTATTTTATTTATGTATTCAATATAAGCAGTGTAATGAATACATTTTAAAATCATTTATTAGAGAAGAAGAGGAAATTTCTGTTTATTGAACAATTTGTACAGCGAGTTATTTTTGACCTGCGTCCGAGTTGATTACATCGCGCCCTCGGGCCAGAGATGCCAGTAATTTGTCATAAAAAAACAGGCAGTTTCTTGCGCTTATGGTTGCCTTTGGGTAGTCAGTTGCAGTTTGCTGTTGTGGTATCAAGCATATTTCTGTATTTGTGTTGTTATGAATTACTGACATATTCCTACTAAATGCAAAGTCTACAGGGTTTGCCCCCATTAAAAGAAAGTATCAGGGCAGAAAATTTAAAATTAAGGAGGCAAAGCGATTGCGAATGAATGCATATTTCATTAAAACGTGCAACTACAGACGGACACTACTTCTAACATCTCGTACAACATGTTAGTGCTAATCATGAAATAAAACTAATATTGCGTGCAAACAAGGTTGTGGTGGTAACTTACTTGTCCATTGACGGAACCGCGCTGCTTACGTTCAGCTGCGTACGCAGGCAATACCGACAACGTAAGACAATGGACTAATACTAAGACACTGGAAAGGTGTACTGAAATACTAATACAATGACGATAACAGATGTAACACTCTTGCAAAAATAACGATATCTAAATATATACAAAAGTAAAGTTTTACACTCGTTTAAAAGATTATAAAAATTAAAGGAGAGATTACTACACGATTTAATATCTGTATTTAGGGTGTATTTTTGGATAATAGTGGTGTTAATTTTCCGTAAATGTAGAGCTAATATTATGGTAGTGAATTGCTGGGGTTTTATTGCGGACAGCATGGCTTTGCTTCAAAATCTTCACAGTAGCATTAAGACTGCGAAGACATAACGCCAAAGGATAACGTGTTCTTAAATAGTATTAGCAAGGTGCATAATATGCTAGAAAAATATAAGAATTAATATGAAACAACTATAAACATACATATGTGAATATTAGGAGAAAAGCAAACAACGACGAAGAATATTTCTGTTCTTTTTAATATCATTGTGCAACACGTACAGTGTATGTTACACAACAAAATAGTTGACACAGTAGCCTTTGTTTTTTCTGGTTATTTTATAGCTTTTTAGATTTTTAATGTTCCATACTTACTTTCAACATCTATGAGATGAACAAAATGAGTAGATAATGATGCTGAAGTTACCTAACATTACCCATTAAAAAAGAGAGACAATTATGTGAAAGAAACCTCTTAAAAATGAAATAGTATGAATTTCATTCTTTTGTCACTTCCATTGTTTGGAGAAATATGGCTATAATTGCGCAATTGATTTGTATATCGTTTTTAATGCAAGTTTATACAGAAATTTCAAAATATGCCAATTTTAAATGTAGAGTCTGTAATTTTGCATGCACAGTAAGGAAGTGTTACAATTATACAAAACTTTTTCTCTGGATATCTGATACTCATATATAACGTTCCCACTTTTTATTTGTTTTATTTTAATTAGATTCAAAGGTCCGTTTCTGACTTTATTGTAACTTTTCGTTGTAATAACAACAACTACTCGTTATTTCAAAAAGTTTGTAAAGCATTCTAAATGTAAGAAAATGTATGTTTATAGGTACTGATAAAAATATGTACATTTGAGTGATTTTTAAATACTGCATCCATTCTGGGAAGCACTTTGTTGCTAATAAAATGTAAAAAAGAAGTTTCTATTGCAGTGCAGCCTACACGATAGACAAAAGTTACTGTCTTGATCAAAATTGTCCGGTGTATTGCATGTTGATATACTTAAACATGAACATGAACACACAAAATAAAAAATAAAATCATAAAAAAGCATTTACTGCTGTTTTACGGCAATTAAGAAAATCTTAATAAAACCAAACCAAAAGATAAATAATCATACCCAAATATATATCTAACATGAGTTCATTAAAAAAAATCAATATTTATAATAAATATAAATAAAACACAAAAATAATATAGTTTGAATTAAAAATCTCATTTTTTTCATAAAACATAAAGGGGTTATAAACAATACAAAAAAAAACATAAACTAACATTGAGTAAAGATCTATTTTTATTGAAGTTTATGTATGAAGGAATTCTTACAGTTTCTGTAAGATAATTGTTTTGGTTTTAAGTCCGAATACCGAAACTCCCCTGAGCCAGTTGCTCGATTAGAAGGACTTATTTGAATAAAAAGTATGTTTTAGAGAAAATATTCATAATAACTCGTTAATTTGTTAATAAACGGTTGCTTAAGTCGTGAGACGCCGGCTCACATGGGCCGTGGTTGTAAAGTGGGCCGTTCGTGATTCCAAGGTCATGCTTGCAGAGATGATGGGGGCTGGCATACTTTTCCCTTCCTTCCTTCCTTTCCATCCTTCCTATCACCTCGACTTTTGTTGATAATCATCGTTGCGAAAGGAAGAAAAACTGTGCAGATATGATCGCTTATGCAGCCTTGTTTGACCTGCATTTGCATACAGTTATAGCCTCTTTCCTCCCCGTAGATCGAGGTCACTTTCCCTACGCTATTCATGTCATCTTTATATCATCTCGCGCTTGGAGGAGGAAAGCCTGTGATTTCAAGTCCCGCCTAAATGCTTTCATTTTGCTGTTGTATTTTTATTTTTCAATACAAAAACAGGTTATGAAGCACCTTGCACTTCCAGATCCTTAAAGCCAAGTACACAGCGTTTCTGACCTTCTCGTATAACGCTGAGTTCCACTCTGAGGGAGGCTATAAAACCTACGTCTCTTGAAAATTTAGCCCCCCTATATTAAGAGCTTGATATAATTCAAGGGATAACTGGAAGAAATTCCCATACACGTAAATAATGTTTTATAATTATCTCCTTCAAAGTTCAATTAATGATCTATGTAATTATGAGGGCTGTTCAATAAAGAATGGTCATAATTTTATTTCATATCTTAACTAGTTTTCATAATTTTGTCGATATATATTCCCGGTTGGATATAATGCATCTATCGCCGCTTTTCTGTAGTCTTCAAAGACATGCTGAAAAGATTTAAACATCTTTAGAATCGTCTCTGCAGCTTTTACTACTGCTTCTGATGATGTAAGATGCCTCCCACGAACGTGTTTTTATTTCAATTCGGAGAAGAGGAATAATTCACACGGGACTAATTCTGGACTATAGGGGAATGAGGAACACACTTTAAGTAGATTTCTGTTAGATATACAGCAACAACAATTACAAGTAAAGCCGTGTATTTTCGTAGTGCATCCAGCTTGTCGCACGGAAATGTGAACTTTTGCCTTGCAGAGTTTTCAGCACATCTCTGTCATATTGCCCAGATAGTTTCCTATTCAGTTAAGAATTTCTATTAATATTGCTATTTTTATTATTGTCATCATTTTTGTTAAATACACAAAAAACCAAAATTTAAAAAATCAAAATTTTCTTGTCTTTATTTACATTTCCCCGCTTTTTTACAGCACTCGACAATGTCATTTCCTCTTAATTCCTCCTTCTCCGACGTAAATAAAAAAGTTTCTCCAAATTTCATTACAATCTATATTTATTACCTTTTTCAGGACATTTTCCTATGCTTTCTTTTATTCATACTCCGCTTCTTTAGTCAATTCAATACATTTAAGTGAGTGCTTACTGCTCTGTTTACGCTTATTATTTGCATTCCTAGCCTTTTTCTTTAAGTGAGGATATGTTGAGTATAATACTTGCGATAGGGTTATTTTTTATTCTTATGCAAGGAACACATTTCATCAATGCATCAGTCGATTCTCTGGTGGTGTAGTGGTAATCATACTTTCCCCCTAAACCCTAGATCGCGGGTCCGATCCCGGCCAGGACCGATGGTTTTTTTTTTTTTCGGGCATAAAAATCTTAAGTATGGCTTCCTTCGGAAGGGAAGTAAAGCCGTGGGTACCGTGTCGTACATTTGCGGCACGAAAAAGAACCTCAAGCCTGAAAGAGACACCTCTGAGCAAAATTTGCCGGCCGTTTCACGCCCTGAATTGAATGTGACGTTGATGATCTGAGATGTTAAGGAGTGTCCGTAAATAAACAAATCACAATCAGTGCGGCAAAAATTATGTCCTTTAATTTATTTCACACATCCTGCAAATTTACCTAATCCTTAGAAATCCATAATATTTTTTTCTAATAAAAACATCGGAAGTGTCTCAACATCCGCTTTGTTGAAACTCCAATTACTAATAGATTGGTCCTTGGTAACTTGTTTTCCCAACTGACCTATATTAGAACGCTATTATGATTGCTAATTTTCTGTAGCACTTCGCAGGTGATGTAAAGTGACACGCGTCTGAATATCTAACATCGCATTGTACCGGTTGGGACCAGGTGTTACATGAGTAAACCTATTTCCCCAAACCAGGTTAATTTACTATTATTTGAAACTGCGAATTTGTACCTGATAGTTCATTCCAATATGCCGTAGGTACGTTTAAATCACCGGAAATTATCATCTTAGAGTGATATACTGTTTTTCTTGTAATTTGTGTACAATAATATAATTCCTTATGCGGTCTGTAATATGCTAACATATCTACTGTTTCCTGATCATTTTTTATCTGCACACATAATATTCCAATGTACCCATAAGAGATGACTGTTTATTTATATCTTTGTGCAAACAAATATGCTCCCTCCTATATTACCCCTATCCCTTCTAAATGCTTAATAGTTTGGCCTAAAATTTTCGTTTATATCATCCCTTGGCCATGATTTCATACTGATTATTACATCGGGACTGCACACTTCAATTAAATTCCAAAATTAAATTATTTTTTCAATATACTACGTCAATTAGCCTCTATAAGGTCTTCGCCTTCCCCGGGTGTGAATGACGCCGCTACTGGCGGTAAGAGCCAGCCCAGAACCGCGACATCTTCCTTTTGAGATGGACACCATCTCTTCCCAGGTCCCTGGGTTTGGATATGAGCATAAAGTAGCCCTAGTCCATCGTTGATCTTCATAATGTTCCTATATGAGATATCCCGTCTTCCTGATGATAATCTTGGGAGTAGGAAACTGTTTCTTCGCCTTCGTTACCAGATCATACACTTCTCCCATGCTACAAGTCTCCTTGCATCTCCGGCCCTGTCTTCTCGTGCTGCTCGACGACCTGCTCCAGTTCTTAATTTGAATGTCGGGGAACATGTCTCTATTTGTGGTAGTACCAACTTGCCATACAATAGAGTCCCCTAACACGAGGTAGGATGCAGCCTTCTTGGTGGCCGCCGCTGTCCTGGTCTCCCGTAGTCCCTGGTTTTCCTCCTTCAGGTGTCGAATGTTCTTCTCAGCCTGTCGAAGTTTCATCTGCAGCCCCCGAACCTCGCCCTGCAAATTCCTAGTAGTTTCTCAGTCCCTACACCTCCAGGTCGTCCACTTGCTGTCCTTCTTAATCTTCTGGCAGCTGAAGTGAACCCACTTCACATGGAAGCTACACGCTAGGCCGGACTGTAAATTTTTGTTACAAAACCAACTCTTAACGGCCTCCGTCACCAGGTCCTGGATTGAGTTCCACGACACCCGTAACAAGCAAAATAACGATTACAATTAAGAAATAAAATTTATAATAGGCTCACCACGTGAGGTATTTACGGTGAGTTTAGCGGTCCTCCAGCCCACTGCAGCCTGAAAATCTTCGCACAGTAACTAGCAAGGTCACACCCCATGTACTACCAGGTGGAAAACACGCCCTCCCTTTAACAGCTCAATGAAGAATCAAGGGCCTCGTTTCAAAACTATTGTTATATTAGTTGTTTCTCCCTAAGCAGAAGGGTTTCTTTAATTCCCACTAAAGATGAAGACGTGTAACCTCATCCATGAAAATCGTCGTTTATCAGTGTACAGTTTAAGAGAAGCAGATATTATCCATATGCACATACACCTCGGTTGCTAGTTGCTTTTACCAGTGTAAATTAGTTGGCTTCTGCGAAATGTTTACCTGAAACAGTACGCACTAATTGGGTAGAAGGTGATATGTGGTTAGTGGGGTTGTAGATGTAAAATCGATATGTCTAGTTAGCTCTATGCCCCTATTTCGTTATGTTGGTACAACTGTCCATACAGTTGCTGCTTTTAAGTGAGGCGTGACTAAGTAATTACTGCCAGTTTTAGTTTTGCTGTAAAGTTAACCAAAAAGCATTCAGAAATTGCGTCTGTGATGTAATTCTTCAGTGCCTTCCTTAAATAAGTTTAACATTAACCGCAGTCATTTTAAAAACAAAGTTTCAAATTTTAGTTTCTATACCGTGCTAAAATGTACAACCAAATATTTTATAGTAGTTTCTCCAATATTATGGTGTAATAGAAAATATTCGGAGTGGAAAAAGTATTAAGTGATTACTACTATCCAAGGCATTGAATATTACTATACCCACGCATCATCCTAACAACGGTATCAAGTTCGTAGGCTTCAGCTATAAAAGAAAGTTGCGAAATATACGCTCAGAGCGTCACAAAAACAAGGACGTTTGTTATAACGAGTTATTTTTGGGCTGTGTTCGTAACTGAGCACAACGCGCGCTCGGACAAGGTCGCACAAATTGTCTGTCATAATTTAACAAACAGTTTCCGCTTTAATGGCCATACGTGAACAGCGAGTCATAGTTGGCCGTTACGGGAGCAAATATTATTTCAATTTATGTTTTATTATATCGCAGTTTGCGTTTAAGAAAGCAGCATAACTTAAGATTTTGTGTTATTACAGGCTTTTGGTGAGTGATAAATTTTATTGTAGTATATTTTGTTGCAATGTTATGACTAGAACAACAAACACACACACACACACAAAGGAATAACCCCAAAGAAACTATCAGAGAAGAACTTGGAAACGTTTTGAAAACAGATCTGCTGCAATTGGACGAATGTTCATTCATTAAAAAATGTCAGAAACGTGTTAAGCAAACTGGCACCACTTTGAGCAACTTATGAAATAAGACTAATACTCTGAGCATGCTATTATTGATCATACTTTGAGCAAGTAGAAATGGAGGGGAATTTGTCAATAGACGGAGCTGGCGACTGGTATGATCTTTGCCCCGCGTGTCTTGTTTTCAGCTGCGAACGCAAAACATAAATAATGTATGTATTTGGACTTCCTTTCAGGTTAGGTGATTATTACTAGAGCCAATAGGTGCATGAATTTGCATATGCTACTCTTAAATGTATTAAAGTCAATCAAACGTTTCTATGAGCAACATCGGCAATTTGTTTTTGAGAGTATAAAACTATTAAAAGTATTTATTTAATTAATATTTTTAATTTTGTAGAAGCTTATTCAGTATATTTCATTACTTATATACTAGTAATATTACATGCTATTGTCCTTACTCTACAGTCATGTATAATTCCACATTTAAGTATTTACAATCCAGACCACCCTAATACTACAAGCTATACAAATCTACTACACAGGAATATAGCATGTATTTAAATGCAATAATATGTACATGTGTGAAAATTACAAGTATTTCTCGTAGACCATGTCGAATATACTTCATATTTCTTGAAAATACAACTTTATAGGCTTTATATTAAGTCTTAATAAAACATGTATATACTTTATATCTAGTATTTACAATGTACTAAAATCTGATGCTATATTTAAAACAATTTTATTTGTATATTTTAATTGCATATTCCCTGCGAAAGCAATGGTATTTGATTTTTACTAATTTTATTTATACTCATATATTTGCCATGTATCCTATTTAAGCCACTTGCGTAAAGTGTTAATATATGTTTACTAATTTTATTTGTAGGTATTATTTTTCTATTTTGCCCATCTTCCTGTTAGCAATGTCCAACAATATAAGTTTAGATGTTTACCCATTGCTTATATTCCTTGTCTAAGCCCTTTACTACATTATGATGGTAGTTTTGTTATATTGTTTCTATTTTCCATTTTTATGTTTGAATTTGTACTCTATATAAGTTATTTCCGATAGTATGGTATTAGCTTTTTTACTCATATTAGTTTTATTTCTATATTTGCCTATCTTTCTTACCTAAGCCATTTCCAATAATTCGTTTTTATACATTGTTATTGTTATATTTTTTTATTCTTTTCTATGTAGGCAAGATCAGACATTATTACTTTTGACATTTAATAATTATATTTATATTATTCATTATTTGTCTATATTCCCATTCCGTTGGACAAAAATATTGTTCTTAATAATAATAATAATAATAATAATAAACAAGACGTTTTACATAGAAATCAATGGTGAGCTTTAGAAATTATGAAATATCAAACAGTCAGTAAATTTTTAGATTTTCATTAAATGATATAATATTTCGTCTTACAGCAGATAATTAATTATGACTATAGAATCTGGATGTGTTCTCTTATGCTCAAATTGAATGAGCGCGGTGTGTTGCTGCTGCGGTGAATCGGTGAAATGAGGTGAGGGGAGCGATAGTTTAAAGAACGTGATATACCTTATAAAATATCATACATCATAATAAATATTTTATATAGTGTAAAAATGTACAGTGGGTATGTCCGATCTCCTTCATTCGCCTTATTGTACTATTCTCCATATTCACTCATTAGGATTTTATTACAAAAGTTGGGATAGATCTTCCACCCCCGACCCTACAAGGAAACACATTTGTATATTGCATAAATCATAGCGAACTTATATTGCCTAATGTGTTATAATGTCTTATGTCTTGTAAATAGCATGAAATCTACTTTACTTTTAATGTCTGGCATACATAGTATAACAATTCAGAAGGTAGATAGGATTATTTTTATTATTTTTTATTTATTTATTTATTTATTTATTTACGGACGCTCTTTAACATCTCAGGTGATCAACGTCCCATTTAATTCAGGGGGTGAAACGGCCGACAAATTTTGCTCAGAGGCCTCTTTTTCGGGCTTGAGGTTCTTTTTCGTGATTAATGATTTATTTGTGTGTTATGTTAAAACGATGTGTGCTGTTAGAATTACTATGTTTCAATCTAATGAATATGACATCCGTTACATCATTTATTTTATTCCTAAGACCTTTGTATTCGAACTTTCGTTGTTTAACTATATATCAATATCAGTGTTTAACTCCCATTTTTACTTCTGAGGCACCACAGACAGTGGAGTCGGTCCTGGTGGTGTAGTGGTTACCATACTTGCCTCCTAAACCCAAGATCGCGGGTTCGAACCCGACCAGGATTTTTTTCGGGCGTAAAAATCCTAAGTATGGCTTCCTTCTGAAGGGAAGTAAAGCCGTGGGTCCCGTGTCGTACATTTATGGCAAGAAAAAGAACCTCAAGCCTGAAAGAGAGGCCTCTGAGCAAAATTTGTCGGCTGTTTCACGCCCCGAGTTGCATGGGACGCTGATGACCTGAGCTGTTTAAGAGCGTCCATAAATAAATTAATCAAAAAAAAAATAAATAAAACACACAGCGGACACCGATACATGAAATGAAATGAAAAATTGAGAAAGGATTTATTTAAGAAAGGAAACGTTCCAGAACTAACTTTAGGGTACCTGCTCGGCATTTGCCATTTATGAGGACTGAGGAAAACCTGGAAAAATCTCAGTCAGGCAGGACGATCCTGGAGGGACTCCCAACTACAGACCTCCCGATCACGAGTCCGCACCTTAACGACCTCGGCCACCTGTGGTGGTGACCTTGAAATAAATAGTTTGTAACTATTTATACTGACATTTAATATTGATAATAGTACTAATGCTAAAAGTTCTTAGATGTTGTTTTAAACTGTGACTTGAATTGGAGCCCCAGATAGTTGTATGGTGCAATAAATTAAATGAAATATTTTTCCGTTAAGATGCTTAAACAGTTCCGTGAGCTATATACGTCTTTTGAAATTTTATTTTGCTCTCGCACAACACACAATTTATTCTGCTATTTTACTCTGAGGTAAACTATACATATTAATAAAGTATTTATGACTGCTAAGATTATAAGATTCTCTGAGAAATATTTTTACATCACACACAATTTAACAGTGACTGGTGTTTTAATATATAGAGCATTTTTATTTTATAAAACTAGTACTTATATATGTGCTTTGAACGGTCAAATTTATAATTTTGATAATAGAGGCAATAATAACATACCTGCTTTAAATAATATATCACTATTAAATATATTAAATCACGTTTTTACTACTAGCCTTATTATAAATAATGTATGGTTGAATATTCTAAATACGCATCGTCTAGCACACTTTAAAACAAAATCGAATATTTAATTGATAAAACTTTTTACACTTTTAATGAATGTTTGTCTTGAAATATGACCTTTTAATTTTAGTTTTTAGGTACTTACTTTGATGTGTATATATATATATATATTATATGACAATGACAGTATATAAATATAATGAAAATAAATAAAACATATCTGTGTATAAAGACCGATTTTGTAATTTGTCAGGATTGTTTTTATATTCCACATAGTATTTAATTTTTCACGGGTCAAAGGGTGAGCGTGATTTATCCAAATTTTAAGGTAGCCTTGTTCCAAAGATTAACGTAAATTTTTATGCAAGTATTTATCCAAAATTATTAAATTAATTTCAAACAAATGTTTCCTATAGTTAATATTTCATTAATTTGTAATCAAGTTGTATAAGCAGAATTTTATTATTTTTGTAATGAGAATCAAGCGGAGTTGGCCCAGAAGTTTGTTTGAAGTCAGTATGGCTATATGGCTATACTTGGTATGGCTATACCAAGTGCCTCGGTAGGGTCTAAATTTTGGACAAAGCGAAAGTTATTTAGCAAGGAAAATTTTCGAAAATATGTTAGTTAGCCCTTCCTTTGGAGTAAATAATTGGCCAGACTTTCTTGCATTGGCAACTACCAAATAAGTGCGTGCGGTCCCATTGTCAGAAATAGAACAAATGTACTTCCCGAGAAAGAGTCAGAAAGGATGACTAAGCAGGGACTCAAACCCACCGTAAACCAGTGAGTAATGTGTTGCAGAAGTCGAGTCATTAGAAAGACCCCGCAAGGAAATGCGTCTCCGTCATGGGGAACTGGATGCGTTACATCAGCAATCACATCAACCGCGCATGCGTCAATGTTTGTTATGCGTGCTGAGGCCGTTATGCAGAGCTGTCGCAAGCTCGATACAGAGTGACGTAAACGCTATCTATTATAAAAATTAGCAAAATAAAAGCCTTGTTTCTAGTGCAAATGGACACATGTTACATGTTTTACAAAGCAGGGAAATAAAACCCCTCCGACGTCATATATTTGACCGAATACGAATATCTGCATAGTCCTATTTGGAGTGTTAAATGGCAGATATCGTTCGCGCCATAGTCGTTAAATGCAAGTTACTTTTGTTTTCAGTATTAGAGTATTAAGAGTAGTTCTAAGATTTGTAACGAGATCTAACCTGGCAATTGAACACCATCTCTTTTAGGGAAAATATGATGGTTTACAAAAGTATACAGACCATTTAATATCTAATGAACATATTATTAAAATCACACTATTTATTGCTATTATTTTAAGTGTATTATTTTCTGTAACAGTTGAACATATATTAGTTGTTTTATGTTCTGGATAAAACTATTAAAAATACTATTAGGTTTAAATGTTGATACTGTGCTGCTAATTTAGAGGAAGGAGCACTTTGTTTACGGTATTCCCTTCACAGTTTGAGTAATTCTGTATTGATTTTAAAAAAATATTTGTTCCAAACTTTTAATACAAGCACCATTAAAACTATCACACTAATATGATAAGATGATACGTTTTGAAATAAAAAGGAATTTATTTCTTGCTTTAGAGAAAATATAAGGTCACAGTACTTCATACAATAACACGCTCGCACAATGCTTCTAAACGTTATTTTAAATAGAACCAACTAACTATCTCTCAGGCTTTTCGAATATAATGGAAAATGAAGAGTCAAGTTGACATTCCCTGGAGAGGAACTCTGCTGTTAAATGTTAGAACTTAATACATCACATGTGCGCACACAAAGAATAAAGGATTACGGTAGAGTAAATAGAATGATGGATCCGTCACTAGTATTGATTACCACTATTAAACTTTTAAGCTCTGATTCAGAAATACCCTCGAGAATATAAAGCAAGTGAACTGTAAATAGTCTACCTGTAACTCTATTCTATAAAAGACATTCGTTACTGGTGATAGTTTTTAAAAATGTCTTAATCAAAGTCGGTTAACTCGTAAATACATATTTTAAATTGCTAATTGTTTTAATTTGTTCATGCTGATATTAACACGCTGTACATATAAAAATTACAACTGTTAAATAATTGTTACAAAAATATTTTAAATGAAAAGAAATCTGTCTATAACTTTGTAACCACGAGTATTAAAAATACGATTCTTATGACAAAATCTATATTTGTATTTGTAGAACAATTGGGATATAAATTTAATGTCTTACGTGTATTAAAAACACAATATAGTAGTTTCAACTATGTGTCCCAGACAGGCATCTACCGGACAATGACGTACACCGCAAATACCGACCGATCGGCCAAATCCCCGGCATTAATACACTGTAATCTCCTCGCTCAAAGGGAGATCACACATCATTGATGTGTTATGCGCTATACCGTAATTGCGGGGCAAACTATAAGGCACATGATTTTTGTTCCAACATACTGTAAACGCAGATGGGTATTTCACATAAATATTCGCAAAGGTTTTGTACAATTATCCAATAATGAGAAAGATCGTGAATGTTTTGAACAAAATTCTACCATAGAATATGAGCTGAACACTTCAAGTTTCACTGAATCAGTGACCAACAGATGTTGCGATAAGATTAATGTGCTTTTACTTTTCAGATGTCTTTCTTAACCTTAAAAGTTAACAGTAAAACAATTTTCTAATTCTGCACGTCGATATCAGAATGTTTCACTAGGATGATGGAACTTAAGAGGAAAATATGTCTTTGAGTGCCAAAAATCTGGTAGTTCCTCTGGTTTCCCACTCGGAGGATATGCTCATAAATCGACCTTTACTCACTTAGAATTACTTCATTTCCAGAAAGGCGAGTTTACATGAATCATTTACACACGCTGTTGAAATTGTCTTCATGGAACCGATCACAAAAGTGTTAGTAGCGATCCTGTCTCACGAAGTCGTTCATGAAATTATGGAAAAAGACGTGAGATGGCAATCTCCTATTCAGGAAGCGTTCAACAAACAAGCGCCTTGCAGCACGGCTGCTGCATTGTGTCTCTTTAGTAAATGAGATGCATGTCCGCCATTAGAAGCTGTCACAAATTGTATGTATTAACTGACTCTCCGGAGTTACTGGAATGACACGAACAACAAGGTATGAGCTTTACATTAAACAAAACAACACGAAGGCTTGCCTTTCTTTGCAGTAGTGTCACGCGTGTTTTGCCAAACATAAACTGTCGGTTGTCTTCGAAGTAAAGCAAGCTAATCACAACACACGACATCAACATTCACACCTGTAAACACAAATGGAAGAGAATCAGCAATCTCATACTCCTCAACGATTCATCTATTCAGCGTCCCTAGCGGGAAAACAAAGTTAATAACCTCAACTGTGGGTAAGCAACCAGCAACCAGGTTTTCGAGTACCAGAACCTCACTCTTGCCAACTGAAGCGGTTTCTTAATGAGGCCCCACACTTTTGGCGCCTATTTCGTGGTAGTTTATTTTATTGAATTTATTAATTGCCTCGGCCTGTTGCCTACACTTCAAGACAACATAATCTAAGGGTAATTTCAGCTGTTTTTTTTTTTGAGCTTAACAGGACTGGGAGAGGATATTTTTCGTTATAATAATTACACCGTAACATTTTTACTACGCAGTTTATTGATCTTAACGTTATTTGCATAACTGGATTCAGCAATGACTTGGCCTACATTCGATCACTTTGCTACGGAGATGGTAATTACAATCTCACTTTGATCTTAAGAGTGCGCCTCTCCTCACCTTTGGGTCACCGGCCCTCTAACTACGAGAAGTGAACTTTTCGCCACCCACAGGGCACTAGAAGTATTGATGTTTCCAAGCGAACGAACCATCATAAATTTAATTTTTAACGTCGATCACGTGGTTCTTGCGACCGCAGGCCAAATGCACTATACCTAACAATAAACAGATTACATCGAATTTGAGATGCATGGAAGTGTTCGAAATCTTGTCTAAGTGCTGGAAGTATCTTGCAAAAGTGACAAAAAATTGATCCCAAGCGAACCAAACTGCCTCCTTACATAATCTCGTAAAAAATCACCTCCACGTGATTTACAGATGCCTATGGGGTTCACAAATGTAAGCACAAGCTACCCACGACGCTTTAAAAGTTAAAAAATACAGAAAGAATTGACTCGCTCAAAACTAAATCATGTCATACGGCGCGAAAACTCAGTGTCCTGACGCGACCAAGTATAAACCACAACTACGCATAGTCTGACGTTTAACACTTGTCTTTTATGTTCACCTTTTGTTATATTTTGCTAATTCATCACCTTGAAAGTCTTCCCTGCTTGCATTGAGTTGTACAACAGAATATCATATAAATCTTGCTATCCGGAAATATACATTAAAACAATACATATTATTAATAGTATTAATTAAAGAAGATAATCTATTATAAAATATTTACAACACATTAAAATTATAACGAAGGCATGCAATAAACACTGTTTTACTACTCTTGCATCGCGTGATCTAAATAGGTACTCATAAATAGCTCGCCAGTTAATAAATAAGTACTTAACTGTTGGTCGAGCAATGATAGCCCCTGGAAACAAATTACATTAGCTGTGTAACAAAAGCTAATAACGGTGTAATAAAACCTGTAAGCATTTCCGTGTCCTTGATGTCTTCTGGGATGTACCACCAGGAGTGGCAGATGTGGGTGTTAAAAACAAAGCTAATGAGACAGTGAATGAGTTTACGTAATGCTTCCGGTTATATGCCTTTGCATATTACAGAAGGTACCGATATCGCAGCACTGAAATACCTTGCACATTTTCTGCATACTGTTAGTAGCTGAGATTCAAAGCCAAAGTTGCACACGCACTGTCATCAATTCAATGAAAAAGAACAAATTACGTTACCTGTGCATCGCGAGTTGCAACTTTTCGCTAGTTATTCCGAATATAAAGCAAGAATCATTGAAAATGATGCCAATTGAAATTTACTATATGTATTAGAAAAATAAATGCAACTTCTTCATTGCATTACATTTACATGCACGTTTCTACATGGTCACCTTTTTCTACCACTGTTTGTGATCTTCGTTTGTCTTAAGACATCCGGAGTCATCACCAAAGCGCCTGTACAGCTGTGTAATGTTCCCTGCTTATATACCATCTTTCCATAGAAAGCAATGCATTGAAATTAAAAGCACAATACCTGTATATAAGGTGATATTGAGCTTACTATATAGTGCTCTAATGAGGTTTCTGTTGCACTAACATTGATTCTTTAAAGCTGTTAAATTATTTAAGTTATTTTATCGAGTAATCTAAGGGCATAAAGGGTGTTATGCTTTATACATTTTATTTACTTATTGAAAAATAAACAACTATTAAATTAAAATGTGTTTTAAATGTAAATTATGTAAGCTTTATAATTTTTAAATATAAATGAACTTCACGTGACCCCACAAAACATAATGGCAATGGGTTAAGTATAAAACCCTTAATAAAAATATCTAACATTTGATTATTTCATATAAAATCATAATGTTCATGCTAATAGAACCATTACGTGACGTACTAGTTCACACACGACGAAATATGTTAATCACTCCCATTAAGATTAATCTGAGAGTAAATTGTGACACTTTCAATACCTTAATACACAAGTTTCAACCCGTCAGACAGTGCAGATCCATTAACAATTTCAACGACGCTCTCGGGCCATTAAATTCTGCTGTAGTATATATAGTCATCGGATTTTCATTTTAAGAGTTTAATTTTTTAAAAGAACTCAGTACTCAACAAAGAGCTCTACGGCCCACCTCTGGTCCGCGGGCTATATGTTGAAGACTCCTGAATTTATGTATACGTAAATAATGTATTTTCATACATTACATTTTAATTAAAACATTGGGTATGATACAAATAATTATAATGACAGTCAACTTTTCTATGCAGGGACTTTGTGACCAGATTGCCTGTACTAAACATCAAGTTTGTCAACTAAGACAGCATGCTACACAGTTGGGATACATTTCGTTATTTCCACTAGTGATGAACAATGAGCCAGGATACCTACATACCTCCTAGCAAGTATGCATATCTGCATAGCGAAGCTTGCATACTCGCTATGTCAGGAGCAGAACTAGACTACTCCCTAGTAGCAAACAGTAAACTGTGGCTTTATACACTGTACAATGCATCGCAACCACATATTAACAAAATTTTAAACTGAAAGAGAAAACATAAGGTAAAAGTAATGTGTGTTAACAAAAATGGTGAGGACCCAGACATATTTTGTGTAAAATTGAGGGGTAAATTTTAAAATGAAAAGGGGGGGGGAACGCATGCCATAAATGCAACAGTAAATGTAGAAACAAAAGGCATGGAGTAAGTTTGCTCTTGTTTGCAACCTGTTGTTTCTAAATAACAGGAATAGTTAACAGAATAGAAAATATTATAGACACATAGCGCAAAATATAAATAGCTTTACAATATTGTTTATTGAATTAAAATAATTATAAGTAAATAAGAAAGTAGTACACACTTTTGTACTAGTTATAAAAACCAAAACAATTTGATTTAATTAAAAACAATTGTAAATAAAATTTTATATTTGAATGTAAAAGTCAAACTTGGATGTGAAAACTTTCCTATTTATATTTATTTTTACCTTTATAAATAGTTCAAATATCTAATTATATTTTTATGTATTTATAATATTTATTTTCACTTTATGAACAGTAAAAAGTGAACTTATACGTTCTTATTTATTTATACTATTTATTTTCATTTAATAAAATACTATAATACCCTAATATTTCTTTTATATTCTCTGCCTATAGTAGCATTTTCTAACCTTCTCTCTCTAACTGCTCCACTGTTGCTCGGAAGTAACATGCAACCTACGCCATGTCTCACAGTGGAGTAGAGAGGGGGACTCGTGTTCCGAGATTCCTCGGTGGGCTAAAAAGGGGCTAAAATTCATCACTAATATTCACAATTGACCTATAGTAATATGCCTTCTGAAGGGGAATGATTTGCTCTATCCTACCTAAATTCAGGAAAATCTTTGAGGGTGTAAAGAGATTTTAGGTCATTAGCGTGGTGTTGCCATATGAAACTGCAAAAACTGAATAAACACCAATGCAAGTTAAAGTACTACATAGTTGTACACACATCACCATTTACTTCAAGGATTGAGCCACTCCTATTCCTCTTTTGTCTATCTCGCCTTCTAGCTTTGTTAATTGTCGCTTGGTTATCTGCATTGTCTCCTATTATTCGTGAATTCGTTTATTTTATCATTTAAATTAAAAGGAAAGTCTCTGCAATATTCTTTTTATTTCATCTCTATACAGTAATTGGCGTTCTACTATTCCTTGATAATTTCATTTCTT
The DNA here is from genome assembly GCA_030762175.1 of Metallyticus violacea. Taxonomy (NCBI): domain Eukaryota; kingdom Metazoa; phylum Arthropoda; class Insecta; order Mantodea; family Metallyticidae; genus Metallyticus; species Metallyticus violacea. Next base: position 359,086,458 of record CM060846.1, on the reverse strand, counting down.
TCGCTTGAATTCTGAAACAATATATTTTAATAATGCTCTCACCTTAGTATCATATGACATTCATAACTTTAAGAAATTTATTTTTTTTTATTTTCAAAGTTCTTAATTTGGTGTCATACATCAGATTAAATATTTATATCTTTATTTTCTAAATCATCGTTGTTATTATTAGCAGTGCGGCAAAATGTTCAGTTTTTATTCCTATGGTGTATTTTCTTGTGGAAGTTATTTATTTGCTCTATTCGCTTGATATAGTTACATTGTAAGCCTTTATTGTTTCGTTATGCCTATAAAATGTTAACTGTATTATATTACGAGGTAGTAAACGCTTGATTGTATGAATATAAAAGACCATTTATTTTTTGAAAGTCAAAATTGAATCCGCATTTGACAATATCTTTAAGGTCCTAACTGCATCACCCAAATATGTCAAAGAGTATTAATAATAATCCACATCTTATATTGTTTCAAAGGTATTTATTATTTTTAGAGCATCGATGAGTGCGACGGGTGTTCCCCTAAGTTTTTTACATCTTGGCTTAAATTTTTATTTTCATATGCAGATTAAAATTTTCATTTGATGATTGAATAAGCTTTCGGTGAGTTCTGATGACACAGTGATTTTATTCATCATTTTAAAGACAACAAATCAAAAGCTAAGAAACTTAATTTATTTCTACAAAGTATAAAAAGTAACTTGTCTGGTCTTTAATTTCAAACAAAATGCTCAAGTCATGCATTAAGTATATTCCTAGAGTAGTTAAGGGTCTCATAAGAACAGCATGACAATGCTGATACCTGTATTTTGTTATTGAAGCTACCCACAGAGTATGTTCCATATAGATCTTTCGAGTATTTAATGAGCTCCCGAAATGTTAAATCTTCAAAATTCCAATTGTTTGGCTTCTTATATATTCTACAGAATTATTCCTTTCCAATAAAAAATTATGTATATAATTTATTGTTCTGTACGAAAAATATTTTTCTAATTGTTTAAACAAATCACAGTTTGTCGTAGCTAGTTCACACACTGGTTAATTATAATATGGATGGTGGTATATTTCTCATATTGAGAGAACAAGGACCCCAGTGAACAAGGGTTCCGAAAACATTGTCTGTTTCTATGACTTTATTTTGTTGTTTACGTTGCAGTGACAACATTTAATGATTGGAATGGTGTGAGATCTTAAAAATACTGGTAGAAACAGTTAGATATTTAATCAAGAAAACATTACTTAAAGAAAATAAGTAAAGAAATAAAGCTGTTAGATAGAGCAAAAGTAAACCTAAAACTTTAGCGAATCCTGGAAACCTTATTTCTATAAAATTATATTTTTCTCTACAAAGTGTGTTTTTCTGAGCTTCTAAACACTATAATATGCTTAAATTTACAGTATGTATTCACCGTGGTTTTGTGTATATTTTAACACAAGAATTTTATTTGGAATATCTCTGTATTTATTTAAACACAGAGAAGACACAGATATTTGGCATTTCAAGAGAAAAGTTTTGTATTTAACATTTAAAAACATCGTATTGATAATGTAAACAGTTTTCAAGAATAGATCACTAAATGCAGTATATATTTTTAACATCTATTTAACATCTGTATGCGACAAAAGCATAAAAATTTAAATCATAATATTTATTTATTTGAAATTACATACCTATAATTATTTAAATATAATAGAATATACTTGAGTTACGCCTGGTATTCGTTGTTTCAAAATGAGAAAAATCTGCGGAAAAAAATAACCTATGCAACTTCTGTAAGTCTGCTGATACGCATGCATACACTTTTGTTACCTACCCCAAAAAGAGAGTTCACATTATGGAATTGATCTGTCGGGTTTTACAAATACCGAATAACAATTTTACTTCACATAGACCGAAAATGCTTTCCTTGCACTCTTCAACCATTGTGCTGGGAAAAATGTACAAAGATTTATTTGTGGGCTGCGTCCGCAAGCATAGCGCAGCAAGCGCTTAGTCAAGGTCATGCTAGTTGCCTCAGACAATTCCTGCATTGATAGGTGCACGGGGACAGTCAGTTGCAGTTTGCTATTACGAGATCTTGTATCCCTCTTTATGTTTTTATAACTAAGTTGACAATTAAGGTATCGGCAGGTACAACTCGAGTATTTGTGTTAATATGGATTATTGATGAGTCATTGTTACTATTGGCAGTGTGCTAGTGAAGTAAATATTACTGTAGTGTATTTTATTGAAAGGCTAGTGCTCGAACAGAGAAACACAGAAACTTTAAAATAATATCAGGGCAGCAATTAGAAGATTTTTTTATTAGATTTATTTACGGACGCTCTTTAACATCTCACGTCATCAGCGTCCCATTCAATTCAGGGGGTGAAACTGCCGACAAATTTTGCTCAGAGGCCTCTCTTTCAGGCTTGAGGTTCTTTTTCGTGCCATAAATGTACGACACGGGATCCACGGCTTTACTTCCCTTCCGAAGGAAGCCATACTTAGGATTTTTACGCCCGAAAAAATACATCGGTCCTGGCCGGCATCGAACCCGCGATTTTGGGTTTAGGAGGCAAGTGTGGTAACCACTACACCAGGACCGACTTTAGAAGAATTATAGAAATATAGAAGCAAAGCCGTTAGGAGAGAAAGCAAATTTTATTTAAATATATCTGAAATGTATGACGAAATTTGCTAACGCGGATGTTGAAAAAGACATTAAAAACTTCTGCTGGTGAGTTTGCTATAGATATCACATTTTAATCGAGAAACCAGGGGAACAATGGCAGCCAAGCAGTTACGAATTCTATGGATAATCCCTTTCTATTGGTCACCGCGATACGAGTACAGACAGTAGCAAATGTTCGCATATTTGTCCGGCAGAACTTATTGGCACTTGAAATGCATACTTTAAAGCCTGCCGTGAACATAAAGCTCAAGAAGAAAAATCGCTCTGCAATGCTTGGCTACACATGACGGAGTATTCCCAGTACCTTCCAAGAAATGTAAAACAAAGAACAGCGTTATATAAGAGAAGGCTGTTGGGTGATTAACCCGTTATAGGGGAAGAGGTGCATACACCATTTTGTAGCAAAAGTTTTTCTAGTAATAAAAAACATGTGAAGCAACCTGAGCAGCGAATTGACTTCTCTTGAAAACACTTGTTTTGTGGATATGCCTGACTTCTGGGAACTTGTAATGTGGCCAAACGCTACTCAGTAAAGCCCACGCTAAGCGTTACCATGTGTTGTCTGGGAATAGCGGGAAACGCGTCATAATTCATACCAGCCCTGTTCATCCTCTGTCATTATGGGTATTTAACGTTCTGGATAAAACAAAGGGCTGCTGTCTGCATGAGTCAGATACAGATAAGCTTTCAAATTCTGATTTTCTAGGCAGAAACAAAAACCTTCAATTCATCGTTAAGTAGACACTAATTAATATTAAAATTGACTTGACCCCAAATGAAACACTCTGGAGCTCCTTAAAATGGCGGTTAATACTTAGTGACTTTGAGAATATCATTTCCAAATTCTACGATTATATATTGATGTTTCTTTTCTGATTAAAACTTCCCATTGTTTGAAAGGGAAAACATGTTTATTTTTATACTTTGCTATAATGCATTTTATATAATTTAGAATATATATATATAGTTTGTTAGAAATTACTGTAATAAATAAATATACAGGATGATTATAAAGTCTCGATCCATTTTGGTGAAAAACAGATGTTAGAGTGTAACCAATACAGTAAATGTAAACCCTAACACACAGTAACATATAACCAATCTAAGTTTATTCCATAAAACCAATCTGAACTTCGACACATACGTACCATTTCATGAAACACATTTTCTAGCATCGCAGGTCCAGCACCGAATGCATGATACGTTCTTTTAAATGGTTTATGGAGTTGACTTTGACCTTGTACTTGTGACGTTACGTATACCTGTGCAAAAAGTCGAGAGGTGTGAGATCAGAGAACGTGGTGCTCAGATGTGAAGCGCTACAACCCACCTACGTGGAAATGTGACTTCCAGGAGTGGTCCGTGCGAAATGAGGAGGCACTCAATCTTGTTTAAAATCCACCGTTTCCACGAATCCATCGTGTTGCAATTGTGTTAAAGAAAGAGACGCGAAGAAAAATGATCCATATACACATTAGATGTTGTGATCCGCAACCTCATATTGCCTTTTGGAGTGTTTCATTCCCACTCGAAGATCTCATTTCGCTGTTTATCTGCCCACATTCTGTAGTTATGTCGTCTGATCATGCCACATGTGTGGAAGGTGACTTTATTGCTAAAGTGCACATTTTTGCAGCAAATTATCCTCTTCGACTGCCTGCAACAGGTCGGCACGCATGGCTTCGTGACCAGCGTAGTCCTTCCTTTCCACTTTATGTCGGATTTGGAGGTGGCATGGCCATTTTTCCAAGGTGTGATGGAGAATTGTCCACACTGTCGGTTGTGATATACCCAACTCCGGACTCGGTCTTATGGTTGATGATTTTGGGCTTCTGCTAATTCCATCCTCTACCTTTTCACAGTTTTAGCTGACACACTGGGTCTACAGGAACGTTTCACACCCTGCACACTACACATGGTCTTGAATTTCTGAACCATTTGCCTGATATTTGCCCTGGTGGGAGGGATTTATGGAATTTTCATTCAAAGTCCGCTTGTACATTCTGGTAAGTAAATCTCCTGAAACGCGTACACATCGCAGGTATTATTTCTGCAGATCACCTATAAATGAAACACATAATCAGCCGTTTTCTCAAAAACGGATGATCATCCTGTATGTATAGTACTTTAAAACGAAGTAATCACCTCTATCACTTTTAATGTAAGAGAAAATAAAAGCACCTTTTCCAAAAAAAAAATGTAACAAAGAATAACAGTTTCCTAATATTTTATTTGTAAATTTAATTAGAGCATTTGCTTAAACTAAACCACGATTTACATACTTTACACCGTTTGCATACTGACTCACCGATGGTAGAACAAAACTGAAGATTCACATCGATATTTTCTTAATTGGCTAAAAACGGTTATAACCTATGTCGATATGAGCTTGGGATATATCTTTGTACTACCTTAAAGTATAAAAAACAGTGTTTGAAAAAGAAAATATGGATCATTAATTTACTAACCTTTTTCGCTGATGTGGCATTTTATATGATGTCGGCACTAATATCAGGACTTTAACTCCGTCTTTCCCTCTTGAATTTTGCTTTCTGCACAAATTTAAATCTATTGGTTTAGTGCACAAAATAAAAGAAGAAGATAAATCACACAAATACAAAACGTACAGTTTTAACAGAGGAAAACTACAGGAAATTTGTGCAAATCTTGAATGTTTGTCAAAAGTATCACTCCCGAAATAGCACAAGTAGGGGTTTTGGAATGTAAAGGAAAACATTAGCAATGAAACGACAAACTTAACAATGGCGCAGCGTTATCGCGTAAATTAGAATGTCTCATACATTCTCTGCTTCTGGAAGTGTAAGTGATTTTGGGTATTGCAATTACGACAATGTTAGTTCTTGTAAATAAAGCAAGAAAGCCGTGACGGAAAATTATAATAAATAAAATAAATTTATTTTCAAGTAGGTTTGTTATCACGAAAAGCCAAAATGCACCCTTAAGTATTCACTACAGTGTTATTAGAGAGTTTTAAGGTATGTGTAAAAATCCTTTTCCTTTAGACATCCTCAACACTTGTAGCTGTTGACAGTCACTTTTTCGGCAAACCAGCATTTCCCGGGGATGCACATCGTTCCGCGAAAAGATGAGTAATCATGGTCCCTGGAAACCGTGGAGATAGTATCTGTAATTTTGTGTCCTATTACATTTGATTTGAGAGCCATTACTCGCTAATATGCGTAATGCTATGATGTTTCTAGAGAGAGGGCCTTGTCATATTAGGACCAACAAAGATAATTGCAGCGGGCGAGATTAATAGATACTACCAATTAAACTCATGCAGTTATGGCTCATAGGAATGATCTTCCTCCGTAATGAGTCAGGGTTCTATGTAAGTTCTTCTCATCCACTGTTACTACGCGGGTCATCTTTATCGAGATGTTCTTCAAGAGGAAGAACTTTAAGCAGACTCGGAAATAAAGTATTTTATACAATCTTTATGCTTGTAGTTACCTGAAATAACAAAGCAAACAGAAAAACTACCCAACTCAGTTTGGAATCATTCTCATTAACTCACCTTACACCACAAATATTTATTTTCACTGTTATATTAAGTAAGAACGTTGTATTTCTGTTTTAAAAGTAAACCCTATCTTCAGACTCCATATTTATCTTTAAACTCTTTCGACAAAAATATCAGCAGAAAAAATAGAAATGGAGAAGAAGTGAAATTAATGATTTGTTCGTTTTACATTATTCTTTGAATTTTTTAATAGTATTTAACGCTCGTTTTTACTGTCAAGTCATCACAGGCGGTTTCTTTTAGTTTCAATAGAGGGCAATTTTATGTTCAGAGTCCAAATAGATGACCTGTAAAAACCATGTTAATATTCTAAATACTCATACTTACCTTACCAGATTACTTTTGAAAGTGCACGACTTGATATCTTCCGAAATGAATTCACTAATACATGCATCATGGAAATATTTGGAATTCTAATGCTTCAAAATCAGCTGCCGACTCATTAATAGTTGCAAACCTCAATCAAGCCATATTGTTTTGTTCATAGCACAATGTTACTCCAAGAGAATACTTCTCATCAACAAAACCCCCGCTCTTTTGTGATCTTATGTCTTACAAGAGCTATAAAAAACAAATGAAATTAGAGATACATATCAATGTCAAAGGTGAAGGTATACCTTTTACGTCTTTAGAGAATTATGCAGTGCATTGTGCATCACGGCATATCATTTATAAGTTATGGCAGACTAAAGTGTTCTAACCCTATAGGAATTAAAAATTAATGTTCTTCATCATGTAGGGCACATTTCTCGAAGATAGAGACCTATTTCATAAGTAGTTGCCGTAATTTCATAGGAAATGACGCTGAAAATGTAAACACTTGCTTAGTTGAGTAAATATGTTTATTATAATTATATTTCTTGGATAAATTTCTATTTCTGTCGTTGGTTGTTGCTGGTGGCTTGCATAATACACAAGTATGTTACGTTGGTGGGCTAGAGAACTGTATTAGAATTAATAGTTTCACATTATCGAAATATATTTGTTTAGAAGTGAAATGCATATGTTTGAAGGATAAATTTACGTTTTCTTAAAATAGTTTTATTTTTAAGTTCCTTTGGGTGGGTGGCATTTTTAAATAATTGGTTCATGAAACTATTTGACGTACCCAGCAAATTTAAACTTGAAATTTAATTTTCGTTATAACTTGTTTTTTATTTAATGGCTGTTAGGTATATGGAAAAAGATCTTAAATAATACTTCCATGATTAAAATTCTCATAAGTAAATTCATAAGAAGATTATGTCAACATTCCGAAATGTTTATATGAAACTGAAAGTTATTGAAAATATTCCAATAGACTACATAACATACTGCATTCAACTATACATACTTTGAATCAATCATAAAATAATATCTAATAAATACAAAAATATTATACTAATCTTACTATTAGATATTCTCTTTCTCGAGTTGTTTGTTTTCATTCCGATCCCAAAACACATAAATCCAGGTTATATACCCTAATATTGCAATTAAGAAAGAATTTTTTATAGCAAGTTGTTTGTTTGAGAGATACTTGAAAATGTAACTGGTATACTTTAATATGTAGGTAGGCGTGGACTTGTATTAATCTGTATCAATTTAATTTATTTATTATTCATTTATTTTTTATGAATAACTCTGATTTTACATAATATATGTTTTCAAATGAAATATTTCATGTAACTTTATTATTCAAATTTTAAATATAACCTGTTTAGCTGTGACATGACATTTCTTTCACCAGTTTTTGAAAATAAACGTTAAAAATATTTTTCCTGTTGTCTGGTTGCGCCTAAAGAGATTATAATGAAAGGTATTTATTCCTACGAAAATGAACTCATTTTATAAAACTATCGATGCCACCAGTATAAGTTCAGATAAGCAAATAGCAAAACTTTCTGCTGAATTCAGTTTAGTACAGCTGAACAGAAAATAAAAGAAACGAGATCCAAAGAGAAAATTTCAGTATAATATAAATTCAACTACAAACTTCCTCTAAATAATAAAGTACATTGAAGCACTGACAGGCATAATGATAAAAGAATAAAAATGCCAACTTACCCGGTTTTAAATTTTTTGCACTTATCAGACAATTTAAATTCAAAAAAACTTTAAATTTTGAATCTAACGCCTATTTTATCTGACCTGAAAGTTTAAAGACTTTTTATTAACGGAGGTTGTTAATATCTAACGCTAATCATTTTAACAAATTTTATTAGGATCTTATTTTTGAATGTTCTTATTTTTTAAATTGAGCTTTACTCTCAAGTAATTAAGAAATATATGCATTAGAGATGTAACAAATATCGCATACACGGTTTCACTGTTTTATCGATTATTTATAAACATTTCATGAGATTCTTGTGCGACGTATGTAATTCATAGAAGCAAAATAAATAGTTGTGATGTAGTAGATAAAAATATTTAAAATGATATAAATATACATATTCCGCGGTTTCATGCATGTAACGAACTTAAAGATTTCAGTTGCAATATAATAGAAGGGTGATATAGTATTATGAAAGCTTGCTACACTGGATATGTTTTATTTTATTACTGGACATTGTTTTATCTGTCAACACGTCAACTAATTGTTGTTGATTTGCTTTATTTACGGACACTCTTTAACATCTCAGGTCATCATCTTGCTATTTAATTCAGAGCGTGAAATGGTCGGTAAATTTTACTCTTCTTTCAGGCTTGAGGTTCTTTATCGTGCCGCAAACCTAAGAAATGGGACCCACGGCTTTAATTCCCTTCCGAAGGAAGCTATACTTAGGATTTTTCGCCCGAAAAAATCCATCGACCCTGGCCCGTGATCTTTGGTCTACGGGGCAAGTATGGCTACCACTAGATCGAAGGACTGATTGGGAAATTCGTCTTGCTGCATAGATATTCTTTAAGAGCAGATTTTAATTTCTCGCGATCAGATGAGCTTATGTTTTGAGCTTATTTGGGGGGGGGGCGTGTATGTTCTACCACATTAAAAATATACACTTTTCGCTAACAAGTCCGCCGCCCCTTAACGACCTCGGTCACCCGTGGCGGGTTTTTTAAAATTTGAACGAGTTACATATTGTAATAAAACATATTATTTTCTTCTCACAAGATTATCAAAGTTCTTGCTAGAAACTCTTATACTATAGCGTCGTCAGCAAACAGAACAATGATAACAATGTTTTTAATGACATTGATAAATAATTTATGTAAACTAAAAGGAACCGTGGGTTAGGTATTCACCTCATACAGTTTGAGATTAGGAAAAAATTCTGTTTTATGGAATGGATTCTTCACATTTTAATTCTAAATAAATAACAATTAGACATTAGTTTGTTATGGCAAAAGTGAGAGACTCCAGGAACGTTTTGTAGTAGCCAGAAAGTCACTATCGACCTCAATTAAGTTTTTTATTATTATTATTACCACAACTAGTGCATACTTTTAGCAACATTGTAATTTCTATATATGACAAATTAGCAGTAATTTATCACTGTCAGGAGAAATCATATTTCTAATACACGAGAGGTTGTTTCCCCTTGATAGGAATATTTTAGATTGCATAATATTCCTTTTTTTTTCGGTAATGCGTTAGTGAATAAAAATGTAATAACTATTCATGCATAAATATATCAAATGGCATTAATGATAGGAAAACGTGCATATGTGCTGAAAGGCTTATACTCGAATTTGCCGATCCACTAGGGTCACAGCTCTGCGCGTGTAAGGCGCTTATCGCCTCACATCCGCGAGTAGGGGCTTAAAGGAAGAAAGAAAGTGTAGTAGTTCATCTCATAAACCGAGAGGGGCTCACTTGCTGAACTAAAAGAATGTACATTTTCATTTAAAATGCCTGTATCTAATCGAGTACAAATTAAGTATTATTTAATAATATATTGATATTAACTTTACAAGCATATAAGGCAAAGTAAATATATTATACGTCATGTGAAATATCTAGCACAAATCCGAAATGTTCAGCACTCATGTTTAAACAAACATAAATTATGTCGGTAAGCTGACAACATTCTTAAGGTTTAGATATGAAACTTATCACGCGGCATTTTATGCCTCAATCACTAGGAGTATCCCCTACGATGACGCCTGTACTCCTACTCCGTATCTCGCCCTCGAGCAGGTCTCACAGCAGTATGCATTCATTCGCAGATGTGGGTAAACAATTGACTCTAGAACAACATGTGTATGTGTGTAAATACGAATCAGCTCTTAGTGTGCATGATGAATTTATTCACATCTTACCTGATCATTTGCTTCCTTCCCGAACTACAGTTCACAAATTTGAATCTAGTGGTTTGAGCTTACGATGCCTATTTCTCCCACGGCATAGGACAGTTACAGCATCTTCTATAAGATAAGATTGTATACATGGTTTAGGGAGCGGAGCATAGACACGCCGCCGACTGCAAGATGTAAAACAGCGCATCAGCCGCCAAGATTTATATCTAAAACCCGATGAGAAGAATTTTGCATTTGTTTTGATTGCCAAAATATTTTTAACCAGGGATTTGGAATCTGAGTTCATTATAAAATTTTTGACCGAGGTTAATAAAAGGATTAAATGTAGCAAATTACCTTAATGTACAGTGCCTGATAAACAATTTTTGGTAGTTATTTAAAAGGTTTCTGGGGATCCAATTAAGAGGATTGACAACTTTTGCTACTTTTAACTAGGTGCCCGATAAAACAGTATCCCGGCCATAGCGACCCAATTTAGAGCGTGCATACAGCTAAGGCACGGCGAGCGAAATAATGCAGGAATACAGGTGAAGCGGGGAAAGGAAAAGGAAAGAATCATGTTCTCACAACCCATAAGCGCTGTCTTGTATCAGTACGAGGAAACGGTTTATGAGATGATGAATTGTTCACAATCATGATGTGCATAGTAGAGGCTTGCGTGCTTACCGTTCTATTAAGAAAACGCATGAGAGTTTTGCAGCCATATTTCCTGGTGTTGGTGTTCCTACAAAGAGCAGAATACTTGGTGAACAGGCGGCCCGTAGTCGCAATATTTTCCTCTTTAACAACAAATGTTTCTAGCGACAGACTCTCGGTTTGACCCTACCAATATTTTAGCTTCAGTCAATTGCAGTCTAGTATTTAACAATAGACAAATACTACGAGCAGTAGCCTCAAATGGCAGTTAATCTAAAGTTACGGGAGAGTTTATCAATATTAATGTTGGATTTTTCGTTGACCTACCAGGGGTTAATGAAGATACAGTGGTAATAATTCAACAAGATATGTTGCGAAAGAAAAAAAAATATTACAGGGTGTTCATTAGCTGTACTAAACGTACGGTACGGCACGTAAATTGACGCAACAGTTAATATTCCCACTTTGGCATAAGAGGCGAGGCCGGTTTTTCATGAGCCACCTTGTAGATTGCAATATATTTACCGTTGCTGTCATCTGGCAACGTTAATGAACGCTGTTGCTTACTATTACAAATATAAATTATTATCTGAAACTTCGGTTTTCTTTACTACTGGCGTTATAAGTATTATTTACATTTATTGTAAATATTTATTAAACTAATAGCTAACGTAAGAATTAGACCGTATAAACATAATTTTGTAACACATCTAAGGTATGGAAGGTATACGAAATACATTTTTCTTTCTCTCTAAGCACACTGGTCGTTATAATCTTAAAATGGGGGTATAGAAGAAGCAGAAGAAGATCCTTATCCCGATATTTTTCCTTCCATCTGCTTTTATGAAGCACTTCCAATAATAAGAAGTACACACAATGTTGGTGAAAGGTTAAGGGTATTAAATGACAATACCGTAAATCCTCTCCTGCTCGTATAGAAATAACAAGTTCAATCTCTGTCTACACTAATACCCACAAAGAGCAGAGTTTGCCTAGACTACTATCCCTTTTTCAAGAATCACGCAGAGGATTAAGCAAGGTATAGTCTAAATCAAAACAGCGAAGAAAGATGGTAAACAATAAACAAGCTTCTTTTCTACCATACACGCTGAGAGGAAAGTAAAATAAATATGTGAATCTTAGCTGCATTGTCTTGGCATGCTTCTGCTATGTTATTACAAGAAAAAAAAATGTCAAAGATATTACACTGCAGATCAGTTTCCTTAATAAGATTTTATTGCTTTCTTCCCAGATATTGAACGCGTCTGCAATAGCACTGTAATTCGCCAAGAAGCTGCGAGCGAGGCGTTGTCATGGAAACTAAATAAGAATTAAATAAGCAGAGACGCATTATTCCTATCTAGATAAAACCCCAATTGGAATACAAGAAAAGTCTTGAGGCGCCGGTGAAATCCGGGCTATTTTGCTCTTACAAACTTTTCGATTCTATATACTGAGCACTGAACATTTAAAAATGTCCTCCAAAAGTGAATAACAAGTGTATACTTTTAAATTCTTATATTTGTGATTGAACTTTTATGTCATTTTATGTGTCTTAATTTTTCCAGACATTAAATTAATTTTAATTTAGACCTATTTACGAAAGTTGCAAAAAAGTGCCGGAAAATATCCATACTGGAGAAACCATTCACTCAAGAACCAACATACTTTCTCCACCAATGCTGATAATGTTTCGGCAATTTAAGTCAGGTTAATGAATGTTTGTTATAATAATTGTTTCGATACTGAAGACACGAGTTTGAAAGCGCAATTAAATTACCTAAAAATTATAAGCAAGAGCAAATTTGGCAAGATAATTGCAATGCAAGAATGATGCCATTTTGACACTTTTAGTAAAATCATTGAAGTGGTTTAGCTTACCTGCTTGACCTTTCTGAAAACAGACATAAATTTGATTAGCTTTTATTACAAGCAGAATCGCGTGGAAATGTAAATTAAATAAAGTAAACTGAACACTATTATAACCTTTACCATTTGTTACTGTTTTTATATCAAAAATGTCATATTTCGTATTATGATAACCTCTTTTGGGAGGCAGTATGATAATCCAATCGAAGCAGAGGTGATAGAATTTTTGTTATTAGTTTTTGTTCCAAGAAGGCAAGGAGATTTCTGTAATTGAATAATTGAAAACAAACGAACATGTGAGGTAGTAAACTTTTATTAATGCATGAGAATAGGTTTGTAGATGCCTAGTGGAATCAAAGCAGAGATTATGGGAATTAAAAATGAACATAGGAGGGGAAACACTATCAGATATTTGTTTTTGAGCACCATGATTTAAAACTATCGTTTAAATTCCACTTGTATTGGTGAATAAGGTATCAATGAGACCTTACATTGGCTGAAAGACGGCCGGTACAATTATCAGAGGTAATTTCACAAGAGGGTCTGAGTGGGGGAAAGCTCAGACCTTCGAGTGGTGTTTACTAGAACTATTTCACGAATAAAATAAGCATTTAAAATAATTTCCCTAAACTTAGGTTACAAAAATGTAATAATTGCATATTTGTATTATGAATATTTAACTTGAGTCATCTAGCAACAGAGGAATGTCGATTATCATTAATGCCAATAGAGAAGAGCCAAGTACGGATTTGGGACCATTTCTGAATAGAATAAGAATATAAACAATGTATTAAATGTTAATGCTCACTTATGAATAGCAAGTTATTCAGAAACCGTGAGATTGAAATAGGCGAGAGTCGACTGTTACCGTTCGATTTGCTAATACCAACTGAGAAAGAACATTATATCACTCTAAAAAACGTGTTTATTACAATTTATTTTTGCTTAGGCAGGTATTGTTGCATAAATTACAAAATTATTTCCGACTGATTCAATACGCAAAAACAATTGTTTAAGTTAATGTACATTAAGTTAGTTAAGTGTATAATTATTGAAAACATGGGTAGTTATCAAATTGAAATGAAGGGGCTGCAATTTCACTAGGTACAAAGGACATTTGGCTACACTGACCAGAAGACAAATGCACTTTGCCTGGTAAAGGGATTTGATAAAACTGTACGTAAATTTTACTGAGATATCGGGCAGTGATTGGTCAAGATTCAAAACTTTGTTTCATTTCAATGATCGATTTTATGATGTTAGTTAGTGAAATAGTCGCAAGTGATAACACATACGTTCCTGAATATAATTGGAAAGCTCAGACCTTCAAGTGATATTTATTAGGACTATTTCACGAATAAAAAAGAATTTAAATATAATTTCCCCAAATTTGGTTTACAATATTGAAATAATTGTTCATTTTTATTAAGAATACTTATCCTTTTCAAGTCATCTAGCAATAGACGAATATCGATTGTCAGTAATGCCAATAGAGAAGAGCCAAATACGGGTTTGGGACTATTTCATGAATAGAACAGTAATAAAAGTAATATTGATGTAACTATAAATATCTTCCGGGCAGTTTAGCCGTGGTCCTCTGCAGATAAGAGTACCAGACGTTTCCTCTACAACTGCGGGGGATATCTTCGATGGCGTGGACGAAGTCTCCTTGGAGAAGGTCCACGCCATTGAAGATGTCCGCCGCAGTTGTGGACGAAACGTGTGGAACACTTATCACCAGCAGACCACGGTATAACAGCCCGGAAGAAGATATTTCTAGTTACATCGGCGACTCCGGCCTTTTTTTTTTTTTTTTTTGATGGAGTTTAACGCCTGTTTTAACTACTGAGGCATCACAGGCGGTGAACACTGATGATACATGAGATGAAAAGATATATTGGGTAAGGATTTTTTTTTAATGAAGGAAACGTTCCAGACCTAAGTTTAGGGCATTTGCCATTTATGAGGACTGAGAAAACCCTGGAAAACTCAGTCAGGGAGGACGACCCTGGCGGGATGCGAACCCAAGACCTCCTGCTCACGAGTGCGCACCTTAACGACCTCGGCCACCCGTGACGGTACTCCGGCCGTGAAAGCCTGCATTCTCACAAAAGTAATAAGTGTTGGAAATTCGCGTACGGATTATTAACAATTATATAAAATGTTATACTTATAAATACTCAGAAATCGTGGGAATGAAATAGACGAAATTCAACTATTGCAATCGCTACTGTTCGATTTACATACTATCTGCGAAAACAAAACAGAGAAAATATTTTACCATTCTGGACAACGTGACTGAATACGGAAAAAAAATGCTTTAGTAAATGCACATTAAGTTAGTTAAATTTACAATTACTGAAAACGCAGAAAAGTGGTCAGTGATACATGCTCAGAAATTATATAGTGGAGGTATAGAGTTGCCTACACTGAACACAAGACAAATGCATGTCGCGTGATAAAACGAATTTAATATTATTTTCTCCATAATTTCACTGCAATATCCAGCTGTGATTGGTCAAAATGTAAAATTTTGTTTGTTTCATTGGTCGATTTTAAGATTATGGCAGGTTCTCACACCCATGTGTGCCTGAGAATGAATGTCTATACATAATTTAAATAGTAATAATTATTAAATCATTTATATAGCCTGTAGTAGCAAGCAAGAACATTT
Source organism: Metallyticus violacea (assembly GCA_030762175.1). NCBI lineage: Eukaryota > Metazoa > Arthropoda > Insecta > Mantodea > Metallyticidae > Metallyticus > Metallyticus violacea. The sequence continues at coordinate 359,070,825 of CM060846.1, read as the reverse complement.
CACGTATTAAAAAAATGTAATTAGGTTACCTGAATGCATATCTTTTGACGCGAGGGAAAGGCTGCCTATTATAATCTTTTGTTTTCTCACTCGCTAAAAAGGCCCGAGCAATAAGTCTTTCTATATAACAAAGCTAAGTGCATGCAGGTGTGCGGAATGAGTTGAACAATAGGTCTTTTGTTTTCTTGGTTGATGTAGATGCTCGGAAATTCGTTAAAGATACCAAAGGAGCAGGTGTCGACGATAACGCCATTGCATCGATTGAAGAAGAATTTAAGTTGAGAAGTTAAGTTGAGTTGAAGAATTTAAAGTGGGCGCGCAAGTGAGCACAAGAGTTCACCAATAATATTTGAATATTTTGAAGGTTCAGTAATCCGTGGGCGCTATTCTGTGAACCCCGTGAGCGTTCACGAAACGTGGGGACATTTTGAAGTAGTATATAAGTGGGAGACTAGGCATTACCAGAAGGCAGTTACAGATACAGTCCAGACCTTGAGTTTAAGTACTTCCAGAGGGTGTCTCCAAAAGGCATTTTCCAGAAGGCATCTCCAATACAGCCTGGACCTTCGGTTTATGCATTTTCTAGATTTCAAGTCAGCAGTGTAGGCAAGTGAAAGACCAGAGGCACGCAATGTAGTTTTAGGGCGGTAAATGCAATTTCAGGCAGCATGTGCAGCTCGTGGTGTTAATGTCAATGAGGTAACTAACCAGGTGCCGTCAACAAGTTATCGAGTGAAAAAACACTTCTAGGTGTTTAATGAAGCACTGCCGTGTGATTTGAACCTTTCCCTTTCATCTCCTTTCTCCCATGACTATGAGGGCACAAAAGGCGACTTCGGGCCCCTGAAAGACCCGGTGAACGAATTGGTACCCTCAGGTAGACATTCTACAGCCATAGCCGACATATCATACTTCAAAACCACTTCAAGATGTCACATAAGCGAAATATTCAATGTAATTCCGTACATAACACGGCTTGATGATGATTAGTTTACAGTGAAAAATCTGCCCTTTGGGGAGAATACTATGAATGAATAAATTACATTATCATTTTAAAATAATTTGCAGTGCAAAATACGCCCGCCTTCTGTGTTTTAAATTCTCAAAATTGAAGCAAGGACGCAGAGAATGGGAGAAAGAAGTAGAAATATACTTATTTAAACAGAAGATTGGATAGAGTGAATTTATTTATTGGGTTTATTTACGGACGCTCTTTAAAATCTCAGATTATCAACTTCCCATTCAATTCATGATAGTAACTGCCCGATAAACTTTGTTCAGAGACCTCTTCTTCCAGGCTTGATATTATATTATATGCCGTAAATGTACGACACAGGACCCACGGCTTTACTTCCCTTGCGAAGGAAGCCATACTAAGGATTTTTACGCCTGAAAAAAATCATCGACGAGGGGATGGAGATAAGAATGTAGGAAGGGAGGAAAGTGTTTCAGATAAGCTGTGTTATAGGAAAATTTGAAGCAAACGTTTCCCTAAGAGACCGTAATATGCTTAAGGGGTCATGAAGAAAACGGCACATTATCCTTCATATAGTGGTAGCGCTTGGACTGGCATTCGGGAGGTCTCTGGTTCAAATTCCTTGGACCCGCTAACCTGATCTCCCTCTCTCTCCTTGCATTCCGTCGTTATGTTATAGTGTCGAAAGTGCCGGTTTAGGTGGAATGTTGGAGTGTGCGGTGTGACGGTGACTTTGAAAAGGTTTCTGCTTCGGAGTATCTGTATGCGACCCTTCCGAGTGGCCGAAACATCTTGCAGGTTTCAGGGTTATCTATCTGGAAACATTTTAAGGTATGCCGTCTACTTCCTCGCCTTCCGATGTCTCTATCCCTTTCGGAGGTGTCCACTTTGAGACACAAACGGTCAGCTCTTGAGCAAGGTTGAAGTATCAAAATGCCTATCTCTAACAGTCTGATCCAATCCAATCCTGCATAGACAAATGAAAGATAAGTTTCGGCGCAGACAAATTACGGCCTATTTATATCATCACTTATTCCTTCTCCGTATTCATCGTTTAAAGAACTTGGCACTGAAATGGGCCACAATGTTTTTTCTGAATGATGATGTTGAAAGTCTTAAGTTTATTTTTTTAACTCACCGAACGCTGGCGCATATTCGTCACAGATCATTACAAGGGATGTGTGGCATAAAGTAGTTGAGTTTCAAATAAGATATACAACTATTAAAGGCCGTTTTAAATGCTTGTAAATAGCACTAACGCTCGCTCGCTTCCTAAAACCAACCTAGACAACTGTAATAATTATCAGCCGTTGCAATTCAGTTCTCAAAACCAGCATCAAACACGCTTGGGAACTGTAACAAAACAGCTTCTGCTTCTTTCACGGCCATTTTCCTTAAGAATTACATGTTATAAATAAAACTGGATTGGTAGATACGGAGGACATTAATTGCGACTAGGTCCCTAAAGTAGGAACTTCAAGCAGAAAGGGATGACGTGAGGGAGAGCAGCTTCCAGCGGAGGTTAGGCACGGACGTGAACGCAGTCTCTGACTTTGCTTCTGAATAGAACATTCAGCCCTCCTCCAGGAAGTTCGCATTCCAGAAACCTTTCCAGAGCGCAAGCCACCGTCACACCGCGCCAGCCATCTTGCCTGGTACATTTCACCTTATAACAGAACTAATAAAACGGCATGATATGAAATGAGAGAGAGAAAACTTTTTGGAAAGGAAACACCAATCCGAACACTTGCCTTAAATATTAGGAAAAAAAACAAGATCAGCATGGACGGCTAAAAGGTATATGAATCCTGGGACCTCACAAATGCAAGTCCCAAGCGTTGTCGCCTGAGCCACCCCGCTCAGTTTAATTACACCCCTTTACGTAATATCGCGTTCAGGAACTGACATTGAAAACCATTTAACAATTCTTATTAACCAATATACGTCATACTTTTTGCAACAGCACAAGTGACATTATGACTAAGCTTGAGTCAACGAGAAAGCTAAACAGCCTTGTAGTAGAAATTTCCTCAACTGATTTTATCACACACCTGCGTGCGACGTCAGTGTCATGGATTACATGATTATTATAGAGGAAATGTGTGACCTACGGGCTACAATTTTAAGCAGTTTGATAAAAACAGCAGTGACGTACAAAATGACATCATAGCATCATCTGGTGAAGGATTCAATGTGTCTTATATTCATCGGGACAACAGAAATGCGCCGTCTTAAGTGGAAAATAAAATTATAGAACGTAATTTACGAGGAATGTCTTAGTTTTTTACGGACTACTTTACTTTATACTCAATATTTTATTGGCTGATGTGTAATGTACACGAGCTATCAGTTTCATTGTTGCCTCTTCCGGTTCTCCTCTGTGAAAGATGTGTAAGTTAGACATGTTCAGTTTCGCCTACAGCAAAATGGAGGCGACACGCGACGAACAGTATACTGCTCTGAAAATCTGCTTTCGTTTCAACAAATATTCAGCCGAGGCCTATTGAGGGTTTGTTCTTTCCAATAACCCAGCTCGAAGATGGTTTAAAATGTTTAAAGATAGTAGGCAATCAATTTAAAAGGAAGGTGGACATAGTGCTTATTTTTTCTATAACGGAAGAAATCATTAATCACCGATGCTGTTATTGTGAGAGAATTGTCAAAAAAATTAAGAACACTTTCAGATATCCTGGAAATTTCACTGGGTGCCATCCACATATTGGTAACTGAGCAGCTACACATGAAACGCGTTTGTTTGTGCACAGTGCTTGCAAGATTGCTGATTCCTGAATAAAAGGATGTTCGCGTGCAGGTTTGTATGTAGTTAAAGACGATGTTACAGAAAGATGCGCAGTTTCTTTTAAAGGTAACCACTGTTGATGAAACTTAGCTATATCATTTCGATCCTGAGAGAAAACAGCAAAGCTCTGTTCAGAAATTCGGATCACCACGAACATAAAAATTGCATGTTCCGGAAAAGTTATGGTCATTTCATTTTTCGATATTGAAGGAATGGTTACCAGCATGCCGCATCTGCACACACAACTGTAACTGGAATATACTTTAGAGATGTTCTGAAACTCTACAAGGCCATATCACGCAAAAGGTCACATTTCTATGCAACAAGGTGTGTGTTGCACCACGATAATGCTAGGCCACAAATGTTTACTGAGCTACTCACAAAAATCAATGTGAATTATGCCCTTTATCCTCCCTATAGTTCATATTTAGCCCCGTGTGACTTCACTTTTCCCCAAATTGAAGAAACAGGTAGATATTCATCAAAATCATTGGTAAAGGCTGCGAAGCCTGAACACCTGTTAAACTTTTTTTTTTTCAAAATGTCTTTGAAGACTGGCAGAAATGCTGGGACAGGTGCATTGCATCCGGAGGTCATTACTTTGAGATAAATCATCAAAATTATGAGGATGAGTAAAGGTATGTTGTAAATAAATACGATCATTCTTTATTGAACAGTCCTGGAAATTAAGATGTTCATGTGTTCACTTTCACAGAGTACAGGTGTTAATAAACATGTCGGGAGCTACAAGGGAGAACCTAATTTTACGACACACATTCATGTGTATTTATTCGATATCTGAGAGTTAAGTGTTGAATCTCAGTTTGAGATGCGTGGGTATATAAAAAGAGAATGGAACTAATGGCAATGATGTACTGGGGGAGAAGGACGGTTGAGATGACCTCCATTCTCTCTCTTGCCATGTACAGTTAGCTATGTTTCCATGTACATACCCATATCTTGCGACTGACACAATCGTCAGCAGCCGGTAGTTCCGCAAAGGCCATGAAGACAAGATCAGTTAGAACTGTGGGAGGGAAAACTAGATGAGGAGAAGTGCGTTCCAAATGAACACCACGGGGATATGCAATACCAACACACAAGTGGCAAATTTGTCTCATATATCTGTTGTTTACTTTGATATCTTTGTTATTCACTGAGCAGAATTTTAGTAATAATGCGTAATATATTTTGTATTAATCGACCGACTATCGAGCAAATTGAAAATGTGTTGCCGTTAGCATCCCAGAACACAAATAGACCATCGTCCAGCAGTGGTAGAGAAGAACATTTGTTGTCATTAAAGGAGCAAATCTAATTAATATTTCAAATACCAGGGGCGTAATACGTTATTTTTCATGAATATTTTTCTGCAAAACTCAATGTTTAAAGTTTAGTATCTTTGAACCTTTGTACCTTTGTTATGTAGTTTTCTCTGGTGGCATTGATTCAGTTAGCTTTCAATTTTTAAGGGCTGTGCATTATAAACAAAGAACTTTAAGGAAAATGAGACCATCATCAGCATTCAGAGACGTTCAGAAATGAGTATTAAAAGGGGAAAAGTTAATAAGTTAAAAATATAAATTTCTTTGGTTTTTGATCTCATTCAGTAGCTCAGGCAATATAGTAGTATATGGTATAATTGTACAAAATATAAACTGAAATATCTAAAAAAAAAAATAATAAATGTGAATGTATACGAGGGGAAATCTAATAAGCACAAGGGAAACTGATGAATAGTTTGTAAGTTCATAGAATACAATAGGGGGAAAGAAAAATTGAGTTTTGTATACTACCCCATTTATTTTATAGCCATTGTTACAGTTAACATTATTGACAATGTTTGTGAAAGCGGTTTTATTTTAAAAAATAACTTTCAGCTGCAAAAATGCATAAAATAACATAATGTTAGTATTATTTATTTAGGACCTAAAATATATTTTCAATATATATATATATATATATATATATATATTTATAATAAAATAATATTTTTTGTATCATAACAGCATATTTGGTTTAAAAATTTACCGAAGTTATAAGGACGTATCAAGTATTAAATTTGTAAAATTTGAATTGATTCCAAAAATTAAATTATCTTTAAAGTAGTCGATGCAGTTTGGTTTGTTCTTCTTGTACTTCACTGCTTTTTCTGGAAAGAGGGACATAATCTTCAAGTTAAACACCCCAATGAATAACAACACTTCTTCGATGGGCATGTGAAAATATGGGTTATTTCTAGTTACTGCCTGTTTTTACTAAATGCTCAATTACATCCTGATTCAAGAATTTCATGTGCTGTTTATTATAAAAAATAAACAGAACATGTAACAAAACATTTGTACAAATATGCCGGACATGAAATTATTTGATAAAATATTTTCCTACTGGGTCGTTCATGACCTATTTGATAACTGATGCCTTATCGTTACGGTATATCTATAAACAACAAATCCACAGTATTCCATTTATATTTGGAAATTTATTAGTGAAAAGAACTTAATTTACTTAAAATTTACTCCAGGTGAAGTGAGAGGTTATTTGACATGTGTGCAGAAATTCGCCTAATAAAGAAAACAAGCTAATATTGCCAATTTAGCATTATTGGAAGTAAAAACAATGCATATGTAGTTCAAAAGTATGGTTTTTATGGTAGCAAAAATTAAAACTTGTTTTAAAATATAAAGTGGTATATCTACAGAGTCTTCATTTGGACGTATGGCCCTCTCAACGGAGACTTGCTTGCCCTGTTTCGAACTGGTTCTGTCCCCCCCCCTTCACTTTCCAGCCCCTCCGTGTGCTGAAATCTTGTGCTGTACAGGAGTTGAACGTTGTAAGATCGCGTGTTAAAGTGTGTTAGTGTTGTTATAATGCCCAAATGTCTATATTTTAGCACACAGAATCTTCATGTATGATTCCTATGTGACAATGTTACCGTCACGGGTGGCCGAGGTCGTTAAGTCTCGGACTCGTGAGCGGGAGGTCTGGGTTCGAATACCGCCAGGACCGTCCTTCCTGGCTGAGGTTTTTTCCAGGTTTTCCTCAGTCCTCATAAATGGCAAATGCCGGAGAGGTACCCTAAACTTAGGCCTAGAACGATTCCTTCCTTAAAAATAAATCCTTTCCCAATATATCATTTCATCTCATGTATCATCACTGTCCATCGCCTGTGGTGCCTCTGTAGCAAAAACGGGCGTTAAAGACGATTCATTCATTCATTCTATGTGACAATAAATACATATAGCGAAGTGAGACTGCGATTTATAGACAGATTCCCCACTGTTCGTGCGCCTCACAGAGAAATGTTTCGTAATCTTGTGAATATATTTAGGGAAACAGCACCTGTTATTTATAACAACCCGAAAGTAAAACACCGTGTTCTTACTGAGGAAAAACTCGATGATATCGAAGAAAAGTTAGAACGAAGCTTCGAAAGCTTGCACAGGAATCAGAAATTTCACAAAGCTCGGCTTGGAATCCCACTAAACTTTTAAAATTAAGATAACATAAGATAAGGGAAGTTCAGGAATTGCAATCACGCACTAATGTGAGTACAGTTAATTTCCGTAATTGCGTGTTGGGTAATGTTACTGTTCGCTCTATTGACCCGCGTTTGATTTTTTTACGGACGAAGCATAGTTTTGTTTACATGGCCATGTAGCTATACAAAACAATAGATACTGGAGTGCAGAAAAAGCCGATCTTGTACTCGAAATGCCATTGTATGTTCAAAAAACTGGTGTCTGTTGTGCTGTAGAAATCTATGCGCTTCAATTCAGGGGGCTATGAATATCCTACACCGCCGGCAAACAGCGTGCTTTCCAGTGTCAAGCAAATCCCCGTTAAGCTGGCCACGAGTCGAAACGAAGGCTCTGAATAAACTATATTTAACAGATGAGTCGTTAACGACCCAGCGAGATAAATAGTTAAAAACAGGAATATTTTAGCAGTTTTTATTTAGGAAAGTGAATGTTTTATATTATTTAGGTTATGCAAAATATTGGGGAAATGTGACTAAACAATGGTAGAATTGTGTTTGTATACGTCTAAATTGTTGTCATACGCTGACGGTCTCATGTTGTTTATCAGAAATAATGTTCATTCAAGTAATGCTGCAAGAAGAAACTTTGATCTAGAATTAGACAAATTATAAATAGTTATATATTTGTAGTTTATTTCAAGTTCACAAAGTCTGTCAGATAAGTTTACTTCCCTTACTGAATGTGCGTGAAACACTCTGCAAATGTAATGAAAACTTAAGAACGTTGTATAAATCATTACTATTTAAGTTACTAACAAATAAAAGAAAAATATTGTTGCATTAGAATGAAGTGCACGTAGCTATAGTTCTACTAGTGTACTCACTGTATGGTTACACTTGTGGCATTCGCAATGGAAGGCGGGACCCAGTTGGAGAATTTACACCACAAGCGCTTCATTGCTAAGTTGTGACACTGAGAATGAAGCACTTGTGAACCTCAAAAGGGATATCCATGCAAAATTTTTTCTCTTCATTCTTGATGAACCTGCATTCAAAATGAGATGTAGCATATTGTGTAGATTTGAATATTTATGTCAAGCTTCCTAGCTAAATGTTTGCTATTTTTTTCCCCTGTAGCCCAGATAATGAATACCGGCTGACTCTACGAAACTATGTTACAATAAAATAATTCCTCTTAATTGCAATGTCCTTCTGAAGAAATGTTGATGCAATATATAAATAATAAATAATATAAGAGCTATTCCATTAAGAAACGTTAATCAGTGAATTACTGCGATTCATACATAGCTAATTTTCTGTGAAATATTAAACTAAACTGTTTACTTTTCTCGTGCATTTTAATAAAGAAATGTATTTACAATAGTGAATGACTTATATTCAATACAAACTGTAGGTAAACGGGTCACTGGCCAGAGATCCATGATCAATGCAAAAGAAAAGATTTTTGCACTACCGTGACAAGCTAAGTCTAGGAGTTGTATCACAAGTAGAAATTGACAATATATCAAAGCGAGTTCTTGCCTCGATTAATAGTATTTTTAAGAAAATACTTTTATGTCAGCTTCGACCTGTAACACTGATAGGTACACCATCGGTTACTAAAACATTCTTAGGATTATAAGTTAATGTAATATTATTTATAAGAATGTATTATAAAAATTGTATTATTTACTGATAATAAATCTATAACACCGCTAAACTTGATTCCGTAACAGTTACAATATGTTACTCAACAGAGCTCACACTCTGTGTAGATGTGAGCTATGTTTATTATAAAATGCCATTCTCGCCATCACTAATTTATAGTGAAATACATAATATCATATTATAACTGTAGTTACGTTCGGAGGTTAGCTGGTGCAGTGGGACGGTGACTTGCGCTCTTGGCAATGTTTCTGGAATGGAAGCGACCCTAGGAGGGAGACTTCACTGGAATCAGGGTGTCCTATCTGGAAACATTGTTAGATACATGGATCCTGGCGGCCGGGTGTTTCCCTTACATCATTCCTTCCTTCCGGAGGTACTCCATTAGGCGCATTGAACCAAACGGCCAGCCGTTGAGCAAGGTGCCAAAAATGCAGACAGTTCAATCCTAAAATTTCAGCTCATGTGTATGATAGTGGTGTTATTGTATAATTGTTATAATTACTACCTTTAGGATTTTAAACCCTTGAGTTCTAAGTACAGCACGGATTTCTTAACTTATTTTCTTCTTATGAACATTCCATGCTAGTTTCATACAAGTGTGGTAATTTCAAGAGTTATTTTAGGCCTGCGTGCGCAGCTGAGCGCAGTGCACGTTGGGCCAAGGTCAGGCTAGCCGCCTGTTATAATAATAAGCAGTTAATGCTCTTATGGCTGCACGTGTGCACTCAGTGCAGTTTGTGTTATTAGAGCAAGAGTTTTTTATGTCCTCTGGGTTAAGAGATCAATACTGTTACAGGTCATTGGTGAGTTGTTATTGTATTAAAACAAGAAGTAGGACAAAACATGTCATAGGAATAATCAACATACAGTAGAGGAAATCATAGAAAGTAAGAACTTCAGAAGCAGAGCTAAATGTATTAATAGATGTAAGAAATATGTGACAACAGAAGAACAACTCCTATAACCGAATTATGAAATAAAACCATTATTGTGTGACTGCTATTGTTGATTAAAGGTGTGCAAGTAGAAATGTGGGGGGGGGGGGGGAATTTGTCCATTGTCAGAATCGGCTATTGCCTGATGCATATTTGTTGAATTTTTAAAATTAATTATACTAGCAACACTCCTTCTTTTTATGTATTTTTCTTTGTACAGCGTATTTCACATTGATGTGCAATGGAATTCAATATGCTGTAACATTCGCAGTGTATATTCTATGTATGAGGTATAATGATTACTACATTACACTGTGATAATAACAAATATACACAAGTACATACGATTAACTAATTACGTTACTATAGTTATGCAAAGATGCAAAAGTTATTATTATTGTAGTGATAGCATTTGTTCTCTTAGTTGCCTGTATATCGCCGAGGTCATAACGTTAACATGCGGCATATCAAAGCTACTGCAATCTGACCCCAACCAGATCCATCTCCTGGGGAATGCACAAGTGCTGATTCCACGGTTTCAGATCAGAAGCGGGCATTCATGCGTAGGGACGGAAATACCTAAATGTTACTGTTACATGATCTTGTTCATCTAGCGTAATTGTTATCTCCACTGTGATTATTTCAATTTAGGAATATAAAATGCATGAAAAATGAAATAAGTCGCTGTTTTACGTATCTTAATTTTTGTCCTTAGTGCACTTTCTCACACATATTTTCGTTCGCAAGATCCTGAACTACGTGCCATATGGGCGCATCACCTCAGAAGTCGGCTACAACTCCGCCATATCAGGCGAAATGCTAGCAGTATTGGACTAAAAAATTAACTCTACACGAACTGTCCTTTTAATATATTCCTCCACAATGTTTCTAAAAGTACAACCTTAACTGTAAATGGAATCGGATTTTCCAAATTATAATCTTGTATGGAACCTACTATAGTCCTTTCTGGTAGACCTAGTGAGGATCCTACTTTTTAGCCGGGAGAATTATTACAATTCGTTTTGTGGGAGATTCACCACAAATATTTAGCCCATTCAGTCGCCGATATTCTTGGAGGAATACAACCACCCAACTCTCACCACTTGCTGTATATGTACCATAATACTCTTACCGCGAGAAATACATCAAGATACTGCAACGCTGCTGCTTGGTCCACGTGGAGCTGAAATAAATGTGTTAGTATTTGGTGTGTTTTCTCATTGGTTTTTTTTTTTTTTTTTTTTTTTGAGTAGTGTTTAACGCCCGTTTTTACTACTGAGGCACCACAGGCGGTGGACACTGGTGATACATGAAATGAAATGATAATTTGGAAAAGGATATTTTTTTTTTTTTAAGGAAGGAAGCGTTCCAGGCCTAAGTTTAGGTACCTCCCCGGCATTTGCCAGTTATGAAGACTGAGGAAAACCTGGAAAAAACCCCAGTCAGGGAGGACGGTCCTGGCGGGATTCGAACCGCAGACCTCCCGCTCACGAGTCCGTGCCTTAACGACCTCGGCCACTCGTGGCGGTAGTTTTCTCATTGGTGCGGAAGTATTGAAGATGAGGTATAATGGCACCCGAACGACAAGCTTCCTTTTATTAACATTATGAGTGCGGCTATCCAGGTCTTGTTACGGTAGAGCAAGTTATAAGACACTGAGAATGCAAAATTGAGTCATACGCAATACACAAATTGTTGTTTAGATAAGTAGCAGTACCCCCACAAGTATGCGAAATTTTATCTGGGTCATTTTGGCTCATTTCTTATTTTCATCCTTTAGCTGGTGTCAAGTTTCTTACTTTCTATAAACAACACCAGCGGGTCTTATAAGGCACTTCCAAGGACATGCTTGAATTGGCTTATATATAACAATGAGATGGGATATACTGCAGAGCACCTAAAAGTAAATAAGAATCACCTTTGATGAAACATTTTATTTTAGACTTTTTAGACGTTAGGTCTGATTTGTTATACTTTGTCTTAATACATTGCAATTAGCTAGACTGATGTCTTGTATATGATTGGTACATGGATGATATTTTTTCATTGTATAATTTTATTAATACAGTCATGCGGTTAAATATTTTTTAAATTTATTTATCTTATTTTTAAAATCCTTTCTGTAAAATACTAGCTCAAATTAAGAAAGCAAATAATTAAAGCGAAGCGTTCCTAAAATTGAAACTCTATCTCAGAAACGAAATACGATGGACATCCACAGCTGGAAGCCTTGTTGAAGCTACTCTTTTGTTTTTGGAATACGGGCAAATAACGTTACAGGAAGGTGTTCGTTTTGTTCACCTTTAACCTTTGCCATATCTGTATAGCATGTTGTTGTTGACAAGGTTTAGAGGGACATTGCCAGTCTATTCTTCCGGGTTGTTTCATTTCAATTGTAGTGCGACTCAAGGTCTTAGCACATAAGAACAACCATGAAAACCCTCCATATGACATACCCTCCGCACAAGAGAATCTGTTGTCAGTGTTATTCCACAACTCAGTAGGTTATTGCAAGCTGTTCATACAGAGGAAATTTTGTAAATGTTGATTAACCGACATAAAATGGCTACTGTAAATGGAGAGATGAATGAATGGTTGGACGAATGTAAGGAATGTATTTTTTTAATGGTGTTTAACGCCCATTTGAACTATGGAGTCACCACAGGCGGTTGACACTGGTGATACATGAGATGAAATGATATATTGGGAAAGTTTTTTTATTATTTTTTTAAGGAAGGAAACGTTCCAGGCCTAAGTTTAGGGTACCTCCCCGACATTTGCCAATTATGGGGACTGGGGAAAAGCTGAAAAAACCCAGTCAAGAAGGACGGTCCTGGCGGGATTCGAACCCAGACCTACCGCTCACGAGTTCGCACCTTAACGACCTCGACCACCCTTGGCAGTTTAGAACTGTAAGGAATTCTCATTTATACTGTCAGTGCATCTGCAAAGCAATGCTCTCGTAAACCTTGATAGGTAAAAACCGTTAGGTATTGCTCCCTTTTGAGAAATTACCTGTTGTTGATAACGATTCTCATATCAAAATTTTAAAAAAATGTAACTGATCGAGAAAGACATGCTTTTCTTGATGAGAAAGAATGAATAAAGAAGAACATAAAGAAAAGTGAGAGAAGGAAAGTAATTAAAATCCATGGCGTATCTTGCCGTTCAAAGCGAGATTTAGACAAAAGACGTTCAACTATTTGCTCCACAAAAACACATTCTAGCTCAATGGAGTCCCACTAAGAAGTAATTTTTGGAAAGTGGTGTTTCAGTCATGCGCAGTAAAACTGTTAAGACCGCGCGACCAGAAACATAAAACATCATATTAAATTATTTCAGGATTAAGTTCGTAGTTTATTACATAATGGAAGTGAATCATCACAGAATAGTCGAATGTTTCTGCAAAAAAGCAGTTCATCTCTCGTTGCTTAGTTGCAAACTTTTGTTGAGAGACGAACATTGCATCATAAAGTACACATTTGACTCATTTGTCGAGTACTTCCTGTCCACCAATTGCAATGTCTGGGCTGGAGATATATACAAGAATAAAAGTTTTTATATTTTCTGGTGTGGACGGACAAAAGGAATCGTCCGGAAAATTCAGAACATTTCGCAAAATTTTTAGCATAATGTACAACCTAGAATAAGGTTGTAAAAGTAAAGAAAACGCTAACATGAGCTTGAAAAACAGTCAGGTATTTCAAATGATCGATTTCTGTATTAAATAATAAACTGATATTTTAACACTCTATTGTTTCAAATACTACATAATGTTTGCGCTTTGTCGCATGATCTAAACTCCCCGCTGTAGCCATCTAGTGTATTGTGGTTCAGTTTCCGGCTAGGGAATGTCCCTGGCTGAGTTTCCTCAGGAATTTTCCCTTACCCTATGAAATTCTTGTGTTGCAACAGAGATCAGACTCATATGCGCCATCGTTCACTCATTACGTCATCCCATAGTCTATGCCAATAGGCAAGAGACGTTGCAAGGTTAAAAAATAGGAGAAAAAGAGGGGAAGCAATGAAGAATGTGAAAGAAACGAACAGATGAGTACTCCACAAACTACGCTTTTAGTTTTCTACATCATCTTGTCGTTACATGTGATCACATGATTTTGCTTTCGTGGTACGGGATGACCAAATATGTTTCGGAAAATACCATGCAAAGACAGCAAACGTGTCGAACAGAACGTTTGCCTCTTCCCGCTTACGTAACAGGCCCGCGGTACTCCACCTGGAGGCAGAACGCGAGTTTACACAACCTGACCGTGCGATGACGGGGGATTGCGTAACCGTCACGAAACATCCATGGCTCCTAGGAAGGTCACGGAATGGGCGGGGACTTGCAGTGGAGTGCGTCCTTATTTTGAATTTAACGGCGCCGGAACTAGCGGTGAAAATAATATCGGAACGCATTGCCCAAACCTGATGTGAACCCTTCAGTTATTTTACCCGAAGTTTCAGTGTAATAGCAAACGCTTTTTCACTTCATCCAAACAACTGTCTGGTTTGCATGTATATGAAGTATGTTTTCTCAGAAAACATGACAGCCAAGTTCCGGAATTTATCAAGAATATGGCGCTGCAGAAATAGGTTCATTATATTTTATAGTCATCCACTTTATCAGCTATGCACTTTATCACTTCCATTTTACTATTCTAGCAAATATGTTGCTCATTTTGAATTATGAAATATATTAAAAGTAAGTGTATGAGAAAAAATAGAAGTATATGAGACATTGTAGTATTTCAGGCCTCTGAATTGTTTGTAATCAGAGGAAAATGGAAAATGGAAATCTTTCACCACCTTTTTGATTATCTCAGTGAAAATGTTTTATTTCTGTATTTCTTGGCATGGACATAAGTGAAATGATTTATATTTATTTTTCTACTGAAATAAATTTTGGAGACTATATAACAGTAAAATCTACATCAAACATTGGAAAACAGCACTTTGAATAGAATAAAAGATTTCAATTTATTCAGGCATAAAAGGAACTAACTCTAACCTTTAGCACTTTTTCCTGTAGCATAACCAAAGCTCTGTTCAACTGGTTAGCACCCATGCTGTAAAATCCATATATACGATAGAATTAAACAATATGAAACACTTAAAATCCTTTTGATAAACACTTTTGGTGTACAATGATGACACATGAGATGAAATGTGTTTTCAAAGGAAGGAAGCGTTCCAGGCATAATTTTAGGGTACCTCCCCGGATTTGTCATTTATGAGGACTGAGGAAAACCTGAAAAAAAAACTCAGTCAGGAAGGACGGTCCTGGTGGGAACTGAACCGCAGACCTACCGCTCACAAGTCCGCGCCTTAACCACCTCGGCCACACTTGGCGGTCAGTATATTGTGATAAACACAAAGATAACATTTAAAGTGTAATAAATTAAAATATATAATGTTTTTACGGTTTATAATTTACTAGTTATTTACGTAATTTAACGGGATGAATGAGATGCTTATGATCGAGTTGTTTGCGAGGCTGGAATTTCGAACGAGTGTGCTGAAAATGTACTTAGGCATTATATTCATTACAGAGCTGATAATCCCGGTCATTCGACAAACAACTGAAGCAACCAGTAAACAAACAGTCGAAATAGGGAGGAGCATAGAGGGAGATTGAGGTTTATTGTGAGCTTCCAAAAGAATTATTACACAAATCTAACAAAGCCACGGAGAAATTAATCCCAAGTAAATAATAGGAAGATATGAGAAGGAAAACTATAAAGAAGTCAGATCATGAAAAACAGTGCAACTAACGAGGATCTTATGCTAGCACACACATGACATTTCATAACCATTTTAACCACATACGCAGGCATAATAACCTAACACTTATAAGGCAGTTATTTTATCTGAGCTTATTAGGTTTTTCACGTGTTTCTTACATATTAGTAAAAGTGGAGTTCGAAAAGTAATTATAACAACGCAAACCATATGATTTTCAAGAATGGAAAGGAGTAAAATATGTCATAGCATGAAAGAAAATATATTATTTGTCTTGCAGAAATTAAGCATTGGTGTTTTGTTTGCTCAATTTATACACAGTTACCTTCCTGCACTCGTTGTAGAGATATAGTAATATTTTTACATTAGGTATGGTATGTGCCACAATATTTTATATAATACGTAATTTAAAAATATGTTGTAATACATAACACATTTTTATTGTACATTACATTAGTGGAAAGTATGTTTACTCTTTTTCCATGACTCATTGCAGTAGCAATGCTCAAAGATAAAGAGCTTTAAAATCTGAACTCTATTCATATCGCTCCAAAAATGTTCACATTAACTACGCTATCAACTCAAAAAATTAAAACTATTGATAACCATTATATTTGTGACACTAAGCATGTGATAGATTGTGTTGTTCTAAATGTTGCTTAAAATTATTTATAACGAAAATTAATGCTCTTCATAAATGTAAATATAAAGCGTAATAATAGTAGGAGTGCAATTATTCCAATGGCACCAATGCAATAAAACTTCAACAGACCGTACTGCTTTTATAATACACTAGGTCTGTTTGCTTTAATTCTAGATATGCCATAAAATATAAAATAAAATGTATATTTAAAAATGATAAAATAAACATAAAACTAAAGGAATAGAATAAAAAAGCAAGACAGTAGGAATTATACACACACAAGTTATTTGCCCCTCTTCTTCCCTGTTGTAAGGCTTTTCAGACCTGAGCTGTGTCACTTTCACAAGAAATTTACCCATTCTCTTCTCCTTTTCCTTATATGCCAGCATGACCCAGTAAAGTGTCGTAGTAGATACTTTTCCCTTCATTTTCACATACCTTTACTCTCTGTTAGTATATGTATCTACGATTCCTCCCTGTCATAAACCTAGCAAATTTTCCACTCATTTTCGTCGCTGACCTTAACCATCTGCCATGGCTCTAGTCTGGACCACGCGAGACCTGTCTCTGTTAAAATGTAAGAAATACTCGTACACCCTTTTAAAGAATGCACTACGTTATTTCTATCTACACACCGTAGCTGCATTAAGCATTATTACTCAAGGGAAATGTCTCAAGAGCACAGGGGTAGGCACACCGAGTCAATTTCCAATAATGTACCCGCAAAGTAAAGTAGCGAACGATCCCAATATGTTATCGATATTACCATGTCTCTGAATCGCTGCAAATAAAGCGATGCGGGTTGCAAACCTCTACTTAGTATTAGCGATACCCACTTCTGCACAGTATAAATGTCGTACTAAAGGAAACATTAAAACCTTAATACAACTTTTAAAATGTTATGGTCTAAGCACGATCCATATCTCCTTAGATGGTGATATATTTAGATAAATGTTAGCTTTAAAAGCAAGAAATTTAGTATCTAAAAGTTAATCTTCGCTGTTATACTTGATATTGAAAGGAATAAAGAAACAAGACAAACTATTTGTTTCTTCATGACCCCAAATATAGCTGAAAAAATTCGAATGATTAGTTAAATTTAAGAAGGTTGTAAAAACAGCAGTACCAACATATTCGCCATAATTACATAATAGCAACTGAGGGCACTGCCGTTGTTAGCATTGTTGCTATTGCAGAATTTATTGACAAACACGCACAAAGGTCTAAAGTAGTGCTGCCAAAGAGTATTTAAAACACGGATATCTATAAAAAATTGAGGTCCCGTGGAGAGAATGTTGAAGAATGACAAGAGGGTCTACAGGAAACATGTGCCAATTGTGGCTTTTATATCAGACGGTGACAAGTTGGGTGTCTGTGTTTCGGCAATAACGTTATGTGTCGAGGTGGCGTCTCAATTGTTTCGCTCTGTGCTGAACGTGAGGGAGTTTGGTGTAGAGGTAGGAAATCTTGCTTGGGTGTCAAAAACTTGCATCCCTTTAGTGATGGGAGTTCCTGATACTTCCACAAACTAAAGCATACACTCGGAGAAAAACGTTTCTATTCCCTTCGAGTATTCGTTCATTGACAACAACAAAAGCAGCACTGGTACTGATATTTACCACCCTTCAGAAGTATGGCATAGGGATTACCTTGAAGAAATGTAACAGTAAGCTGCCACTACTCTGAATTCACAACCATCGTAAATTATTTTCCTGTATACGTAAAGTTAAAACAGAGAATATGAGTATATTTTTATTCACATTTTATTTTAAATATTCCTTTATTTGCTTCTTTAAATGTTACTGCAGAATTTAAATACGGCGTATGATAATATAAGTACTTTCGGTATAGGGATCAAACACATCTAGCATTTTTTAACAGAATGATAGTAACCTTTTGTGTCCGTAGCTCTCAAGACGATTGTTACAATCTACCGGTCACTGTACTTTCACCTGTTGGAGTCATTTCCTTTACTTTCGCGGCCAGGGCAACAGAAGACCACACGCGCTCACAACGTAATTTTTTTTAGCTAAGAAGCTTCTTTCACCCAATCTTGCCAATCAGTTGACCTTCGCCTTTCACCATGCATTGTCTAACTTACACCTTCGTTTTTGTAGTGTTGAAAGTTCCGTTCTCCTTTGCGTCCAGTACATTACATGGCAACCTCACCCTTCTCCGTTAGAAACACAGGGCATTGGACTTGAAAGCTTATGTAGTTTTCTAAGGAAATGCTGTCTAAAGTGTATTAATTAATTGTAAAATACTCTGGGGTTGTCATTTTGCAGAATAATACACATATGATTGATCTGATTAAACACTTCTCTTACATATGAAAATAATGAATTAAGTTTGTAGTATTTTGTAATGATATCAATTGTAGCTCCTTCAGAAATGTTTCTATTTCCCATACTCAAAAACCGTTCCACTCAGACTAAAGAGAACAACGAGGAAACTACTCAATCAGAGATGTGACGAATCCGGTCTGGTAAGCTGAGGATAAGGCTTAGCTTTCAGTGGCAACCTTTAGTGTTAGACAGCATTTCAGAGATTCAAAATTAATAATAATAATAATAATAATAATAATAATAATTATAATAATAACCTAACTTTGTTAGTTAGATCTTGTCATTAAATAATAATAATAATAATAATAATAATAACAATAATAATAATACCCTAACTTTGTTAGTTAGATCTCATTAAATAATAATGTCGGTCCTGGTGGTGTAGTGGTAACCATACTTGCCTTCTAAACTCAAGATCGCGGGTTCAAACCTGGGCGTAAAAATCCTAAGTATGGCTTCTTTCGGAAGGGAAGTAAAGCCGTGGGTCCCGTGTCGTACATTTACGGCACGAAAAAGAACCTCAAGCCTAAAAGAAGAGGCCTCTGAGCAAAATTTGTCGACCGTTTCACACCCTGAATTGAAAGGGACGCTGATAACCTGAGATGTTAGTCATTAAATAAACAAACCAAAAAATTAAATAATAATTATAATATTATTATTTAATGAGAAGATCCAATTAACATTATTATTATTATTATTATTATTTAATGAGGATAACTAAAAGGTTAGGTTTTTATTACTACTACTGTTATTATTATTATTATTATTATTATTATTATTATTATTATTATTATTATATATTTTTAATGAGAAGATCCAACCAACATAGTTAAATTCGCAATTAATTATAAGTATTGGGGATACAGTAACGCATGATTGCTTAGTGTAAATCAACAAAAATAAATCACTTCAATACTGTAGCACATAATTACCAATATATTGGTGCACTGTTATATACGTAATGAATTCCTGCGGGAGTATATTCAGTGTATGGAGAAGAAGCAACTTGAATTTTTGTTTTAAGAGAGCTTTTAATTAACAAGCTATTGCCAGTACAAACATATTCTAAAACAATTGCATAGAGAGGAAACCATAAAAACAAAGGGCAGCAACAACTTTTTTGTATGTATACAGTTTCCAACTGTTACGGCACCTAAACTGCATGCGCGCGCTCTTTCTCTCCCTCCCTTCCCTTGTTATATTTGCATGAGCCACGTGAGTAAAGCTGCATGCAAAGCTTGCCACCTGACTCGCGTGTAACGTTTTTATACAGCTCTAACACGCTAGCCACTGACGCATGATGTAAAGTGTTACCACATTCTTACAATGTTGCGCTCAGTTAAGGAATTTCAGATAAAACCATTTGTAATGTTCCTAAACGTTATATTATGTAATTAATGTATTTGTATTTAAACGTCCTATAAGAAAGAATTTACGGACTAAGGATATCATGTTAACTGACAATTACCATACCGTAATCGCAGTAATAACAGAAGCTTACGGCTGAAAATCAATTTTTAAATTCATTTATACACAGTGACCGGTTGGCTGTGGCTGGTGATAATGTAGATTTCTGGACAATAGGGGATATTCAGGGTGTTTACTGAGCTCTCGACTTAAAAAGCTAGGCTTTTATGCTTTCACGACAGCTATCCAAAGAAAACACACTAAAATGGCTTTAATATTAAAGAGAAGTACGGCAAAATTAATGAAACACTACTACAGTCAAAAAGAAACCGAACTTTACCTGGCTTCGCCGTGATATTTAGGCAACTTCTTTACATTGCCTTCGTGAAGAACAGTATGTTTCCAGGCGTACATATCGGGGCTGACAGATATACTGACTAACATAGTACATAGCCAGATACATTCGAATTAATTCCTAAAAATTGACTGTCAATAAAGAGACGCATGTTGCCATTGTTAGGCATCTTCGAGACGTAGCGCTACGGAAGAAGCCTTATATGCGGCAAGGAAAGCATTGGGTACTCCATCACGACAACGCCCCAGCACACCGGTATTTCGCAAAGCATAACATACCTGTCCTTCCTCATCCTTCGTATAGTCCAGATATTGCTCCAGCTGGTTGCGACCTGTTTCCCGAAGTCAAGAAGTGAATACTGGGCGATGCGCACTCTTTAGAAATTGGCCAAAAACTAGCAGCAGGACTGTTCAAAAAGTAGTGGGGACGCTGACACAGTCGTGTAAAAGGTTTCGTTTCTTCTGTAATAAAAGTTCCTTCACACATGCGGTTTCTTTTTGACTGTGCTAATAAAGTTTATAATTGCCGAATACATTTGGGAATTAATTATTAAATAAATGTGAAACTAAGAAAACACTGACCTTTATTCAGTAGACATTTAGGACTACGTGAATTGTGGGGGTAAAGCTATGTTTATAGGTTGAAGATGTTGCAGATAGAGGGACAGCAACTAAAAGGAATTCGCTTACATAATCTTTATAGATGCGATTGAAACGCGAACGATTTTAAGATGATATTTCTACTTCACTAATTCCATGGCAAAATAAATTAAGTAGAAGCAAGTACTTCATGATTTTGAATTTAATCTATTGACGTACTAGCGGATTCAGCATTGTGCGAAGTAGTGTATGAAAAAACAGCGAACTACAGAAGTTCAATGTACATTTCCATTGCTTTCAGTAGAGTTAAGATTTCAAGTATAGAATGGCGGCAGTCTTCTTGGTACAAGTCTTAAAAGAATTTTATATTGATCTTTTTCATTGTAAATTCTTCGTCTTACATTATCAGATAAACATAACAAGCTGGAAAATATACAGATTCAAAAAAGCAGCAATTGTCCATAAAGCCCATCGCATATGCAGACTGTTTTGTATATTCTATTGCAGATGCGTCATTTATTAATTTTGTGACGTTATAGGCCTTCGCAATGACCAGATTTGACAATCCAGCGAAGGTGTTCTGTCAAGGAATGAGGAATAAGTTTCAGCATGAACAGTAGATTCAGATGGTGGACTACATTTGAAGAATGCAAATAACAAAAAACCAAAATGTCATAAGCCATTAAATGGTTTAAATGAGAATTTTGGTTCACTCTATAACTTTTATCACACTTTAAAAACAAATAGCTGAATACTATCTCTGTATATGCGATTTATTTTGAACTATTCTATCAGACTGCATCCAAGATCTCTAATTGCTTTTCACAACACAAAAAATGACCTAACTTTCTCTCCTGTATATATGTACGCTTCCAAACACTAAGAACCTGACACCATTTGTTAAGCCGCTTACCGCTAGGAGAGGGGAAAGGCTCTAAAGATTGTTTTGACTTGCCGTTTCAACACTCTAGCTTGTATTTCTTGGACTCTGTTCCCGGAAAATGGGGCATTCGAGGTATTTAAAATAGAAAACTACACCACACAACTGGGCACTTTCTTCCGAGAACAAAAATCACTAAAATGTAGAAGAGAAACCCATAAAGTAATCTGGCGAGCAAGATGCATGTTCTACGAACTGCATTCTTAAGACGTGCTCCCAAACGCTTTTCCTTCCTTCAGGAAGGCTAGGAAAGACGAGTGAAAATAAATAAAACGCATAATTCTTTCTTATTCTAAATTTTCTTGCATAATGGAAAACGAGAGTTTTAAAAAACATGGAGTAGAAGAACAAGAGTTGAAATGTCTGATGTTCCCCGTGCAGAGCCATTTTGTATACGAACAGAAGATGGTCGGCTCTTAGTTTGTTTTTTTTTATTGATTTATTTATGACGCTCTTTAACATCTCAGGTCATCAGCGTCCCATTCAACTCAGGACGTGAAACGGCCGACAAATTTTGCTCAGAGGCCTCTCTTTCAGGCTTTAGGTTCTTTTTCGTGCCGTAAATGTACGACACGGGACCCACGGCTTTACTTCCCTTCCGAAGGAAGCCATACTTAGGATTTTTACGCCCGAAAAAATCCATCGGTCCTGGCCGGGTTCGAACCCGCGTTTTGGGTTTAGGAGGCAAGTATGGTAACCACCAGGACCGACATCGGCTCTTAGTATTGCAGGACAGAATGAGATACGCCATATATTAATGAAATAGAAGAGCATTTTCTGTTATTTAAGAAGTAGGTTCAAATATAATAAAGGGTGCATTTGGCATATTAACAACACTGCTTTATCAAATGTGTACCATAAATTCTAAAACATAAAGTTTAGTCCTTATTTTATTTATTTTTTTATTTACCAAGAATAGTGTTTCTAACTTTTATAGTTTTGGAGTTAGAGACCTATAAATTCAGACATTTTTATTTTTGGTTATCCAATACATAATTTTTAGTTAATGACTTAAATTTTTTTCTATTTATAATCTTATTCCTTGGAGCTAACAGTAACATGAACATACTTATGCTAGAATGTTAGCAATGTTCTCAAAGGGTGTCACATAAAACACACGCTGATAAGGAACGCATGAAAATAAAATTAAAAAAAAAAAAAAAAAATTAAATTTCAGTCCCATTGTGTACTACAAAAAGTATAACATTAACAAGAATTAGCACAGGAATATATTTTCTTCTCACAGAATCTTAAAGACAAAATTTTAATATAACCAGGTAAGATTATTGACTCATTTATAAGACATAATGCGTGAAGAAAGAAGACGATTGACAATGGTGAATACTTACGAAATAATAGAGGAATCAAGAACTACTGGTCAACCATTAGACACACTGAAAACAGCGACAAGATACCTTTGCAAATCCATAGACTGACCCAGTTTTGCTTTCAAATATGACTCGATGACACCCGTGTGCTTACGAACTAATGGGCTAGTTGTAAAAAATCACCTCAATGAGGTAGTCTTCATGCAAGACTATCTAAGGCTGTCAGGGCCGGGCACTATGACCTTGGTTTTTCTCGTGGTTTCCTCTAGTCGCATAGGCGAATGTTAAGATGCATCCTTACATTCCACGAATTTTCCGCTCTCCCATCTCATATCATCTCTTTCATTGGTTCTGTCACAGGGATGAAAGTGTCTGGCGAGCGAGCTGGTACGGCGTGACGGTGGCTTGCGCTTTCTGTTCGGCGTATGGTATGGAAACGGTCCAAGCTTCTTGGAGGGAGCTGCGCCGGAATGTCCTGTCTGGAAAACATTGTAGGGACCTCGTCTACCCCGTGTCTCACCACCCCTAGATCCTAGCCAGCCGATGGTTCTCTAGCTTCATCATTACCTGCCGGAGTAAGCACAAACGGCCCGCTCTTGAGCAAGGCTGAAGTATCTTGTGTTTCTGAATAGAGTTTAACGCCCGTTTTAACTGCTGAGGCATCACAGACGGTTGACACTGATGATACAGGAGATGAAATGATAAACTGGTTAAGGTATTTTTTAACGGAAAGAAGCGTTCCAAACCTAAGTTAGGGTACCTCTTTGTATTTGACATTTATGAGAACTAAGGACAATCTGGAAAAAAACCTCAGTCAAGGAGGATGGTCCTGGTGGTAATCGAACTCCAGACCTCCCGCTTATGAGTTAACGCCACTCGTAGCGGTACTGAAATTCCGAAATATCGAAATGAAGAATGTCAACTTTCAGGGCCGGAGTCAACTCAGTCGTCGTGCTGTGAGGCCGTGATCTAATGCGAAAATGGACTCCAAGTGCACTACGGTTTTACAGCCCGGGCGACTTAGTTTAGATACAAAATATCCTCCTCGATGCCTGAAAATCCAAAATTAAATTTCTGATGTTATATTTCCATTTTCTAAATAAACAGAGCTTAACAACAGCTCACATGTGTCATTATATTATTACCTTACAGTAATAGTTTGGTAGATTTTTCGTAATTATAAGATGGTTTCTGAAGTTCGCAAGTTCGCCGTTAAGGCAGTATATCTGGAGCAGGAGGCCCATCAATTGGATTCGCCCCCCCCCCAAGAATATGTCATATTTATTTATCATTTTCTCTTCCTCTGCTCAAGTTTTAAAACAAAAAATGCATGAAAACAGCGATGTACAATTGTATCTTACACAATAAGCGCATTTCCTCTCTACTGTAGCAGCGGTAGCATGCGAGTCCTTCTTTGCCTTAAACTTATGCCTTCATTTACAAGAACTTATAATTGTCTTCCTCTAAGATGGGTCAGCCTTTCTCCTGATAATTTCTGCGTTCTTTTGGGCCAGCAGGAAGACGGCCAATGGCCAGAGCTCGGTATTCTCTCTTTTCTTACAAACCAGATGTTGGGGTTACTCATACCATGCATAACTGATTAGTGGTTGTTTTCGCAATTTGTTTGACATTGGGTGGCTTCGTAATTTGTCAGTGGAAAGTTAACTTTCACAGTGTTAACTGTTAGATTACAATAAAGCTTATGGCAATTAATAAAAGACTTTTTTTTTGCGTCTAATTTTAACTGTAAGTTGGAAGTGAAACGATTTGCACCCTATCAACGAAAGCTATAGGAGGTTCTTAGCAAGACGACATAGAAGGGTTTTATAGTGCATGTGAGAAACATGTTGTCTACGAGAATAAGATTACAAGAGAAATTAAATGGGCAAAGGCCGAAGAAACGACTAATATTACATGCATGTAACAATTTGTTGTTATATTACTATACATAAGTGGGACTGAAAGATTCATAAAATTAATTACTCTTTCTAAATTGACTGCAGAAGGCTAAAGGCATACTTTAACAGCTGAATTAGAAAAAATTCATATAAACAACAAATTAGCAAAAACGTTCAATGGCGCTGCAGTTATGAGAAAATGTCAGGTGTATGTTGTTTTGCACCTGGCCCACCCCAGGGACCACGGGCCGTCACTAATCTGGAGTAAAAGTAAAGATTATGTCTGAGTTATAAACCTTGTCCACTCTTGCAGTGTTTTACGTCTCGGCCACTAAAGGTGCCACAAGCCGGCGGCGTCCGTACTTCAACACTGCTACCTTAAACATGTACACAATCTTACCTTCTAAAAATAACAGTCGTTATATCAGGGAAACACATTCTGACTGGCGCGATTAAGTTTGGTCACCGAAACCCCACACTTGTGCTAATTTCGGGAGTGGTGTTGTTGACAAATG
This sequence comes from Metallyticus violacea, assembly GCA_030762175.1. Lineage (NCBI taxonomy): Eukaryota > Metazoa > Arthropoda > Insecta > Mantodea > Metallyticidae > Metallyticus > Metallyticus violacea. The sequence continues at coordinate 359,045,193 of CM060846.1, read as the reverse complement.
TCCAGTTTTTCCTTGTTAAATCTATATATTTTGCTCGTGATTGTTTTGTATTAAATCAAGAGATCAAAATTTGTGTACAACCTCGCGAGTTACAGTTTTACAAGGAGGAATTGGTCAGAAAAGTGCTGAATAAATTCTATAAACTCCTTGACCATCGCCGACAGGGTACATGTTCAGAAAGCTGATTCAAAAACATGACAAAGAGGGTGCAAACGGAATTGCAGTTTGAGCGCCGCCGACTGCCGACACATAAAATACCGCCAGAGCAGATACGATTTATAACCAAAGCCGTGTATTTATATTATTGATAAAAGCATTATAAAGAGCAGTACCAAGATGTTTTCAGATCAGGAAGCACAACTTCAAAAACATTAAGTGTAGTTTAGTTAAAAACTATTCGGAAAGCATTTAGAGCTTCGCCATATTGATGCTATTGCACATGGCAATTGCGAAATGGTAGCTTTATTTCTAGCATCGTAAATAAAAAGTGCACCATGATTAGGCCGTAGAGGAACAACAAAGTTTTAAAACGGAAGGTAAGAGCATGTAGGTGGAGCTTGTGGGACACACGAAGCAAAATTCCAATATTTTAAAATATAACAACACTAAAACAACTAATTGTGTATTATAAATTAGTTAACAATGTTATACTTTACTGCATAAGTAAATGCTTAAGAAACGTGGCAAGCTATTTTAGAATTTTTACGGATGTAATAGTTATAACATAATAATTCAGTTTTATGTACTATTTTTATGCCAGAAATATAAAATACTGCTAATAAAACATATTTTAATAATGATGTCGATTTTAGAATGAATTATTATGAAGCCAATATCTTCTTTGTTATACTTAAATATCATTACATCCACGGAAATTATTTAGTTCGTTTGTCTATTGTTATTGTTGTTAGCGAAGAAGGATTTAACACAAGAAATTTTAGCCCAAGCTGAAAAGGCTCAATGATCATAAATATTGAGAGAATTTAATCATACATATCTGAAGGAATACGGCAGACTTATTAATTAAATAAACAGTAAATATATTAAGGATATTTCAGAAACTTTAGAGTTAGCACATATTTCAAAACCTTGGCAGCAAATGGTAATTTATTCATTTTTATTATGTATTTACAATGAAGATGAATGATTCATTGTTTTTTCAGCAATACATAAATTGTTTCCTTAATATTATTTTAACATAATATTCCGTGGATGACAGCACTTTAGGAATGAAAGCAATTTAAATAATAATTGTTGCTATGGAAATTTTATGCACCTAGTTTGATAAAGCAGCATTTTATTAAAGATTTTGGCACTCAGTAAAGACTTTTTACAGTTATGGTGTACAAAAGGGGTTATTAATTCAGCTATACAATACATATTCTAATAAACAATAACAATATATGCATTTTTTGTTTACTACCCTTCATGGGAATTTGGATTCCTGTTTTATATTTATTCATTTTAACTACATTTTTGTGTCAGAAGCGATTTTATTCTGTTACTGAACTGAAAATTCTACCGTCTATTTCTCTTATTTAATGAAAACAATTTTAATCAAATAAACGCACTCGTGGTATATTATACAAATAGCAACTCTTGTATAACCCAAATATTTAGAAACAAAATATTCTGAATACAATACACTTCTTGCTAGTGGTTTAAATTTTGCAGTCATAACCTTTGTCCATTTTTTCGGAAGCTATACATTAGCAAATATATTAATAACATATATGATACCAAGAAAAGTTCCATTTGTAAAGTAATTTAAACTGTTTTTCCCGCTTAGACCATACACTTCTCAATAATACAATAAGGATGTAAGCAAATCTTACAGGTGCCTTGTTTACTTACATGTGGATTGAACATTCGTTTCGTTCTCTTTCATTGGCGCCCTTATTAAAGTCCTATTTCTTCATTCATAAGAAAAATTTCTGGTAAGACGACTTTTAAGAATTATCTTAATGCGTTTTAAAAAGCTCATTTGCCTGCTGTATTATAACGCCAAAAACTCTTTCCATATTATGTCATATCTTCAGTTATTTCCGAAGATGAGATACTAAAAGTTAATGTGTTAAGGCGTCCAAAACAAACGAAGATGGTTCATTGCCTGTCTTCAGCTTTTTAATGTGAACATGTTGATACGGTATACCATTCTGTTAACGTTTTGTGGTTGCCTTCAGCGACAAATATTCCAGTATAGCTGTGCGCACTGTTCTTTGGTGTGATTCATTACAAAGCCGGAAACAAGCGAATGAACTGCTCAGCTTGTGGCCATGAACACAGGGTCATAGAAGGCTCAGGTTCCTTCATTTGAACATTACGTAGTCTACATACAAGCATTACATCATCTCATGTAATTGAACGGTTACTCGTAAACGTTTTCTTTGTAACAAAGATTGAGTTACGCAATGCGATTTTCTTACCCTATCAAGGCCACCGTAGGAGTAAATCTATACTTAAAAAGTTTTTTCTCCACTACAGCTCTACACCTGTATTATTTCAGTTTTAAAAGAAAAGAAAAACAAAAACCACTCTGTTCGGTTTTTTTACCATCCCCGGAACTATATTATATCATTATTTTAAACTGCGTAACATGCATTTACAGTCAAAATAAAGCAAAATTGCTAAAATACTGTATTGAAAGCTATTGTTGCTCCTATAAAAAAATATAAGAATTTTCTGCCAAGAGAAGTGTTTCATGTATTTTGTAAAGTTAATGAACATATTTTGAAAGAGCACTTTGTTATAATTTATATATTACAAAAGCGTGTTTCGTTCCATTATGTGTGCGTATATAGAACTGCAGTTATACACGGTAAAATGAGTGTATCTGAGCAAATAAAATAAGGCCTTAAAAATAGGTTCTTTCACTGTTCTTGATACTTTGAATATCTCTTTTCGGTTGAGTAAACTTAATTAAGATTTGTAGAGCAATGCAAAACAAGAGCTTATGGAGAAAAATGATATTTAAAAAGATTCCTAAATGTAGGAATATTTGCAAAGAGAAACTGTGAATAAGGACACTGCCTAAAATGCTGGCATATAACCCGTTAATTTATAAATTAAACGTACAAATAGTAATTGTAATCAAAGTGTACTTCGATTAAAGACTTTAAACCTAGCTTGTTACTTGTAGGGAAAATAACACAAATCTTTCCAAAATATGCTTTTCTGCTACAACAATTACATTTTATTTTATTTTTTAAACTAAATCACATTAAAATAGTCATATATCTTAAACTTTTCATTTTGTCGATAGCCTTTATATAATATGCAATTTTCATATAAATGCAGTAACAATTTACATTTTAAACCGTGAAGATACTGGAAACTAGGAAACTGCACGTATACCAGGTTGCTATTGAATTATATTAAAAAATACAACCTCTAAATTTCAGTGACTACGTGACACCATGGAGGTGATATATGTTATATTTGAAAACATTAAACACGTAGCTTGAGAATTGGTGCAAGTGTTATAACATAACATTTTTTTTTAATTTTATCAAAAGTTTAATTTTGTTATCTTTTTTTTTCTGAGATCTAAGAAAATAAATTTGAATAACGTTGCACACGCATAGGATTATTTTCACTCTTTGCGTTAAAAGCATTCTAAATATCTTAATTCTTTCATATATTAATTATATAAATTCCACATTTTATGTGGCTTTAAAGCACTCAACGTGCTGTATTTCATTTAACACTGTTCATAAGAAAAGCATTCATGTTCCCAGACCTATAGTATGTGGATTATGTAGAAAAAAATATTTTTGTTCGCACATTGCTTTATAAAGAAAAATTACAGTGTAAATGCATGTTTTAATTTTATTATAAAGATTTTAAGCTCTCAATTTTTACTTCAGGATCTGTGGTCATTTAGTACATGAAATTTCTGAATCTCTTGATCAATGTATAAATATTAAAAACCACAATGAGGTGGCTTCGAAGGTTTATAAATTAGAGAACTAAATGTAGTTAAATATCTAAAGCCTGATAGAATAACCGTACATCAGTTGCACATTATAAAAACAAAGCCCCGGTCACGATCAGCAATTCATAAAGATAAAACAGAGAAGAAAAGATTAAACAACGTGTAAGATGAAACTTAAGCTGTACTTAGCACAATGAATGTAGCCGAAATTGTGGTGATTTATCTTGTGCTAACTTGTGGGGTTATGGAGTCAACTTCAGGAAGGTATTTAGCTGCTAGACGAGGCTTAGTCATTACAAATCTCGTGCTCAACTCTAAAGAAAATGACATAAGATACATTTCAAACGGTAATTTTGAAACTTTGCAGCAAATGTCGAATTATGTTTATCTGTATTACAGTGTCGATTTCTTAAAAAAGATCTGAGGAGTAAATGAAAAGCAGAGTTGGGTTTATCGCACATAATTGGGGATTAAACCTCATTTTCAAAGCACACACTTCAAAGAACAAAGTAAATGAAGGTGTTAGACATCTTGTTATGAAACATTCCACAGCTAAAAATCTACGTGGGCACATTCATTGTTTAAAATACAAGTACAGGGTCCGTGCAGTGAAGAACGAAAAGGAAAAGCCCAAGTTGGTTGAATAACTTGCAGATCACAGCAGGCAGCAAGAGATGTCTGAACTTGGTGAAAGAAGCTGCAAAAAGAATTATGCACTATACACTTAATTCGGTGTGTTAGTGTTAGGCTAAGTCGTAAAAAATGTATGATCCTGTGGAATGATGGGTAGACATAACAGCAATTTACAGTATAATGCCAAAATTCAGGTTCCTTCCCCTGTTTGACTGCTGTTACCTTACCTTCCAAACAATGAAATTAATGTTTAGACTAGAATCTCAATAAAGGTCACATATTTAATGCTATTTCGGTAAAAAAAAATATCAATAAAAATACAGTGGTCTTCAAAATGTTCCTTTCCGGAAAATTGTGACATTAGAATCGCATTTCGCGAATGCTCCCAATCCAAAATTTCCTCAACAGTATGGACTATGAATAAATTGCAATACCTTCCAGCAATGATATGTGTCTCAGGTATACAAGCCCAGTGTGACAGCTGTTATACTGATAAAATTGTATGAGCGGTCGTAATAATTAATGACAATGTGCAGAACTGCCTGTAAAACTTCGGGAATGAACAGCTTTACAATTCTACTGAATGAGTTGAACCGCCCGACAGCAGCTATCAACTGCGCTGTGTTGGTGCGCAGGTAAGTGCATTGCAGGAGCGAGCAGTAAGTCTGGAGGTGTCAACTTGGCGGTTTCATAAAGTGCAAACATGTCAGGCGCGGAAACGAGTGAACATCATAGACCTTCTGTATTTATTGAAGAAATGTATTTGTTTGTGAACTGCAATGAACAGCTAAACGTCCAGGTTGTGAAAAGGTTCTCCATAGTTCAATTTCATTAGCATCACGCTGATAAATATGACAATTTCAAAGCAGAAGAGTGTGTGGCCATATTAAATGTCAGTCTACAATGACTACAAACTGGCGGATCATACTATTAGCGAATCGGCTGTATGTGTAGGTTACACAGCGGAAAGGGTGGTATGTTGTGAAAGAATGCTTAACCACAGTCGCTGACGAGCTTTGCTCACTACAGGACCAGCAGCTTGTCGCTCTCCATCGTGATGCGTCGCATTTACGTTTAACTGACGATGTGCATTCTCAGCTAGTGAATGCAACAGCGGCGTTTGGGTTTTATTAGTTGTCACTGATGAAAGCACCCATATCTCTGATACGACTCAGCTTGTAATTTTAATACGGGAGTAGGTTGCAATCTGTAGATAAAGGAGATGTTGCATATGATCCCAATGAAGGTCTCAACAAGCGTACATATTTACGGGTGCTCAAGAGACTGTAGAAAAGTTTGGTCTTTCTTGGAAAAGCTCATATCCTTGGCCAATGATGGCTCTACTGCTATGGCTGTATACAGGAACGGGCTAATGGGGTATGTGAGGAGCAGGCTTTTTTTATTTGGTTTATTTACGGACGCTTTTTAACATCTCAGGTCATCAGTTCCCCATTCAAATCAGGGCGTGGAACGCCGACAAATTTTGCTCAGAGGCCTCTGCTTTCAGGCTTGAGGTTCTTTTACGTGTACAGGATTTTCATGCCCAAAAAAATCTATAGGACACTGGCCGGGATCGAACCCAGGATATTGGGTTTAGAAGACAAGTATGGTTACCACTACACCACCAGGGCTGACGAGGAACAAACTAAAAAGTATTGATATAACCAATGACCATTGTATTTTACACCAGCAGATCATGTGCCCAAAACGAATTAAACTATAAATGCAAGTAGATCGACAGGACTGGCACGTCGTCATTTTAAGGTGTTTTTGGATGAATGGCTACATGCTTAACTATTATGAAGTGCGCTAACTTGTTGGATCTTCCGCCTCCTCTCTCCCTCTCTCTTTTCATCCTAAGAGCAGAGGGATACACTTGTTCCAAAACTGAGTAATGTTAAATGGATCTGTGTCTTGGCATATTTAACAGATGTTAAACTTCTCTGTTCGAAGTAAAGATCAAATCACTCAAATGTATTAAAGAATTAAAACCTTAAAACTGACATTGTCATTTTTGTAACTTCAATTAAAGAACAAGAACTTGGGGCACTTCTCAAAACTTAGAACAGCTCACACTTCTATATTATTGCAGAAGTATATACGCAAATACTGGGTGAACTAAAATTGAATTTTCACTAAAAATTTCAATTGGAACTCTTGCACCTACAGTGTGATATGAATTGAAGGAGAAATGTGCAACCAAGAAAAGTTTATGTGACTTTTATAAAACTCTTTCATAGGTCTGATTTCTATGATTACAAGAACATGCTGCTGAAATTTTATATTTGGGTGGGTTTTTTTTTTTTTTTGATTGATTTATTTATGGACGCTCTTTAACATCTCAGGTCATCAGCGTCCCATTCAATTCCGGACGTGAAACGGCCGACAAATTTTGCTCAGAGGCCTCTCTTTCAGGCTTGAGGTTCTTTTTCGTGCCGTAAATGTACGACACGGGACCCACGGCTTTACTTCCCTTCCGAAGGAAGCCATACTTAGGATTTTTACGCCCAAAAAAAATCCATCGGTCTTGGCCAGGTTCGAACCCGCGTTCTTGGGTGTAGAAGGCAAGTGTGGTAACCACTACGCCACCAGGACCGACTTTGGGTGGGTGAACATGCGGCATTTTGTTGGTGAAAATTAACAAACCTCGACATAGACGGTTGGCAAGTTACAACGCACCTCAGATGCACCACTCAAAAATTAAGAGGCTGTTGAGGGAAAAGAGAACTCAAATATTCCGAAGAATCTCTGTCATTGTGGAGTAAACCTCAATTTTTCACTCTGTTACATCTTGTCATTTCAATTATTTATCTGCTTTAAAATCTAAAATACATCGTGTTGATGATTTAATTCATGCACATTTATGTATATACTGGCATTCAGTGTTTAATTTAAAAATACATACAAGGTAGCTATTAATTTTAATATTTAGCATTTAATTGAAATTGTAATATGTATCAATTTTGCTATCTTATTCTGTTTGAACATTTAAAATAAATAGTCTAATCCAATAATAAAATCACTCTTGATTTGTTTAAATAACGCCTTGTTCATTCAGAAACAGACATTAGCACTACACGGAACTTCTGTTCCGTTAACGCACTAAGCTGCTTGGGCAAGCGATCGAGCGTTCGAGCAAGGAAGGTATTGCTCACTAATGATGCGTAGGTTTGAGTTACATGTTTAATTTTAAGTAGTTTCATTTAGAGCTGTCTCTACCTGCATCAATAATAAATTAACTAAATCATCTTATGTTACAATATGGATACAATGTCCATAGTTGGTAACGCCAAAAATTCAGTTACATTATAAAAAGGTATGACAACTAACGATTTTTGCAGAATAGCTTTAAATTTCATAAAATAACCATATGAGTCTCAAATTAAAGTTTATTTACAAGGAAAGTTCGATGGATTTATACCAGATTTTGTTTTTACTTTTAGAAGCTGTCCAGCATGTACTAGTTGATTTCGTATTTGTGTAAACAACTATTAATTTGCTTCTAGGGATGAACAGAATTAACACTTTTTAATTTGTAAAGCAATAAAAATATATAAATTCACAGCAGTTTAAATTCCTTCGTTTACAAAACAAAAAGTCTACAAGGTTCATTATACGGAAGTGCAGGCATTTATTTTGGTTAAAATAGGCAGGCAAAATGAATGCACGTAATATTCTGAAAGTAAGCAGTAATATAATTAAATAGGCATTTATTAAAAGTGAGAACATGTTAGTCGTTATTAATGGAAATAGGCATTTATGATATTTTATTTCTTTATCACATAATTAAAGTACCTAAGCCTAACAAAAATTCTGCAAAAAGGCATTTATTAAAATTGAAAACAGGGGGTGATATCAGTCATTATTATAAAAATAGGTATTTAAGATACTTAATAACCTTCTTTATCACATAATCAAAGTATTTAAGCTTACTTTTCTTGGTTACAAGCAACAAATTGTTTTTTCTAGGTATCAACTGTCATAGCCGCTTATTAGAAGAAAAAAACACTTTTCATCATGGAAAAAGAACGGTCTACTTCCATTGAGGAAATTGGAGCATATTCGAAACGATCTATTTTAGAAGGACTCATACAAGTTACTACAGAACATTCACCTTTCAGGACATTATGAAAATATTAATCATGACAAAGTAAAGTAATTTTGAATAGTTCTGGCAAATGAGCAAAATAAATATGTGTAGTGGTTTCTGGTCCAGTTAATTTTCTGTTTATACGTTTATGGGGGAATCAGATTATTATTCCTCTTACTTCTGTATTGAACAAATTGTACCGCTCTCATCTTTCTCGTTTGCAATTGTTTGTTCATTCATGCAGCTGAGAAGTTACCACACATTTTCTAGAATTATATCGCGCAGATCGACACGAGGCCATTGGCCAGAACCATTCAAAACTACAGTACTTCCCTCATCCTGTCAATTTCCTGTTATTCGTGTGACCGAGGTAACCGTGCTTTCCTTTCACTAACGAAGCTTCTGATATTTAAAGGGCTTAAGTAAATGGGGTTGAGGAGAAAGTTTTTCAGCTTGAAAAGAAATAAATGTATAACAAGATTCTCAATAGATATACTTATTAAGTGTACATGCCATTTAGTTTTTATAATTTTTTCACTTCGACATATTGAAATTATTGATGATCTTTTTAAAATGTGTAAACAATCGCAGAAAAAATTCATAATGACTCAAGAAAAAATAAAAACAGAAACATGTTCATTTCTATCTCACTCTCAAATATATCCACCCAAATAGAAAAGGCATTTTGCCTAAATACCGGACTCTGTTCATTATAATTAGTATACATTCTCCTTCTGAATATATAAAATTATATTATCTGAAGAAAAATTGCAGATGGCAGGCAGTGGAACCACGGGTGTCAACCTGATTACTACACTGTAATGCATCATCATTTTCTGGCGTATTGTGCATAGCGCTGCAGTAAAGAAATGCAGCAGTTCAGTGCTTGCAGTCAGCTAGTCGGTATCGGAAGTGTGAGAACACGAGAGCAAATGGAAACCCCGCTGCAAAATTTATGGCGAGAAGTCATACACCCGCAAAGCAGACAGATCACATTTAGTTTTGTAAAAAAGCAGAGTATTATCATTTCATTAAAGAATGCAGTGAAAAGGACTGTAACGGCAGTAGGGGAGATTGAAAGAACAGTACAGTATAGCAAAGTAGGGGAGAAATTAAAGCTAACTGAAGAAACATTGCCAACTCCTGGTAACACCCACTCACATCCAAAGTAAATTGAACTGGATTTTGCAAAACATGCTGTGCGTAGAATGTTTTTGGAGTTCTTATGAGCAGAGAAAAGGAATTTCGAGATTAAGCAAACTGCTTAATGCTGTTAAGGAAAAGATACCATTTGAGGAGAAAAATGACACATTCTAGAGAATACTGAAAGGCATGGGATTCAAGAAATGCAAAAACCTGCACCACATTTTAATAGAACGTCATGCAGCATACCTGAGAACGGAAAAAAAAATGTTTATACAGATGAAACATGGGTTCATTCTCATTATACTGTAAACAAATGTTGGCAGCGTGGAGAAATGAAGATATGCATGTAAAGCAAATTGTTGAGCAGAGGGTCATTATAGTTCACGCTGGGGCTCATCGAAGGGGTCGAGTTAATATGTGGTTTCATCATGCTTCTGCAGTTTATCTTGATGAAATAAATGACGAAAAGTATAATAAGTGGTTAAAAGAACGTCTCATATCAAATTTACCATTTGGATGCATTTGTTGTTTTAGATCGTATCACACAGTATAAGAAAATAAAGTACCAACAATGGCATGTAGAAAAGCTGACATAATTTCCTAATTAAAAATAAAATTCTCCCTGCAGATATTCGGTCCTGATGGTCTGGCAACCATACTTGCCTCGTAGACCCAAGATTTCGGGTTCAATCCCGACCAGGGAGATGAATTTTTTCGGGTGTAAAAGTGCTAAGTATAATTTACTTCGGAAGGGAAGTAAAGCCGTTGGTCTCGTGTCGTAGATTTACGGCACGAAAAAGATGTTAAACAGCTCCTTAAATAAAACAAATAAATAAAAATCACTGCAGATTCAGATTTACCTAAACCAGAATTAATAGAAATAGTTAAACAATGCTTGCCGTTCAATGGAATCAAAAGCTTTTCGAAACTCTATGAAGGCACAATGAAGTTTTCCTCTCTTTTTCTGTGTTTGTTTCACTCTCAGTGTGTCTAATACAAAAATATTGTCCACCGTGCTGTATTCCTCCCTAAACCCTGCTTGAAATTTTGAAAGTGTGTTGTATTTTACTACCCATTGTCTAATTCTCTCATATAAACTTTTGCAATAAATTGTTCTCATTACCGGAAGAAGTGCCACCCCCTTACAGTTATCCGGTACTTTTGGGTTCCCTTTTTGAAATATTGGACACATAATTGTCGATGTCCATTCCTCTGGATCTGCCCTCCCATTGAAAATCGTCATTCATATCTTCGTAATCATATCTACAAATTTTAAACATCGTAAACTCTCTTTAAATAGTTCTGACGGCAGTTCGTCCAGCCCAGGTGCTTTGTTGTTCTTTAAGCTTTTTATTGCTTTAATTACTTCTCCTATCATAATGTCACGAACCATAATTTCAATGTTTGGCGCTCCTAATAGCTGCATCTCGCTTAGGGCCGGCCCCTGCCAGTTTCCTCTCCCCCGAATACTCCGGAGTTATGCAGTTATGAATATAAGGTCGCTTTCTTACTTTATTCAATGCTACAAGTAGAATGGAGTACAGAAAATTGTGCGGTTCTTAAGAGTTTAGTATTTGTAACGAAAGTATAAATTTAAAAATAAGAACAATTAATTACTGGTTAAGGATAATACGGGGGAAGCAAGCTCTTCTCCGAGCAGTCTGTCTAAGGGAACAAATAAGAGAAGGGTAGGATACGGGATGGGCATCAAAAATAAGGAAAGGCTTAGACAAAATTGAACTTGGGTATATTTGGTTAAGGGGATAGGGCATTACACGAAATAGTTGCAAAATAGTTAACAGACATTTGCGAAATATAGAGACAAAATATATTGTCTCAATGCGCAGAAAAAGTATCCAGCAGGCCCAAATATATCCGGTGTGGGGGAGGGGTGATTATTTAGATATCTGTGGCAGGGAAGAAAGAAGTGGTCTCTCATGGTTCAGATTATGGGTTTGGAAAGAAAACAAAAGAACGGATGCTCTCAGGGAAAGAACTTGTACATTGTGCGGAGAAAGCGACATCTGGAGGCATATTCTGACAGAATGCAGGGAAACGGAGATTTCAAGAAATGAGCATTTACCACTGCAATTCCAATAGAAATTTGAACATCTGCCGGGAAGTGTTGGTGCATGCGAGATACACAATTTGGGAATATTTCTTAGCGAAGACCTGACAAAGGAGGTTAATGGCTATAATGATGAGGGGGAGTTGGAGAGGCGGTGTGAGTAAATGGAAGGGGGCTCAAGAGTAAGGGGTTCCATTCATTTTTATGTTTTGTGTATTATATTATTCATAGAAAACGTAAATATATCGAAGTATTTGTATATTATATGTGTCTATGTATGTATATATGTATGGATGTATGTATATACATGTACGTATATATGTATGTGTATAACCTTTTTATTGTTATAAGCACGATATCAGCATGTACGGCCGTAAGGCCCATGCGACAGTTGTATTTATTGGAATGTATTCTAATTTAACAAAACAAGCAATACCCTGTATACATAGTGGATAGGATTTTAAAAGAACACGATTTACTGTACTACGTCTACACGCTGCCATTGCGACCTAAATAAATCGAACTTGTTTGTAATTAGGTGAAACAAAAACTAGCATCTAACAATGTTGGTTCCATTTCCCTGCCAATTTTGAAACGAATGGCTGTATAGGCAATAAGAGAAATCAGCAAAAAAAATGAGAGAATGGATAAAATGCTGCCAATCTGTTAAATATATCAAGGAAGGTTATTGGCGTCGTGACGCGTTAATGGAAGAAGTTGAAAGTATTATAATAAACATAGGTATTGTGTGTAGAGATGAAGAACTTGATAAAGATGAGATGGGTTATGACAAGGAAGGTAGAAGAAGAAGAAGAAGAAGAAGAAGAAGGAGAAGAAGAAGAAGAAGAAGAAGAAGAAGAAGAAGAAGAAGAAGAAGAAGATGAAAGACAGTTCAACAGATAGTACAGATGAATTCGCGCATACAACCCCTTCGTATTAAGGTACATAAGAATAATCATGGTGTTGGTGATTATATTATATTAACTTCCTAACAGTTGTTGATATTTTTATGGTCATGCTGTACTTTACACTCCTCAAGCTGACTCATCGCGCCGAGAAAAGGAGCGGATCGTTTTCACGATACACGAGCGCCCTCACCTGAAAATTGCTATGTTTCGTCAGACGGAATATACCCCACAGTGTAATTCCATAAACTAAAATACAACTAAAGAAATCGTAAATTTCATTTTTCGCGTAAGGTCTATGGATAAGATTCATTAAATGACATATTACATATTTTACCCGTGAAAGCTTTACTCGCAATGAGTCAATATGTGATACTCAAACTAATTTAAAACCCAATAGCCTTACAATAGTATTGTTAAGCTAAATATATAAAGTGTGTGTGTTAGTGACATTTAAGCATAAACCATGAAATGTGAATCAGTTTTTATCATCTCAAATAAGGCAATATGTATGTGCTCCTGCACATGTGACTAATGCCAATGAAGATGTGGGTATTTGACGATTCTGCATCAGTGCTGCTGCTACTGATAAAAAAGTATATTTATTTATGTGTACTGCTTACAATCTTGCATAACTAGCAAATTTAACACTGCACATTCGCTGCAAGTTGAGGAAAAGATTATATGTAGCTGAAAAGGACCTGTCATCTAGTTGTGAGTCTGTCAGAGAGGATCTGGATTTATTTTTGGTGACGCTCATGGATGAAAGTGCTTCTTCGCAAAAACATGTCGAACCAAAACACTATTGAAGTTGTCGGTCCTGGTGATCTGGTGGTAACTTTATTTGCCTAGTAGACCTAAGATTGCGGATTCAATCCCGGCTAAGGTCGATGTATTTTTTCGGTCCTAAAAATTCTAAGTATGGTTTCTTTTAGAAGGGAAGTACTCGTAAAGTCATGGATACCGTGTCGTGGATTAGAGGCACGTAAAGAACCACAAGCTTGAAAGAAGAGGACTCTCAGCAAAATTTATCGGCCGTTTAACACACTGAATTGAATGGACGCGGATGACCTGAGTTGTTAAATAATCCGAATAAGTAAATAAAAACGACTAAATATTTTGTTATTAATCGAACATTGCCGTTCAAAATTACATTCCTTGGAAACAAACACACTATCATTATACAATTAACAAACATGCTTTCCTTTGTAATAAAAAAATAATACTGTTACCCCCCTTCACTATTAAAACTTTAAGTACTTTGTCCTTTAGTCTTACCCTATTAACATTAGCGCTTGAAAAAATAGTACTGCTTAATAAGCAAACAATTTGAAGAATAATAACTAAAATGCATCGATAACTTGACACATGACAGACTCCGCAATTCACAAGTTATGTTGAATGTTTAACTGAAGATTGTGAACTTTAAATAAAAACTATTGCAGTTCCTTTTTAATCTATAGCAGTCCTTTTTTTTTTTTTTTTTTACGTTATAGCTTTTTTTAGGTTAAAGTTATCTAGAATTTAATTGCCGAAAACTTGAGGTCTAAGATAAGCGCAAATTTGGGTAGCGTGATAGTGAATTTCATTGAAGGGGTAAAGTACCAAACACTCACATAAATAATAATATAATTTAACTTCAAACAAATTACTAATGTGAGTATTTTTGTAGCTACAGGCTTTTATGGTATACACGTAATTATTGGGGAAACAACTTGGTCTTGAGAGGACGGTACTTTCTCCAATGAAGAAGGGCAGAACTGGTGTCGTTAGGAACGCCAGTAATTACAATGGATACAATTAAAGGTGTACAAAACCATGCTTCGTGGGAATATAAGGAAGGCCTTTCTTAACTGTTACTCAGACCTTCAAAATTGTTTTGTCATGAAATTTGAATTAATATTACAGAAGAACATTTAAAAATTTACTTATGAGCAGAGTCAGAAATACACATTACGACCCCCGCGTTGGGCAGGACTGCATCAAAGTATTAACGTTGCTGTAGTCATCAGTATGATAAAAGGTACTAACATAAGCAAATGAAGTAATATTATTACTACATTAGCAGAAAGATAATTTATTGTCATTAAAACAACATGGCCCGAGGACAGAACATTGGGGCACACGAATACTAACAAGAAGATTGCCAAAGACCAAATCATTAAAATGCACATTTCGAAATCGATCATGACCTGGTCAAATTTAATTGATTCCTGTTTCTGCCATAATAAGTTTAGAAGTCAAAATGTCACATGGTACACTGTCAAACACTAAAGTCAAATCGTTACATAGCAGCTAAAGTGCAATCATGTTTTTTTTTAGAAACCAGATAACATAATAGAAAGCAAGATCTTTACAGCTCCCACAGTTCATGATGCAATTTGGTTGATCATTGCATTAAATTGCAATTTCCAGGCTCTTACTCAGTACGGTTTTAAGTATAACATACAAAATAAATAGTAAGAATCTTTCTGTATATCTCCAGCAAACACTCTGAATGTTAATGTTTGCATATTATTATAATTTGGTACTGAGAAACAACTAACGCCTTTGTGAGAGCACGGTCACGGCAATCAGCAATCCGCAGAGGTCGTTCCCTCTCGAGTGCGGGAATAGCACAGGTAGGTAAGCCAAAGCCTGTAGATGTTCACAGGAATGTCGACGACTCGGTAGCTACGTGGGTAGGTGGCCAGTTGGCTAACGTTTTCCCTTATTACATGAGTCGGTCACCTACAAGAACTGAGCGTCTTGAGATGACGCAACGCAAAGCTCGCACATCTGCGCAGAATCTCGTCATCTAGCACGCAGCTTGACGGGACAGAAATCTTCCGCAGTCCCATTAATCAGCTGATTTTTCATTGCATTATTTCCGAATAGCTCGTGATCACATCTGCAATATAATGGCTTCATCGTCTGCATATATCCAACAGTTCTTCAGCTATCGCGTATCATTCCTCATCCAGATGTATGTATCATACATGTATTGATATATTATTGAAAATTTAAGTGCCAAAATAATCTGAATTAGTATAGAAACAAACGTTTATCTGTACTTTTTAGCTGTAACAAATAAAATATGCAGAGACGTAATAAAATGCACTGGTCCTAACATCTGTAGGATAAGATTTCAAACAAAAATGGTTGAATTTATTTCTCAATTTATAAATCCTTTTTTTCGAGATATTGTCAGTGATAATAAATAGAACCAAAACTTAATTGTACATGATATTACTATTACTATTACCGAACTAGAAAAATAATATCAGTCCTGGTTGTCTAGTGGTAACCATACTTGCCTCGTATGCCCAAGATCGCGGGTTCAATCCCGGTCAGGGTCAGTGGATTTTGTCGGGCGTAAGAGAACTAAAGCCATAGGTCCCATGTAGTATATTTACGGCACGTAAAGAACCTCAAGTCTGAAAGAAGAGGCCTTTCAGCAAAGTATACTGGCAGCTTCACGCCTTGAATTAAATGGGACGCTGATGGCCTGAGATGTTAAAAAGCGTTAGTAAATAAACCAATTAATGATAATAATAATAATAATAATAATAATAATAATAATAATAATAATTATAATAATTATAATAATAATAATAATAATAATAAACTGGTATGAGCAAATATTACTGTAGAAAATTTACTTCTAGTGAGAAAGATAATCTTGACGAAAGTGAGTTCTTCCTTTGTTCTCTAATCCTGTTGTACAACTGAACTTAGGAACTTTTATGAAGTCTTAGTACAACTGTAAAAATGTCTTCTTTAGGAAGTGAATGCATAAGGTTTCCTATAAACTGTATGTCATTATTGATAAAATTACTGCAAGCAGTCCCACGTCTTTCATCTCAAAAGTGTCTGTCTAAATTATTTTCTTATAAAACTTACAATGCTTTTTCTCACAAATGAGGAAAAGAAAACATAGAAGGGTATTTTTACATACTTGACCATAATTACCTGCAGAATAAAATATGGGGCCTATTTGTAGCTGTCAGCTGGGGTTCATAAGATCCTTGTCTTCTCCTTTTCAAACCAGTAGTGACAAAGAGTGAATTCATAGTATCATTTATTTGCACTCAAAAGATTGCTTACATATGTATTCCAGCAGAATATTTTTCTCATGGGAAATAGAACCAGTGTCATATGTGCTTGACTTTAGTTGCCAAACTTATCGGCAATTGTTTTAAACTAACTACTAAGCGTGCCGCAACCGGATGCTTCCATGCTTCTACTCTGATTTCTAATACATGAGTATAATGTTATCTTATACTGTGAGGTTTTTTGATTTACGGGCCGCCTGAGCCCGACTTCTTACTGGGGAAGTGCAGCCACCGCAACCGGAAAACTGGGAGATAAGAGTCTCTGCGCGTTATGTTAGTAATGTTATTTTAGATCTTATATGTTTTTATAGAAAGCATAAAACGATACTGTATTTAAAAATGATGATATTAAGAACTACTCTGTTAGACGTTGAAAATTATGCCCCTCAGCGGAAATACATTGTCGAAATCTGCGTAAGAAAGTACTGTGTTTCATTAACTTTTCTTCCGTAAGAGCACGTCGGTTCGAAATACGTTTCTTGTTATTGACCTATCCTGTCTCGTTGTTTTTAACAAGCTGACCTACGATTTCTCTACTTGTACACGATTGCTAGGATATTTTCTTGTGAATCTCCTTAGCACTTCTCTGCAAGAATTCGTTCTCACATAGGTGTCGTAATAGTAACGAAGAACGATTAGCACTCCACTTACACAAACGGAAAGCACCGAGTAACACACGAACGCACAAACACTCACTACAAAGCTTTTCTCAAAATAACTACAAGTGACTATCTGCACATGCATTATAGGCCTTGGCGACTGGCTTCTCCCTATACAAAGATCTCCCGGCCCATAACTCAAATAACCTCACTGTAGAAGTAGTTGGAATTGTGGCTATCCCTCGGCTAAACAGATCTTGTCTCAGGAAAACACATTCTGTTCGACACTATTAATTTTGGTTACTATAATGTTTCTGATTTCGTTGCTAATGTTTTACTTTACATTCTCAACTCCCCCCGCCCTATGCAAATTTTCGTGAACGATTTTGTAGGCAAACGTGCAAGATTAGTGTCAATTTCGTTTCATTTTTCCTCTGTTAAATCTGTAATTTTTTGCTCGTCTTTTTTGCTTTACGCTGAAGCAGTAGATTTCAATTTGTGGACAGCATCATCGAAAGAAAGCAGTTAATCAGAAAATTTCTAAATAAATTTTGTCCCACACGATAAGCTGATTACTATTTAAAATAATTGTTACACTAAACAGTGCACTGCTCTAGAGTCAACTGTCTAACTATCTTTACGAATGAATGTGTATTGCATTATATATACAGGAAGCAGGCTTAGAGAAGCGGGATTGAAATATGAGTGCCGCCTATTGTATAATGCCTAATAACCGAGACGTAAATCACCGCCTGAGCGGACAAGTTTTATAACTAAATTCACATTTATAAATTCTTTTTTACAATAATAAAAGTCTTGGGAGAAAAATATCCTTAGAAGTAAACTTTGACTTTCCTGATGTTTTTTCTTCTTTCTTGTTAGATAAGTTTTTCCTTCTGCCTTTCTTCTATTTTATTTCATTTCTTTTTATTATCACTAAACTCTTAATACGAGGCATGTTTCCGGTAGATAGTCGTGGCACAACCGCTCGTTGTATACTAGCCATTTTGGGGGTATAAGTTGGAAGTACTTCCAACGTTTGGCATAGAGCACTTGGGATATGCTATGTTCTTCGATAGACAACTTCTTGGAAAATAAAAACAAATCTTCAAAAATGAAACTTATCACAGTTGATGTTTTAATGCTACATTAATAATGAATGCCCTAATAAAATGACAACATTAAAAGTTGCTTGAAATTTAGAGCAGAGGAAGAATACAAGCGGAACTGACCATGTCAACTAGATGTCAGCCTGTTGCTATTTTATTCATGGCAATAAAAATGCTACATGGAAAACACTGGTATACTCTGTAAATTATGTGTGAACCTAGCGACGGGGAAACCTTCCCCCACTTGTGCTTGAATACAAAACATATTGCTGTAAGGGTAGACACAATGTCATACATTTTTATTTCAAAGAACTAATGGCAAACCACCAAGGAAACATCGACCGACTGTGCTAAATTGGCACCGTTCAAAAAAAAAAAAAAAAAAAAAAGCGTAGTTGTACTTATTGCTTAAATGTTGTGCTTTCTCTTATGTTCTTTGGTCTTCTTTCCCCGCATATTTGTATTAGCTTTCTTTAAAATTGGATAAGTATTACCGTCCTTTCATTTGCCCAGATTGACGATCTCATTGCCTTGCCCAAATTGAAGCGAGCTCATCTGCATATTTTGAGATCCACCTCTTAATGTCATATGATTTTAAATGTGAAACACGTGCAGTAATAGTAATGTAGAAAGGAGAAGAATTCGATGCATAAGTGTTATATGTGCTATTAGTAATTGTATATCTTGATAAAACGCACTCTTGGACATTTGGACAGATGAGTGATCTGGACACTTTTGAGCAAAACAGAATTCCCTGTGGACAGAAAACAAACAAATTCAAATAGATGGTATTTTGATTGTAGTTGTGGTGATACCAACTTTTATGTTATTTTCTCAATTTTAACAATAACAGTGGAGAGCTGGACAAGCGATTTCTTTGTTAATTCCTTTTGCGTTTCGTAGGCCAGTAATTACAATTTTGTATGCTTCGACATATCTTTATTGTTTTACTGTACTTTTAACAGTCTTTCTGTTTGTTCGTACTTCATGCAAAAAAGTTTAGTCATTTGCTACTACTCAAGAAAGCGTGAGCTCATTACCTTCCATCTGCTTTGAGGAACTAACTCCAGTTCCACAATTATGCCTTTCCTTGGTGCCAAAGGAAGAAGGAAAACATGCCATACACTAATAGTTCGGGGGAAATTAAGGGAAACGGAGGGTTAAAATCAGCGGAAGATGACCATATTTCCAATTCATTGCAATTTCTTGCCATTGCTAGATAATCTCTATGCCTCCATTGCCAGGTGACCGGCCTTAGCCAGCTACATAAGTAAACATTACAACCTGGAATCCTGGTTAAATCATTGAGCAAAGATGGTGCTTCAAATCGTACTTTATGTCCCTCAATACGATCCGGAACGGACGATACAAAACATAAAAGTCACGATCCTCAATGATCACAAAATTAATTCTAGAAACATTCACAACTATAGCGCTCAGTGCTTCTTCATAGCGGTAACGGCTTCTTCTAATCTATAGCATGGGTTTCGTACACCATTAACAGCGTCGGTTCTGGTGGTGTAGTGATAACCCTACTTGCTTCATAAACCCAAGATCGAGGGTCCGATCCCGGCCAGGAGCGATAATTTTTTTTCGGGCGCAAAAATTCTAAGCATGACTACCTTCGGAAAGGGATGTAAAGCTGTGAGTCCCATGTCGCACATTTACGGCACGAACCTCGAGCACCTCAAGCTTGAAAGAACAGGCCTCTGAACAAAATTTGTCGGCCCTGATTTGAATGGGACGGTGATGACCTGAGATGTTAAAGAGCGTCCGTAAATAAACCAAATAAAAAAAACTTACCATTAACAGATGACTTATTCCACGAAATAGGTCATTCCCCGAAATTAAGCCCTAGTAATCGTTTTTACCTTTCCAAGCGAGTAGCCTCCGACAAATGAACAATGTCAATCAGTAACTATTTGGCCATTGTCATGCTGGAAAATTAGAGGAGTGCTATCTAAGATATTTTTAAAATGCAGAAATTTAGAACATTTTGGCTTAGCATGGCCTCATTTGCTTATAAGGCCAGTTCAAAATGTCCTTTCTCAACAGAACACTTGCAAAATTGTTGACATATCCAGCGCAGAGTTCAAGCAACCTCTTCGTGAAAGTTCACCTGCATGGACATCCGCCATTGTCTCTACCGATATTTTAAAATTTTCATACTGATCTGCTTTTACCTTTCGGTGAGATTGTACGATACACATCCAGAAGAAATTTTCCTAGCTTTCAAATGCTGCTGCAGGATGACGGAAACGCTATAAAGGTTACCCTGATATCGCATTTAACTTATTTTAACCAATTACTTGGAATTAAATGAATTTTGATTTTGTGTTCAAGTGTTTTATTTATTTTTGTATCGTATCATCTTATATACAGAGAAATGTGTTTTTAGTAACCACCGTTGGAGACCCGTCGCTTCAGTTCTCCACTTTAGGGAATGCTTTCCTTCTTTCAAACTCCGCGAACCAGCGAAAAACAGAGGTTTACTTTACGATTGCCGACGGAAGGAATTATCGTTTTTTAAACCGAGTGTCACCGACAACACACCGCCACGGGTGGCCGAAGTCGTTAAGGCGCGGACTCATGAGCGGGAGGTCTGGGGTGAGAATCCCGCCAGGACCGTCCTCCCTGACCGAGTTTTTTTCCAGGTTTTCCTCAGTCTTCATAACGGCAAATGCCCCGGATGTACCCTAAACTTAGGCCTAGAACGTTTCCTTCCTTAAAAAAAATCCTTTCCCAATTTATCACTTCATCTCATGTATCACCAGTGTTCATCGCCTGTGGTGCCACAGTAGTAAAAACGGGCGTTAAACACTATTAAAAAAAACCGACAGCACACGAGCGCAATTTCCGAACTGGGTTGAAATTAAGTGAGGAGGAAGTGGTTTTATGTGCTTAATCTGAGTCATAACTGATGATAACTTTACTTTGTTTATGACCATTAACAATGCAACCTGTCATAGTTGTTTCTGGGTTTGTGTCTTCAGTTACCATTCCTACATGGCTGCACTAGCGTCATGTTAGTGCAGTGAAAAGGGCACTTATGGAAGCGGATGTAAACTGTTCTCAGCGCCCCCAACAAAATCGTCAAACGTGAAATAAACAAGTTATGCGTTAAGGATATAGTTCCATAAATGCTATTTCAAATTTTAAAGTGAATAAACCCATTTAATCGTCATTTAAACTCCTCAAAATTATGCGCTCACAAGCTTCGTTTTTATTTTCTAGTTTTGAACATCCAGACCACTTCAACAGCCTATTGCTCAGAGTTAGCTGAATCAAATCAGCTCTAACTCCTATTGCTGGCGTATAAGAGATGACTTTTAAACTAATGTGTTATAGTCTACCTCTTCCAAACCATCATGTCTCAAAACTTTTCTGGTGACTTGTGTTTAATTCAACAGCCTCATGCTGATATGTGAAAATAGAAAATATAATGGAGCAAAAAGTTTTCAATGAAAAATTGTGCAATTGAAATGATGGGGCATGATTGGCTTAGCATATTTAACATTGAAACTGAACCTCTCTTCCACGGCCAAAATAAGTATAAAGAAGCACCTTCTTTTATAACTTTTTCAGTAGACAAGTGACTTTAGATTTCACAAACTGGCAAAACTAAATACATGCTACTTTTTACACAGCACGGAACGATATGAAGATGGAGGCTCAATTAGTTCAAGGTCGCCTCTGCTTGGGTGAAACTCGAAATGCGACCCTGCGATTATTAATCTACTCACAATACTGACCAACTTTTTCGGTTGGCATTCATTTAGGGCGTGCTCTGCTACAATTGTCCAGGCTGATGAAGGCGAAGGTATCACCAATGTTTCTTCAGTACTATGGAATACACTTTAATAAAATAGAGCGGGTGGCAAAAACGCAAGGTTTATCCAATCTAGCTAGGTGGGAGGCATTGGAAATGCAACATCCAAACAATTTTAATAGAGACTACGCATATCATCTAAGTAAAACACAGAAACTACAACTACAACAAGCAACTACCCATTCCCCTGCATACATAATATTGATTAACCTTCTAAAACCAGTCAAAGACGGATCAACACTGCCGTGCTTTCAGCAGTCAGTTGTTGTCCTTGTCCATTGATGAAGCCAACCGCAGAAGTTGGGGAAAGCTATGGTAGCACATTAAACCATGGACCGCGGTAAAACAGCCCGGAACTGGGTAACGGAAAAAATAGATTGGAAACCAGTCATAAAAATAATGAAAGATACTTGAAGTAAATTGAGGGGGAGCACCATCGTGTACAAACCACATTTGCCGCAAGCTACAACAGGAACATAATCTATTAATGGGTGAAATTTAAGGTAAGTTCCAAACGTTCCTCGGCCTTTGTTTAATGGTTTCTCGGTAAGAATATTCTCCTAGAATATTTAGCACCAAATGGGGATCTTAAGAGTTCTCGAGTTTCACACCGAGTGCTAAAGTTCTTTGGAGTGGTGAATTACTAATAATGACTGTAGTTTATTTAGCTGTGGAAAAACTCCAAAGAGGTTTACCAAGAACACTTGCCTCGTTCACGAGAAGCATGG
Organism: Metallyticus violacea; assembly: GCA_030762175.1. Taxonomy (NCBI): domain Eukaryota; kingdom Metazoa; phylum Arthropoda; class Insecta; order Mantodea; family Metallyticidae; genus Metallyticus; species Metallyticus violacea. The sequence goes on along the minus strand of CM060846.1, from coordinate 359,022,058 downwards.
ACTCATTTTAGATAAAACGCACTGCTTGTCACCTAATAAGTCCGGGTTGAGTTAAGTTGTCTAGGCGATATTTTCCAGAATGTTTCCTTCACCTTGTAGGGCAATACCTACATACTTTGGCTTCGAGGGAATCCGAGTTTACTTGCACTAACATTCAACTTATTATCTTGAAGGCTTAATCCAATCGCCATATTTAGGTTAAAAATGGGACACTAGATGTAATTAGCAAAACTTATCGCTTGAAACTTTCAATAGATCTGGAAGTATGTCTATCACCTGGTATAGCTTTACGTAGAGTACTATTTTCATTATTAACAAAGAAATAGACAATTTTCGAGCTTCGCTTGAAAATTGAAAACAATGAGCTTCATACCTTTAATAGACACAAAGCAATAGATGCCACTAGCGTTCTGCTGCGCTTTAGGGACAATATTTTTAGCCTTACTAACAAACGTAGGAGAATGTATGAGACAAGCAAATTAGCGACTGGTGCAACGCTCTGCCTTACATAACATGGTTACTGAAGCCAATTGGAAAGAGTGTTTGAACGGAAACTTCTAGAACTACTGCGCTAGTGACTTAGCTGTATAGTGTGAAAACATGACTCAGCGTTTCTCATGACCTGCAGTGTGTGCAATACTATGTACTTATGAGATTATCTCTCTGGAAAAGTTTCACATTTGTATACACAAACATTATTTCAATCACATTTTAATTAACTCATGTCGAAGACTTTAGCACAACATTAAATGTAACCCAATCAGCAAGTGCATCAGTATACTCTAAAAGTGTTTTTGACTTTTTAGTTATTTTTGTATAAAATATTAATATTAGGGCTATATTTATTATAGTAAATCATCAAGAGATGGACTGGACCAACTTGCCCTAGAGATTTCATAATACACTGGGTTTATTTGAATTGCTAAATCGGATATTAGATGATCCATAATAGAATACAAAGTAAACAAATAAAATAAAAATAATAGTACAAATGTCACACACACACCCAATAACCTCCCACTTCCCTGTTAACAATCTTTTCGCACCTTAGCTGCCTTACTTTCATCAGAAATTTACCTATTCTCTCCTCCTTTTCCCTCGCTGCCAACTTCCTTTAATTAAAGAAAGCCTTTCCAAATTTACAATCATCAGTGTCCATTGTCTGAACCTCATTAGTAAAAACGGGCGTTACATACTATTAAAATATATTCCTCTGACCTTAAACCAACTGGAGTCAGTCCTATCGTTTCCAATCCCTTTTTTAGTTTGGATGCCCATGTCATGCTCTTTCTCAGGTTTAGCTATTCATGATAGCACAATGCCCTAATTAAAGTTTCATTTCCAGCCAGAATTTACTATTTTGATTGTGAACTTGTACAATACTAAAAAATATATGAGGAAGAAATTCTTAGTAATTGCAATTACAAATTAAATGTGACAGTCAAGGCTGTTCTTATGTGCTCAGGAGAATATAAGTACAGGAAAAGAAAAGGTTGAAGATTATGCTCTAGGTATAAACCTTGTCCCTCATGCTGTGTTTAGATTCTCGGCTACTAAGAGTGCTTCAGCCGACGTTACCTGTACTTCATCTCCGCTTCCTAAAACACATTTAAAATCTCATCTTACACCTTTCCCTCATTTTGCTAAGTAGTCAGGAGTATACACCAGTAGAAACCGACTGACCTTCAGTGTGTGCGTAATTTTCGGTTATACTGGAGTTCCGTTGACACAGACAATTGAACTTGCTCAGTCGTATTTATCATACCAACTGTTTCAGTTTCATTTTAGTAGGAAAAGCGTGTTAAACTTTTTACCGTGAATTTGTGTATTGTGGAGTATACCGAGCGTGAAATATGCACTAGAACAAAGAATTTTCATTTATGTTCGTTATGTGCAAAGAAATCGTACAGGTACTGTAAGAGACAATTTAGTACTAAATTCCCAAGAGCAACATATCCATCGGAAAGTACAATTTACAGAGTGGTAAACAAAGTTTGAATCGAAATTGTTTTCATTGACAAGAAGCAGAGATAAAGAAAACCTGTTTTATAACAGAGAAGAAGCTTGATGAAATGAGCTATCGATTAGATTCTCGTTGAAAGTCTTTAACATGATTTTCCCAGCAAGTTTGTGTATTTGTCGGCAGTGCGTATAAAGCCACTCAGCTGTCGCATTTTCCTATTGCTCTACTTGAAATAAAACCTGTAAAAGCCCTGAAACAAAATATCCGGGAGGATATTTCCAGTTTTCGGCAAGATGAATTACAACGACTGTCTTCAAATCTTTTCAAGAGGAATCAGGCACGTCTCACAGCGGAGAGTAAATAATTGAGTGTCTACTATGATGGTGCGCATAATCAATAGCTATTTATTGCTATAACGCGCACTGTAAGTTCCGACAGTGCGACATGATTTCCTTGGCATGTACTGAGGTTGTTACGCATTTCCTAAAAATTGAAAATTATATTATCTAGCGGAATTAGAGCCATTTATGATAGAATGAAACTCCATCCTTCCGCGGATAAACAGGAAAGGCACATTTTGATTTTAAGTCCGAATATTTTAATGTTCCTAATTTCATCGTTTATGTTTACATTCCGAATAATTATGTTAATTTCATGAGAGATTTTGTTGGCGAACGTTCAAGATATGCATAAATTTTATCCAGCTTTTCACGGTATTCTTGTTTTATTTTGCACAAAACTAGTATACTCAAATTCATGCACAACGATGTGAATAAAGAAAACTTGATCATACAAGGTATAAATAAATCCCGCACTTATATCAAGAGCTCATATTTAAAACAACGTTTACAAAAAATTAGTTGATGTAGAGTTAATTTTCTAACTTGAGACTAACATGAAACAAGTTCATAGAGGGATGTTCAAGGATGAAAGAAAGCGGAATTGTATTACGGGCGCTGAAGGATGCGTCTACCTGGAAGTCGAAACGTAAAAAGCCGCGGCAGCGGACAAGTCTTAAAACTAAAGACTTATATTAGTTTATGGCCGTTCTAGGAACCTAAGGAGGAAAACTGGATTTTATAGCGTAAACTCATTATAATTAAATTTAACCTCTTGGTAGCTTAAAGCACAATTCAATAAAATATATTTGGCAATATTTACAAATGCTAACTAAACCACGGAAAATATTACTAGTACTAGCTACCTTTAAACATATTATTTGCCATTAGTTAGTTAATTTTACTGGTTTTTTTTTTTTTTTTTTTTTTTTTTTTTTTTTTTTTTTTTGTATATTGCTACTAAAAGAATCTCTTTGTGCAAACATATAGCCACAGTGAGTTAAAAACAGCGAGAAATAAAAACTTGAATTAAAATGTACGCAATAATTTGAGTTATAAAATATATATGGAAGAAACGCATTATAGTTAGAAACATAACTGTTTGAAAAAAAACGACTTTGTGTTTGTTATTGTGTCATGTGTATAATGCACACAAGTAAGCACTTTAGCCTGTAAATTATATTTTGACAAGATAAGTAACATTTGCCTTTAATTATATTAAATATTGTTTAGCTTCCTGTACTCTGGGCTCCGTGCTACAATGTCCTATGACGACTCGCCAAACAGATTTAATAAAGAAACCAATTACTCCAGGCGGGGATAGAGATATTTTAATAAAATCAAGAATTATAGATGATACATTTTCAAACTGATTACGTCTTTTCTCATGTTAAATTTCTTTCACTGTCAAGCTGAATTACCTCTAGCTATTGTAACAATTCCTGGAAGATATTGATGGAATGATACTAGTAACTTTTGCTCTAAGTACTGAATTGCCACACTATAAACGTGGGCGCGACTACTGTTGATTTTGTGTATTGACGGACGCTGTTTAACATCTCAGGTCATCAGCGTCCCATTCAATTCAGGGCGTGAAACGGCCGACAAATTTTGCTCAGAGGCCTCTTCTTTCAGGCTTGAGGTTCTTTTACGTGACGTAAATCTACGACACGAGACCCAGGCTTTACTTCCCTTCCGAAGGAAGCCATAATTAGAATTTTTGTGCTTGAAAAAATTCATCGATCCTGGCCGGGTTTGAATCCGCGACCTTGGGTTTAGGAGGCAGGTATGGATACCACTACACCACCAGGACGAACTGCGCAAGTACGGAGAGTATGCTCCCTGCGGCTTTCAACAAGAGTTCCCAATAAACTCCCATCACTAGTGTGATTGTCTAATTAAACATACCTGTTTGCACTTGTAAAGACGTATATGCATTCACCTATATCACTCGAGGAGACGCTGCTTTTATATACAACATATTTCTGGCAACTGCTTAGGAAATTGCCATTACTTTTTTAGTTCTCTTTGAGAAACTGAGCTAATCTCTTAAGAGACGTAATTCTTTAATTCGTCTAATTTGTATAGATTTGTTCTGCACAATTATCTTTTAATGTTGTCCAACAAGAATAATCACAAGGGATTAGATAGTGGGATACTTCATACATTGCCTAAACAGAAAATTTTGACTATGTGTGCCGTCACAGGAAAAACTTATAACGATGCTCCTTGCTCTGCCTTGAGAACATATTATCATTTAACTAACTAACACTATTATTTGCTTATAAATGATTTATAATGGGGTTCTCTTGAGCAGTCTAGTTTCTCCGGAACTCCAGCATTGCGAATTCACATATCCATATATGTGGAACCATATTTCGTCGAAAAACAAAGTAAGGCCCTCGTGTACGTGAGTCGAAATCCATTCACAAAATCTATTTCCACCGCCACGAGTGGCCGAGGTCTTTAAGGCGTGGGCTAGAGAGCGGGAGATCTGGGGTTCGAATTTTGTCAGGATCGTCCTCCCTGGCTGAGGATTTTTTTACCAGGTTTTCCTCAGTCCTCATAACTGGCAAATGCCGGGAAGGTACCCTAAACTTAGGCCTGGAACACTTCCTTCCTTAAAAATAAATCCTTTCCCAACTTATCATTTCAACTCATGAGCATCAGTATCCACCGCCTGTAGTGCCTCAGTAGTAAAAACGGGCGTTAAACACCATTACAAAAAATCAATTTCTGGATAGTGAATTACACAGTTTACGTTCTTTAAGCATTTTAAGGAATTTCTCCAGGCGGTATAAAATGTCACCCAAGTCTCTTCCATGCGCACTGTGCTTCGTCTTCGTTTCCTGTCTTTAACACTTCCAGTTTCACAAAAATTATTAACCACGTTATGACTAGTACTGAGACCGGAATTGAAACACAAGGAATTATGAAAAGCACTCTTTGAGAAATAGAACAATTAAGCTTGTTATTTTCCATTTGGTTTATCCTAGCAGATTGTACGCAAATCTGCTTTTAGTGTCCTCTCTCGCATCGCACCGTATATTCTGTTAGCCTATTATAACAGGGCTCCCCTTTATTCAAAATGTCGGCCAATGCTAAACTAACCTCTCACTGGAGTTTCACCGAGGTTACGTTTCATAGATAATCCGCTCATTCTCCAGTCTCGTACACAGAAAATATTTTGAAACAGGAACTTCGAGTAATATTACCGTCAATGGTGAAGCCAATTATTAATCAGGCCTACCACAGTTCAAGAGAGTATGCAAGAAGGGCAAAGATTTTACACAGATGAATCTACTGGAGATGAAAGTATTATAAAAATTGTTGATAAACTTAGTGCATGGGATAAAAGTAATTATAAAGTCAATGAGGAGATAGGCGATTGTGATTTGTGATGAAGAAGATGAATCAGATTTTCAAGTTGTTATAAGAGTATCAGTAGCAGCAGCAGCAGCAGCAGTAGTAGTAGTAGTAGTAGTAGTAGTAGTAGTAGTAGTAGTAGTAGTAGTAGTAGTAATATAATAATAAAGAAGTTAGTTTCTAATGTCTTTCACATTATGTGCTGTTTCAAACCTTGCCTTGTCCATTGTTTTCGGCCAGAGTTGTCCTAAATATAAAAATCAGATATCTTGAAGCTGAAGAGATGCATTTGAATAACTCTTAATTGTGTTTCTAAAGAGTAAATTTCTGTAATAAAATAAATATAATTATTAAAATAAAACTTTTTGTATAAGTTTTTTTCTATTTTGTTGAAAATCACTTCAAGCATTTTGGAAATGCACTTGGTTCTATAGCACCATTGGACAATTTACCAGTAATTGTACATGGGGAGATTATAGACATCTTTGTGAAACAATAATTTGTACCGAAAAATCGGAATATTTGGAAGATAAATTTACACAACTTACATTTATTTTGGAAAGACTAAATAGTTCATGCACGAGTGTGCTACTACGCATGTTTTCCAGTGCGTCATTAGCTCGATTGCGAATGTCACGTTCACATGGCCACATCTGGCTAGAATGTGTTTTTTGAAGATTCGTGAATGTCTAGGAAATGTTCCTCCACTTAGAGCTCTGTTTATCAAGCACATCCATGCTTAAAGCGAACATTATGCTGATAGAAGAATGTGACATATTAAATCGGAAATGTGCGGGGGTAGACATTCTATCGATTCCGGATATAGCCAAATGTCTGTTTGGTAACATGGCACCGTGTTCTATCCAGAACTGAAACAAAATTAACTGGATGAGGTATTCTCCTTCTGAAAACGAAGAGGCCTAATATCTTAAATCTACATTTTAATCGTCACAGTTAATTAATTTCGTTGAATTAGTTATTACGAAAACAATTAGTAATCGGAACAACACTTTCGAAGTTTAAAGAAATATGATGTTCGATAGATTTCTAAGGTTGCATTTTAACCTGCTTTTAAGGTTGCACCTGCTGACTGACATATCTCTTCGCTGATATTCTGAAATTCTACATTCTAAGTGTATGACCAATGAGTTTTTTTCTCCATAAAAATTTAACCATACAAGGGGAATTAACAGATAGTACGTCACCTGGAAGGCAACATCACCTTTGTGTTACATGTTTTCCCCAGGCTATGTTGTGACACACAGCAGTGACTCAACCTGAGAACGTAAAATGTACGTGGGTTGATTGCTACACTTATGATGCGTCATTGAAATTATTTCAGAATCTTCTCCATGGCCGCTTGTGCACGCAAAGCAACTGTTCGTAAATCAGGCACAAGTATTGCGGATATAGTGTGTTTTCAGGAACATTAAGGCTGTCTAAGTTTCAGTTAACTTTGTGTTTTGTACCCATGGATAGTTAATATTTACATGTTTACGGACAGTTGCGTGAAGCTATTTATTATTTAAACTTACTCGTATTTTGGTCATTATAACCGAAATAAATATATATTTTGTTGTTATACACTTTCGTTTCTATCCATTTTACACAAAAGACTGCGGTTAAAATTTATGAGTACGGAGGTACTTTGCGATCTATGGTAATCAATGCAAAGAGGCTTAACTTATGATAAACCATACCTCCACTAAGGGTGATGTTCTATGTGGTAGCCTCAAACTTGAACTAACGCTGTTTATTGCAATTTTTACTGCAGCAAGCAGGTGCGAAATACAGTAATATCTATTTTATTTCACTTTTGGCAGGCTTTCCACAGTTTGCGGTCTTCTACTTTCAAAATCCAGTAACCCAAATGCCCAGAAACCAATTAATTATGTATGCAATTTCACCATAAAGGATGTTTCACTCGACATATCTTCAAAAATGGCTGCTTGAAGTGCGCGTATAGCTTGAAGTTATCCCGATGCAGCAACGCCACTTTTTTAGGTTCAAACACCAGTTGGTAATTGAAATCCCCGATTCCAATGAAATGACTCTCTGCATTGCTGGATTTGGGCCAGACTTTCCAAGTTATCTGGAGGCACCGATGTGGCTGGTCATGGATTTGCCTGTTTCTTGCCCTCTGGAATAAATCCCATTATAGCTTTCATTTTTTATTAAGCATACATTTGGAGATGTTGGCACCAAACCCTCATTCTTATATCACTTGATAATCTAGGAATTAATATTTTCCATCAGAAATTGTAATAATGCATTCCTCCCAGAATGGTTCGATTTTCGGCAGGCAGAAGTACACATTTTAAGTAACACTATCTAGAAGTTACTGCCGAAGGTTTAGTGCGGCACTAAACTTGTTACGATAGATCACAAACAATCCCCTGCTATAAAAATGCATGGAAAGACACCTTAATTCTCATTCCAAATATTAATAAATTAAATGATACAGAAATGATCTTCTCGTGGCTTTCTAATGGTTCAAGATAGAGTCCACTATGTAATACATTTTTTCTTCGCAAAAGATTATTGCTCAAATTAAAAAATATCATAGAATTATTCGATTGAAGTTTCATATTTCGGTAAAGGTGGCGAAATACCTTGCACTATATTGTGATGCGTTAAATGAAACATTGTTTCAAATAAAAGGTTGAAGTTCTTGCTGAAAGTAATCTTTTTGTATCTTCATTAATGTAGAAGATACAGGATAGAACTTCGTTTTTTAAATGGCACAATGTACATATTATTCAAGAATACATTTATCTTCTCCAAGAAATATTCAAAAATGGTATAATGGTGCCACGTTGTACCATTTTTGTCAAGAAAGCAGCAGATGTGCAAAGGAGTGCACAGCTATTGAAGAAACCGAACACTCTTTTGCCTTGGTTGTACAAATGACGTACTGCAGTTGTGTTCTGTGGTTTTTACTGCAGTTCTGCGTTTGGTTTATGATTTCCGATTCATGTAAACACAGATGTCCTGAGAGGAAGGTGAAGATAGGTAACCTATCTCTATCACTTCTCATCACTTTAGCTTACATACCAGTGTACTATAGTGTTTCATCGAGTAAGTTAGTACTGCACTGAGCTTTTGTGACCACAAATTTTCTTACATGATGCAAAAGTATGAAGAGAAAGAAGAAATCTTGCTGATCTACGGAAAATGAAAGTTAGCAGATAATGATTTATTCGTTACATTGTTGCAGAGGTTAAATGATTTAGTTAAACAAATGCACTGTAGCTCTATTAAATAGAAGAAGTCATGCATTTATCATTTCCATATCTATTGTTTTCCTGATTAAAATGGCACAGTGTGATACATTTCTGAACAGCTCTTGGAGAGGGTAAGTGAATAAAATGTGTATGATACCATTTAAAAAAAACGAACTTCTATCCCATATCACCTACATTAATAGGGTATACCCTCAGTAATAACTTTTCCATGATATTAAACACCTTTTACTTGAAACAATTTTTCATTTGACGCATCAGAAAAGAAAAATGGGAGAGAGTAAGATAAATGGAACACCCGGTATATATACGACTTGAAAGTTTATTGTGCGTGAAAGAGTACACGAGCACGACTGAAGTTATTCTTGCATTGTTTTTGTCAAGTTTCAATCACAAGAAACTACTCACAGACAATATATATGTAGGTATGCACTTAGCTTTTACAAGGAATTTTACAAGCATTTGTTAAGTGGGTAAAAGATAGCAGCGCCACATATTATGTTGTATGGCTACAGTTGATGATAGCGACAAAATACCGGTTTTAGTTTCGCAGTAAAAAAAAATCGAATCCTCGCAATCGTAGTTTTATTTTCTGGCACATGAAGCAGATGGCCACGTTACCTCCTACACATGTGACGTAAACAAGGTACTGGATTGCATGGGTTTTCCCGCATTTTATGTAATACTATGTTAACTTATAGTTGAATATAAGCCAAAATGTGCTAAAATACTTTTTATGTAATGTTAGTATTTTTAGCTAAGAAAAATAAACATATAAATAGAGACATAGTCGACATTTCGATGTTTAAATGCGCAATTTATAAATTGTTGCTAATTGTTCTTTTATTTAAAGTACACCTATTAAAAGAAGTTATATTAATCAGAAGGAGAGAGAATTCTAACTGATAATGCTTAAAGGAAGCATATTATATGCATATTTATTTGAATTTAACTAATCCAAAGAAGGCAAGCTACGGTGATATTTGAAACACTTTAAATCCTGAAATCTATATTTTATAGACAACTTACTACAAACAAAATTTCATTACATTTGCTATTATTTTCCGAAATATTCGTTATTATAAATATTATATATTATGGAAATATTTCAGTTAATACAGAAAGATATTTTGAACCTGCCTCCACAGCTGAACGCAAACTGCGCGAGTACAACTTCTAGTCAGTTCGATGGACAAGTTTTCCTCCTTTTCTTGTCGCACATCTTTGATTAATAGTAGTAGACATAAAAATATATTAGCTTTATTTCGTAATGAACACTAACCTGATTTATTGGAGTTGTTTGAAGTGGTGTCAGTCGACAGTCACACATTTCTGACTTTTTTAATGAAACTTGCATTCACTCGCAAGTTCTATTTCCGCAATTCTTACATTTTCTACCCTTATATTTTTACAAAGTTCCTCTACAATTTTTTTTCTAGTAGTATTTTTCCATGCAATACATTACGATAAAATTTACTTCATAACATAATGGAATTAACAACCGGAAAATTTCGATACACATTAAACACACAACTTTCCCTTTGAACTGGAGAAAATAGTGAGTCAAAACAGTCCAAGCTATAAAGAAGGCGCCTCCCCTGTACTATCTGCTGTAGTCAAGTTGTGTAAATAGGGCAGATTGCATCCAAACAGAAACTGTTGCGGAGTGCTTGGAACTTCTAGGTGTCCAAACGTAGGACTCTTTTATTAACACTGGCGCAACAATAACATATAATTACTCAAAACTTGAGTTATGTTTATCTCAGAAATTAGTTTGCTCTTGTAACGACAATCTGCTACTGACTGCCCACATGTAGCCATCAACGCGGAAATTACCTTATTATGACAGGCGACTAGCTGACCTTGGTACAGCGCACGCTACGCTCAGCTGGGGATGCAAGTCAAAAGCTACTCTCTGTAAACACTTTTACTTATATTCTGAATATTTTGGGTTAATTTTTGTGAAAAGATGCATCTTTTAAATGAGTTTGCATTTACTAAATACTGTAACTTCAGAATAGATATAACTTAATTTTAGTATATTTTGATTTGTGGCCTAAATGTCTAGTCTGTGTTTCCTACTATAAAAGATGGGTAATATGATAACTTAATTTAAAAGTGGTTATTTCTTAGAAAAAAGAAATAGTCATTACTGGAAGATATGTCAGAATTACAGACTGCAAGACAATGAGTGAACATCAGGCCACTTAAAAGGCTTTAGGAAAACCCAAAGTTGCTTTTCCACGGTATACAACATCCTTAACAGCTCCTCGTAGGAGAACGCGTTGGAAACCCAATGGGACCTCTTCGTCGTATCCAGTGCCTTGGAAGATTGTCATCAAGGTACGCACGTACATCTCCATAGTAATGTGGTGGTGCACCATCCTGTTGGAAGTGAAATTCCTCATTACCATAGAGTGTATGAATGGCGGGTAAGGTGAATGTGCGTATCTTGTTCAGGTACACTGGCCCAGTTACTGTTTCTTCAAAATAGAATGGTCCAATTAGACCCCTAGATGACAACCCACCCCAAACATTAATTCCAGATAAATTAACAGTCTTTTCCAAAATGACATGTGGATTGTTTGCGTATCAGTAGACAAAGTTATGCCAGTTAACAGTTCCGTTCAACTTTAATTGTACCTCATCGTAAATAAATTTCCATACGAAGGCCTCATCCTCTTGCACCATGTTTCGGGATCACTCACAGTACTGCATTCTCCGATTAGGATCATCTTTATTTATGCATGCAAAAGTCTTAGGATGAAAACTTTCAACTTTACTATTTTAATAATACGACTACGCTGGTTCTGCTAATCCCAATTTCACGTAGATTTCTGCGGTAAGTGCTCAAAACGTTCCAAAACAATAGCCTAGAACGCGGGGCTTGCTGCTGTGCGAGATCTCCCATATCGCCCACGTGAACATCGCATACGGTACCATGAATCTCAAATTGGTCTCGAATGAGTGCAATTGTTACTCGCTTTGGCGGTTCTGTTGTGTACATACGTCTCCATTGCCTTTGAACTTGAATAACATTCTCGGTTTTCCAATACCACTTCAAAATTGCTTTCCGCTGTTCAAACGATAATCTTGGCTCCATTTTGTTGTAGCAACGCTAGCATAACATAATGTGTATCATACCATAATGTTTACAGAACAGCAGTTGGCTTCATTTGTTCATTGTTGATTTACGATAATCTTGTCGTTATTTGTTCATTGTTGATTTATCTGTCACGTAGCAACGCTATCATAATGTATGTGAGTCATATTTTACAGAACATCATACTACACATTACTGTTGTTTTTCGGTTCAACTTTGAAATATATTAAATTGATATCTACAGTGGAATTGTGTATACATTTCTGGCACCCCGGTATATATATATATATATATATATATATATATATATATATATATATATATAATCATCTCCTTAGCTGATGACATACAAATATTTACACTTCTTCGATTTGGTACATAGTATTTTATGCTAAGCTCCATTGATTGTGGGCAGAAAAATTTTATAAATATCTGGATATGATATATGTCTTTTCTTCGGAAAATCATAACTATCTTTTGGCTGCTAAGGTATTAATGAAAATAAATACGGCAAATTATTGGTGACAAACATGAAGACTGAGGGTTTTATAAATATATCACTGAGATTTGAAAGAGGCGATGCTTTTGGAACACAGTAATTCTGGGTTGGTTTTGAATGTTCTCGATGAGAACCCAAACACATAAACTCGACGCTTACCCCTACCTCGCCTGGAACGTGGCGTGAATAACAAAGAAACTCTAAGACTTGGCAGCGTTCCTGGATAACATAAAAGTGATTTTGCCTTGTATCATTAAGTTGAGCTATTCTGTAAGGTTTAATTGTTTGTAGCGATGTTAACGGAGCGCTATCCCTGATATTTATTCTCTCCTTTCCGTTACCTTGATGATTCCATGGGTCTAGATGCAATACATGTGTGTTCCAAGTGTGTGTGACATGTCTATTACATACAGCCTTGGCGGAAATGATCAGAATACACGAGAAGGCGTCTGGCAAGCCAAATAGCTATACTTGTTAGAAAAGAACGACTGCACAGGCCTTGGATTTATTTATCTGTGTTCTGAATAATTTCAGTTTGGATATTTGCCCTACTGTAGGTGGCGACGACTTTGCTAAATGCGTACTTGACTTATAGATTGCTCTTATCTTTAGCTTTAGCTTACCCTAACGTTAAAAAATTGTCCTCGTTTGTCCTTATTACCTGACGACACATTACAAATTGTATACTTATTATTTAATCACTTCATTGGCGCTACAGCCCGTGGTAAATCTTGGTTTGTCGCAGCAACCTCTGCTACCTCTAACTCAGTCTTACGACTTCGTTGATAGACGGCAGTATTGCAGGGGATCAGGTGATTAGAATGTCGCCTATCAACGCTGCTCCCTAAATCTAAGAGCGCTACCTCTCTACCATGCAGCTTCCCAGTTATCTTTATGAGACTGGGTGGAATTCGTTCCAGTCCTTCTTAAATTAGAAACATTCCTAAGCAGGCACCGCTAATCGAACCCGGGTTTCCCTGCCATCAGCAACATTAACCACTAAATCAAAGAGGTAGTATCTATAGTATCTTGTATGAAATTATCTCTTATCACAACAAGTACTTACAATTCCTGACCTCTAGTTCTCTACTATTAGACGTCTTTGGTTGAAAGATGCACGGCAAAGCTCATGTACTGTTTTATACTATGTTTAATTTATTAAATTTTTAGAATAATTTCAGAAGTATTCATATCAACGAGCAATTTCTCAGTGATTCTTTTTTTGAAGTTTATAGTTATTTTCATGGCAAAATTAAATTTCTCGATGAAAATTCAAGAGTACCTATTTAATTTCCAGGATTCTACCAATTACTCACAAATTCTTTTTTAATTAATTTTCCCCCACAACCTGTGGAACCAATCATGAAAGAAGTACCGCCTGTGGTGCCTCACTAGTAAAAACGGCCGTTAAACACTATTCAAGAGAGAGAGAGAGAGAGAGAGAAGTAACGCCACGCTTCAATGGGATGGGATGGGATCAACCGCCTCTTCGAAGGCTTCCGGACTCCCAAGTTTATGGTTCCTCAGTTTTTCCTTGACAGGTCGAAACAGGAAAAAGTCACGGAGAGCCAGATATGGACTATACGGTGAGTGGTTTACCAGTGTCGCTCCCGAAACTTGCAGAAATTCCACAGTTTTCAAAGAGGTGTGCCAAGAGCATCATCGTGGTGAAGCAGCAAGTTTTTTTTTTTTTTTTTTTTTTTTTGAGAGACAGACTGCGGTATAACACTTGGCAGTGACTGAGGTTAGAATGACATTCATCTTCGACATGCTTAGCCTTCACTGGGGGGACATCATTTGGGACACTCCATATCACCGATTGCCTCTTTGATTCTGTTCATATTGGTAAATCCAGCTTCACTTCGAGAGCCGTCATTGTCGAAATGATGAGGCATTCCAACCTTTCCGCATTTAGTGAGGTTATGGGTTACGCAACGATAACAAAACTTCCTTACTCACGAAGATATTTGCGCAGGATTTCTTACCCCTGTAGAAAATGAATATTTAAAGGCTCTTCTCTCTCCTTTTAAGCACTCGTGGGGCGTTCTTCACTGTGGCTTCTGTAAAAACGGTGTTTTCATCAACGCCCCTTGAGCTCCTTGTCTTCCAAGGCTGCTCTTCCCCATCTAAGCTCTGTAAACCAGTTATGGACCTTTGTACGTGATGACGGTTTGAAAAAAAACTATCTTTAAATGTTAAAATGTAGCCCTACTGGCTCAGGTCCTCTTCAAACCGTACGAAAATGATCTCGAGTTAATCATACAAAAACATCACACAGCGAGCGCATGACCTTTGCTGCAGATGTAACAATGAATACCACACGTCAACTTCCTCTGTGGTTACTAAGGACACTCTCTTTCCAGTGCTGGTAATCGTAAACTCATATTTTTATAGTTTCTTCAAAATTCGAAAATTAAAGAGGCATCCTCCTAGTACATATTATCAAATAACTTTTGCATTTAAATTTTTCCCTAAATCTTCGCACAAATTTGAAAGTTTGGAAAATTTAACACGTCAAACATAATCTATAAACGCGCAAAAATAGTACTTGAAGTTTTAATTATATTCTATAGCATGATAACCGTACAACGCAAATACCTCCAGAGGACTGATGAACAGCCAGTTAGGTCAATCTACAGAGCCTTCATTTGGACGGGTGGCCGGCTAAATAAGGATTTTCCTGTCTTGTTTCTAGCCGGTTCTATTTCTCCTCCATTTTCCCGCATCTCCGTGTGCCGGCTAATCAGTTGACATGAAGTTTTTGTGCTGTACAGGAGCTGAACGTTGTGAGACTTCGTGTTTCAGTGTTATAGGGTGTTAATGCTGTTATAATGCCAAAAAGTTCGATTACTTTAGCACATACAATCTTCATGTACTCGTATGATTCCTATATGACAACCTGTAGAGAAGTGATGAGACGGCGATTTATAGACATATTTCTCGCTGTTCGTGCCCCTCACAGAGAAACGGTTCGTAATTTTATGAATAGGTATATAGAAACCGAATATGTTCTTGGTTAAAAACCGAAAGTATCAAATAAATCTCTGAGAAAGCTTGCACAGGAGTCAGGAATTTCGCAAATCTTGACTTAGAATTCCACTAAACTTTAAATATTAAAACCCTATAAGGTAAGTGTAATTCTGCAACTCGTGATAATGCAAGTATTTATTAATTTCTTTAATTGAGTGGTGGATAATTTAATATTCGCTCTATTGACCCGTGTTTACTTTTTTACGGACGAAGCACGTTTTTCTTTACCTGGTCATGTGGCGACACTAAACAATAGATGCTGGAGAGGAAAAAGTCGATCTTGTACACAAAGCACCATTATATTACTGAAAATGTGGTGTTTGGTGTGTTATGAATGCGTACAGAGTTATACGGGCTATATTTTTTGAAGATACAGTGAATGGGCAGAGGTCCAGGGATAACGTGATCACGACATTTCTAGAAAAATTGTGTGACATTGAATGTACACAGGCATATTTTCGGCAAGATTCGGCTACAGCGCATACAGCTAATCTTTCGTTAAAATTAATTGAGGACTTTTTTAAGATAGAATAGTAGGGTATAATGGCCAGCGCGGTCTTCAGACCTTACCGTATGCAATTTATATTTATGGACGACCTTATAAGAAGAAAAATTGCTGCAATTTCAGAAAAAGAATTCAGAATGTTAATCCAAATTTTCTTAAAAGGTGTGAGAGATGTGTGACGCCACAAGGACATCATTTGCAACCTCTTTTATGACGAAGGCATGTGGTTACTGTAGTTATAATTTGCATGAGAAATCTATGCGCTTAAATTTAAAGGACTATGACTATTCGACACCGCCAACAAACAGCGTGTTTCCCGATGCCAAATAAATCCCCTTTAAGCCGGTCAGGCGTCCAAACGAGGGCTCTATAGCTTTAGTGCAAGATGTTAGACAAAGAATTAAATTTATATTAAACATTTAATATCTACTTTACATAAGAGTATTTAAATAAATGTATTTTTATTGTATAATTGTACACCTTTGTTTTACATTTTTAAATGCTTTACAGAGCTCTTGTTAAATAAAGTGCAACGCGATGCCTGTAATTGGTACCCTAATTTGTTCAGAGGTAGTTTTTAAGGTTCAAGAAGTTTTATATCAAATTGAAATGTATGCATTAGGAAAATGAAACAATTCTATTGCCTATTTCAAATGCAACCAGACAAACATCGACTCTAAAAAGCGCAGATCACGAGCTACAGGAGAGTGTCACAATAGTCACACAAAAATAAAATCACGAAGTCACGCACTAAGAATAATTATGTTAAGTAGAGCACGTCATAGCAGTTAACAAATACCAATTCTTAAAAAATCTTCAATGTTTACTGTTTGAAATATTTGGTTGGGTACCAAGCATGTTGGCGGTTTCTCTGCTGACAGTTAATGAGAAGAGAACATTCAAGCGCCATTGTTTACATGTACACTCTCAATGCAGTCTGTACAAAAACAGAATTTCTTCGGCTCCACCTTGTGAAAGTTTTCTCCTTTACTTTAGACTAATGTTTATAATTACCAGCATATTGCACTACTGACTCTTGCTGGTGGGTGAGCAGCATCATAGCAACATTGTATTTGAAATTAAGTACCATCTTCTAATTTACACAAAATATATTTTAATGGGAAAAATTGAGCCCTTCTATAATTTCAGGTACAATAGCTGGAATTAAGACAAACTTTAGAGAGTCAACCTTAGGATGGAGATGTTTAATTAACTAGCTCATCCATAAAACGTTATAAGCAATAACATTTAATTGTTTTAGTGAAAAAATAAAATTCAGTCTGTAACAGTTGCAGCGTTTGCTCTCATTTTATGGCACAAAATGCTACCAAGCACAACTTTTTTCAAGAAGTTTTAAGAGATTGCTGACCTCAATAAAGTTTTTTTTTCTTTATCTCGCTTTAGAGAAAAAAGATTGAGGTACACCGTTCAATATTACACTTCTTCAGAAGCAACTGTGATGAATAACTGATGAATAAAGAGTGATCGTCTTCAGGTGATACCGTTAAGACGTATTTGTTTTCAATTTTAAACCTTCACTTTTGAAATACGGCTTGTATTCGTGCAATTAACTGAAGACACGTAATTATAAGAACAAATATAAAGTGTTATACATAAAAATGAATTTTTATAACAGTCTCGGAACGTTTGGTTTACATTTTTATTATGGTTAAACTTAATTCAGTTATTGATTATATATTTAGTTTTATTGTTTTTTATTCATTCGCAAAGTAATTGCATAATAAAACCAGACTTTCTGCGAAGAAAAATATTTTGAAACAAATAACACAAAGCGTACGGCTTATTATTATTATCTATGGATTATAATCACAGAAAGAAAACAATAATTATATAATTATCAAAGATACATTTTTATTTTAAAAATATTTTATAAGTACGCTCGCACAAACAGGTCACTTAACTGGAGTATTGAATGTCAGCTGAAGTGTGATGCATTCAGCCTGGCCTAGTTTAGGGATAGTTTATCCACTTACTACCTGGAGGGGTCAGGGTTCGTTATACAAACTTCTCATTTCGCCACGCAACCAAAAATTGACTTTGCAGATGGAAAATTACTGCATACCGGCCTCGCCATCTGCCGAGCAAAATCTATCGCGCAGTCGCAACTCATGGCGCGCATTTAAACAGAAATTAATGTTATACTCAGCATCATAGTAGATGCTCTAAATGCCTGCCCTCCGACGTAAGGCGTGCCTGATGTCTTTTAAAAATATTTCCAGACACACGCTGTCACTCACTCACCCCAAAATTGAAAACTGTATCCCGAATATTTTGTTTCAGCGCCTTCATGGGTTTTTATTTTCAGTACAGCTGTAATGTTACATGGGTGAAGATGCAGCAACTCTGTGGCTTTACACGCACTTTCGACAGATACACTAACTTGTTGGGCTGATCATGTTAAAGACTTTCGAAAAGAAGTTTCTAATCGACAGGCTCATTCTTCAAGCTTCTCCTCTGGAAAAACCTGGTTTACTGGTCTCGGCTTCTTGTTAATGAAAAGGTCTTGGTTAGAACGCTGTTCAGCAATCTTTCCGATCAAGATGTTACTGCTGGAAATTCTCTCCTATAGTACTTGTGTGGTTTATTTTGCAGATAGCAATTACAAAGAAAAATTCTTTCTTCTAGCTCCTCTCTGCATACTGCACAATACAGAAATACGCAGTAGAAAGTCCAAACGCACTTCATGCAATAACGTAGCTGTAACAGTTAGTGTGATAAACACGACTGAACATGTTCAATTTCCTGCGTCAGCGGAACTTCAGCTCGTCTTATCGGGAGTCGCGCGTTCACTGAAGGTTAACGGGTTTCCATTAATGTATACAAATTTCGATTGCGAAGCGGACTGAGGGAAAGGTACTTGAAGCATATTACCCATGTATCCTTCTTTTCCACAGCTTTATCTTGCCGCAGGAAGACCAATTTGGGATAATTTGAGACACCTATGGGCTCTAGGCTAATTTGTGCCGGAGTTGGCGAAATT